>LQNS02277217.1:1471126-1523614 GCA_001587735.2 Parhyale hawaiensis | reverse complement strand
TGCAGACGAGACCCAGACTCTATCCCCTGTGGTGTAGAGGCTCGGGTTGATTGGATGGATCCCTGCTGCGTGTGCAGCACGTCGGGATGCAATCTGAAATTGAAAGGATACAAAGACTGCGCTTCAAAGCGTTGCTCTTCTTGAAGATTAGAGATAAAAATTGTACCACGGAAGCGCATGCAGGCATTCTGAAAAGTCTTTACCCGGAGAGTTGCAATGGCAGTGAATGAGTTGTACGAGACCGGTAGGTTATTATTGTTTGTCCATATTTGTAGTATATTTGTAGATATACATAGTCAACTCCTGTTTGCTGTAATGCTAGTTAGATGCAATGGTGTGGAAGGAAATGGCACGCCCATCCATTTTTCAATGAATCGTGCACGTCGGCTCGAGTATTGTCAATAAAACTAAAGAAGATAAATATTTATTTAGAATTAGATTGATAATTATGGTAGCTGGTTATATCTTCAGTAGTGGTAGGCAGAAGGTATCTACGAATACATTTCAGTTTTTTTTGATTGATGGATTTGAAAAAAAATTAAGAATCAAGTGATTTATCAAACCCTCAGTCTGTAAATAATAAATTTCTAGTGGGACTAGGCGATGTTATTTTCCTACAATGATTCTCTTTCGTATTACATAACGAATATGTAAATAAACTCTATTCGGTAGACATAGGGGTATGGTATAAGTGTACGATGCACACCTTTCAACTAAAGTTACAATAGGAACAAAGACCGTGAAATACCTTAATTACAAACTACACTTCATTGCGGCCCATTGTTTGGCTCCTGTTTGCTAACAGTACACGCTGCCATAGACTGTACATGTTAGCTGATAGCTAGTTCGTAGTCCGGGCCAACACGAAATAGTTTGAGTAAGGTGTCATCAGATTTCTCAATCCTGATCCAGAGACTGAAAACGCATCTCCTTGCCTTGATTTTCAGGCAGTCAGTTTACTTTTGAGCAAATATCATACTTGCACGGGTTGATCTAGGCCCATTCATCAGCTGGCGAAATATGCCATGATAGGCTACGTATAGGCGACCAGTAGACTTTTTAACGCTTGACTAAAGCGAATTACAGTATACAGGGGATAGCAATAGCTTCGAGACAGCTAGCAATTGACCTCTTCAGAATAGTTACCAAACTTCCTGATTAGCCTGTTGTCTACTGCGTGGAGCTTTCGCGTTTCTTTCTCTATTTCCTGGTTAACGCGAAAATCATTGGTGATTTTTTGATTCAGGTAAAGAAAAAAAAAACAGTTCACGTATCGACATCATTGAAATGAGTTACTTTAGTGGTGTGAAAGTTGCTTCACTTAGACATAATATGCATGCAGACAGTTTTGACAGCATTATATTCAATATACAGTTTCCTAACTGCGTTCGAATAAACACTCAGTTCTTGGTGATGAGCGCATAGCAATTCAACCAACAAGAAATAAAGCTAAAGAGTAGCTGAAATAAATAGGTAATAACGTATATTAATTGATCCGTATACATAAAGTTATTTATTCGAAAATATTCACGAAGAAACTTACTTCAAAAGCAACTAAGAGATCTCAGTTTTCTGGCGCTCGCTTTATTCAGTGTTTTTTCAGCTTCGGCCCATCGCCGCTTCTGGGCTGTGCGGCGATGGGCTGTGCAGTTAAAAGCTAGCCGGTTGTTCTATGCTGTATATTTAGAAATGTAGCTCTATTCCTTGAAGCCTTATATAAATTGTTTTTCTCTGAACTTAATGGTAAGATGAATTGAGGGCCCTAGAACAATAGGGGCTTAAGCGACACTTTTTAAAATACACAGGAGAGCCAACTAAAGACGCACTGATGCAATAAGGTACAAAATAATCGACTTTATATACGATTCTCGACCATTTCTACTCTGATTTACGCCTTTCTGACTTCACAGGACGACAGATCTCAATCTGTACTATCCGATGGTGCAAAAAAAACTACTTTTTAAAAACCTGTTGTTCACGCCCCTATTGTTCTAGGGCCCTTAATTACATACCTGTATTTTTTTTTATATGTGACGCTAACATTTCAGTATTAGTGAAGACAAATGTTGTCTGTGCGAAAATCTACAGCCTAGTAATGTGGAGTAGCTAGTGGGTTAGTGTTCACTATACCTTCGGATATGACGCACATGCGAAAATCTACAACTTGTTAATGTGGAGTAGCTAGTGGGTTAGTGTTCACTACACCTTCGGATNCCAGACTCTATCCCCTGTGGTGTAGAGGCTCGGGTTGATTGGATGGATCCCTGCTGCGTGTGCAGCACGTCGGGATGCAATCTGAAATTGAAAGGATACAAAGACTGCGCTTCAAAGCGTTGCTCTTCTTCAAGATTAGAGATAAAAATTGTACCACGGAAGCGCATGCAGGCATTCTGAAAAGTCTTTACCCGGAGAGTTGCAATGGCAGTGAATGAGTTGTACGAGACCGGTTGCGTTATTATTGTTTGTCCATATTTGTAGTATATTTGTAGATATATATATAGTCAGCTTCTATTTGCTGTAATGCTATTTAGATTCAATTGTGTGGAAGGAAATGGCACACCCATCCATTTTTCAGTGCAAGTCGGCTCGAGTATTGCAAATAAAAACCGATGTAGTTAAATATTTATTTAGAAGAAGATTTATAATTATGGTAGCTGGTTATATCGTCAGTAGTGATAGGCAGAAGGTATCTAAGAATACATTTCAGTTTTTTGCACTTAATAAAGTTAATTGATCGATTAAAAAAAATTAAGAACCAACTGATTTAGCAAACCCTCCATCTGTAACTAATAAATTTCTAGTGGGACCAGGCGATGTTTTTTCCTACAATGATTCTCTTTCGTATTACATAACGAGACTAGAGCACTCTCAGAGCGTATACCTCCGCCAAGTAAGGCAACGGTAACAAAAAAGTCAAATTGGCTCTGGAACCAAGATTTCTTTTGCATCAACTCCAAAATCTAATCACCTGTGCCTCTTAATAGTGTTAAGAGTTTCCGCAATTTTTTTTTTTTTTTGAAGATCCTTTCACGAGTGCTTAAGTTATGCTGCTAACAAACGTTATGATAAACATAAGTTAAACATACAAATGAACCAACCGATCTGCACCAAAATTTAGTCATTTATATCTCTTAACATTACTAATAACTCCTACAAATTTCATACAGATCCATTCAAAACTTTTGGAGCTATCGCGTAACAAACATTACGAGAAATACAACTCAGACATGGAAACGAATCAACTGATCTCCAAAATTTAACCATTTTTTGCTTTTTCTCATTATAAACACCTCATGTGAATTTCATAAAGCTCTATTCAAAACTTTTTAAGTTTTTGCGTAACAAACATTATGACAAACACAACTCAAACATAGAAACAAATCAGCCGATCTGCACCAAAATTCAATCACTTATGTCTTTTAACATTACTAACAATTCTTGTAAGTTTCATAAAGATTCATCCGAAATTTTTTGAGTTATTGCGCAAACAAACATAATATCAAACACAGTAGCAAACACGCGAACGGACAAACAGATCATCACAAAAATTTGATCATTTACTCTTTGTGAAATACGTAACAACTCATGTAAATTTAATAAAAATCCATTCATAACTTTTTGAGTCATGGCATTTAGAAAAATGAGGCAGACAAACAAACGGATGGACGGATCTTCACCAAAAGGTAATCATCTGTTCCTCCTAACATACCTAGCAAACCCTGTACATTTCGTCAAAATCCGTCCAAAACATGTTGAGTTATCTTGGTGACAGACAAATAGACAGACAAACCCGACGAAAACATAACCTCCTTGGCGGAGGTAAATATAAATAAACTACATTCGGTAGACATAGGGGTATGGTACAAGTGAACGAGGCACACCTCACAACCAACATTACATTAGGAACAAAGGCCGGGAAATACCATTATTACAAACTACACTTCATCGCGGCCCATTGTTTGGCCCCTGTTTGGTAACAGTATACGCTGCCATAGACTGTACATGTTAGCTGACAGTTCGTAGCCAGGGCCACTACGAATTAGTTTGAGTAAGGTGTTATCAGATTTTTCAATCCTGATCTAGAGACTGAAAACGCATTTCCTTGTCCTGATTTTCAGGCAGTCATTATACTTTCGAGCAAATATCATACTCGCACGGTTTGATCGAGGCACATTGATCAGCTGGCGAAATATGCCATAATATACTACGTATAAGCGACCAGTAAACTCTTTAGTGCTTGACTAAAGCGAATTACAGTATACAGGGGATAGCAATAGCTTCGAGACAGCTAGCATTTGACCTCTTTAGAATAGTGACCAAACTTCCTGATTAGCATGTTGTCTACTGCGTGGAGCTTTCACGTTTCTTTCTCTGTTTCCTGGTTAACGCGAAAATCATTTGTGATATTATGATCCAGGTAAGAAAAACAGTTCACGTATTGGCATCATTGAAATGAGTAACTTGAGTGGTGTGAAAGTTGCTTCACTTAGACATAATGTACATGCATACAATTTCAACAGCATTATATTCAGCACACAGTTTCCTAACTGCGTTCGAATAAACACTCAGTTCTTGGTGATGAGCACAAAACAACTGAAACAACAAGAAATAAAGCTAAAACGTAGCTGGAATAAATAGGTAATAACGTATTTTAATTGACCCGTGTACATAAAATTATTTATTCCAACATATTCACAAAGAAAATTACTTCAAAAGCAACTAAGAGATCTCAGTTTTCTGGCGCCCGCTTTATTCAGTGTTTTTTCAGCTTCGGCGTATCAAGGTGGAGTTCAGTCACGCTTCTGTGGCGATGGACTGTGCAGTTAAAAGCCAGCCGTGTCTTATATATTTAGAAATGTCGCTATATTCTTTGAAGCTTTGCATAAATAGTTTTTCTCTGAACTTAATAGTAAGATGACTTGAGGGCCCGAGAACAATGCGGGCGTAAGCTACACTTTTCAAAATACACAGGAAAGCCAACTAAAGACAATGCACCGATGCAATGAGGTACAAAATAATTGACTTTATATACGATTCTCGACCATTTCTACTCGGATTTACGCCTTTCTGACTTCACAGAACGACAGGTCTCAATCTGTACTATCCGATGGTGCAAAAAAACTGCTTTGTAAAAACCAGTCGTTTACGCCCCTATTGTTCTAGGGCCCTTAATTACATACCTGTATTTTTATTGATATGTGACGCTAACATTTCAGTATTAGTGAAGAAAATTTTGTCTGTGCGAAAATCTACAGCCTAGATTTTTTATTGATATGTGACGCTAACATTTCAGTATTAGTGAAGAAAATTTCGTCTGTGCGAAAATCTACAGCCTAGTAATCTGGAGTAGTTAGTGGGTTAGTGTTCACTACACCTTCGGATATGACACACATACCTGGTGGCCGTTACGCTCTGGCCGTCCCCGTCTATTGTGGTGAACGCTGTGTAAGTTTCCTCCTCTTCTGTGGCATTCTTGGCCATCATTTCTTTGATGGAGTCTTGTCGTCTTCTAATTGAGCGGCGGCGACGACGGTGGAGAATCGTCACTGAGATGAGGAGGATGATGAGCAGCAGCACTAGTGTGCCCACCAGCCCACCTAGCAAGGCGGGCAGCCAGCCTGGTGCTAGGAGTTCTGTTTCTAGATAAGGAGAAGGACGAATGGAATACATTATTAGGGAGATCATTGCGGAATAGAATTTACTATAGCCCACAGCGATTACTAGTAGTCTCATATCTAGACAAAGAGGAAAGGAAATAACACATATATTTGTTCAGCAGTTACTGACAGACGTAAGGAATCATTACCCACTTTATTTAAGCGGATAATATAATTAGAAGTGAGCTAGAACATACAACCTAGTAAGACATGAATTGTAGGACTGCCCCATGAGCAAAAACGACAAACCTACGTATACCATAAATACATTTCATCTATAAGCACGACGAAGTATCTAAAATCGTTAACTTGTGTGCATGTGGGCAGTATTTTTCGGTTCACGAAACTAGTTCTATAAAATGCTTTAAATAAGATCATAAATGTATGCAAATACGTGTGTAGAGAATTTTCCAGTTCATTAGCCATTGATATTGTTAAAGCAAAATTAAACTTCCAGAGCAAATTCCAGCGACTTCGCTTGAGGCGGCGCAGAGTTAGTACGGGCTCAGCGTAAGTGTCAATCAGCGTCTTTGAAGCCCAACTCCTGTCGAGTTAATTTACCTGAAATTTACATAATGGAGACGGCAGTGTCATACTGCTAATCTAGTGGGCATGGGAGTGGTGGGGCGCGTGGAGCGATAGGCAACTACCTGCATAGGTGTGTAAATTAATGGGTAGCAACGAAAGTTACGAAATGGACTACCGTTAATTTATCGCGGTGCTATAGCCTGATTTGCCCAAATAGCTACTTTTTTTACTCCAAATTGGTTTGACACTGAAGCATCGCTACTTTTAAGTAATCGAAGTCCAGTCGACCGTTTTTTTCTTTTCAATGGGTTTGTCATTAAAATCTCGAAAAATATTACAATACTTGCAGGAAAAAATTTCCAGTCAGGTGTAGCACAAAATGTAAAATAAAAGGAATTGGTATAATATGTTTAATCGTTAGAAACAACAGCATTTATATAGTCGAAACATGGCTAAATCCAAATGAAATTTCTTAGAATCTGGTATTATAACAAATATTTAATATTTGATAAAATAAAATATGGTATAAATTACATGGGAACATTCATTTATTCATAATGGTAATTTTCAAGACTCCTGCTTTCTCAAAACTCAACATATTTAAACATAGGAGGGGCATGGGGAGTTTGAGCTGAGAATATAAGCATAGCAAGGAGCGATCGTATTTTTTTGGTGGCTCTACAGTCTTCGCGAAATAATTACTACTTAAAATGCCACAGTTTTT
This sequence comes from Parhyale hawaiensis, assembly GCA_001587735.2. Classification (NCBI taxonomy): domain Eukaryota; kingdom Metazoa; phylum Arthropoda; class Malacostraca; order Amphipoda; family Hyalidae; genus Parhyale; species Parhyale hawaiensis. Next base: position 1,516,705 of record LQNS02277217.1, on the reverse strand, counting down.
AATTCCACAAGCACCTGAAATTATCAAGAAGTGATACGAACAGTCTGCTATTTTTACGAGTTAGGTTAATACATTACATGCCCGTGAGAGACGCGAACCGGGGACACAACCATAACACGGCTGCCTATTTTGCTGATTCAGCGTCGGCCATGCGATCGCGCCATGCAATGCATGAGTAACCGGTTTGAATTTTTCACGAGCCCCTCATGTATTTATCTAGTTAAAGAGATAGGAAGACTGTAAGCATTACTCTTGAATAATTACAGGTGCCAGTGAGACAAACAATTTGAGATATATTTATGCATAATGTATGAATGTAAATGTAAATTTTGTATATATGATCAGCAGTAATATACGCTGCAGGGAATATGAAGTTACTGGTTTCACTGAAGAATGATACCAGAACGTATTGCATTATATGAATATAAAACATGTGTATACAGTATCTTACAATGCATAGGAATATAATATTTTCGGTTATGGGTACATATGTAAGTATCCAGAACTATGATAACCCTCTTTCATTCGATATGCACTTCATATGCACATTATCAGTATGTATCTCTAGAGCTACTGCAGGCCAATGCGGTATATCTGTTTTAGTTATACGTAGAAGTATATATGTATTTCGCACATCTCTACACAGAGAAAAATTGGCTTGTTTGCAATAACCAATATAATTTATGAGCTATTATAATTAAGAAGTAACGTATATACTGGTTCTCCCCACTAACTCGTTCTCTGTGCGTTCAAGAATATAATATCACTGCCTGTACGGTAAAGTATAATGGCATATCAGATTCACTACTCCAGTTCAGGGATATAATATCCTTGCCTGTACGGTAAAGTATAATGGCATATCAGATTCACTACTCCAGTTCAGGGATATAATATTCTTGCCTCTACGGTAAAGCATAACGGCATATAAGATGCAGTACTGACTCCAGCTCAGGGACGCAAGGTACACAGCAACAGCTGCAAAGACAAAGCCTTCAGACTACGCGGCGCAGGCAGACAGTGATGTACTGTACACTCTGCACTCGCACACTGACTTTGCTGGAATCCAGTATATTATGGCATATGTCAGGCATGTTCGCCAGCGAAGTTTACATGGTGCACATGTGCAGATTATCTGGCTGTGTATGGAGTTTGGTTGTAGTCTAGGCTATGGGAGTGTCTACATTTCTCTGTTACGGCTCTACCATGTATTTTCCTATTCCATATGAAGATGACAAAAAAATTGGGTAGAACTTTCGCACCAGGTTGATTTTAAGGGGGCATGGGGGGGGGGCTTAAAATGATCAGTTGCAGAGTAATTGTTGTAAAACCTTCTCAGAATATGTATATTTGAAAAAAAAAACGCATTTTGCTCATACAACTTTTTTGACTGAAGTATTGGTTTTTGAGATAATGGAAAGGTATATAATTATATATATGTATTTTTTGGAAATTTTGCAAGACTAGAACTCAATGATAGAAAAAATAATGACAGTTTTGATCTTTGAAATATTTCTAATAAAACTAAATAGCCAGATTTTTCATTTTTGCCCTAATAATATTTTTTTTATCACAACTCAAAACCGAATTCTTTGTGTTTTCCCTGTATCTTAGTTAGTGATCGCAACGAAACAGAAAAAGGAAAATCCAGCTTTAGAGTTTTGTTAGAAATGCTTCATGGACTCCAAAACTGTCATTTTTTTCTAGCATGAAGACTCATTCAGTTCTATCCTACAGTGCATGCAAAAAGTTGGCCAAGATCAACAGAAAAAAATAAAGAAATGATAACAAATAAATAAATAAATGTAGCTGCAACGTCAATGTTCAACGCACGCAAATCTTATGTTCCTACAATATATACCTGCCCATAATGTCCTATAAAAACATCATATAGCATAACAATAGATTTCTAGAAGAGAATCTAACCTTACCTTTTTGTTTCAGCAGCCGATGTCTACTGTCCTGTAGCTCTTGAGTGGACGCGATGTTAGGGATGTCGAGGGTGCGGACATCGCTGGAGCCCAGCTGGTTGTGAGCCGTGATGTGCACCCGAACCTCCTTAAGTTCCTTCAGCCCACCTATGCCCCACTCTGGAAACTCGCTGACGAAGTGACAAAGAAAACTTCTTAATTCAACGCTCCATAAGAGCCACTCTAACTAAATTAACAGCGATAGCCATACCAGAGCCAGAGAGCTGTTTGTGAGCAAACTAAAGGGCGGTCGTCGGAGGAAACTTGGAAGCTTTTAACGGCATTAGAGCAACATATATAATGGTGAGAGGTTTTCAGAAGGAAGACACTGTTTCGTATCTAAAGAATATCCAAGAAAAATGTGTGTAAGCTCCAAGGAACACATTTCATCACGATTTAGACCAAAAGTATAATATATAGTAGTAGTAGTAGTAGTAGTACTATTACCCCCGCAAGGTAAGGTAGGTACTAGGAAATGCACCCTCTGTAGATATTAGTCCATTGTTTAAAATTCTTCATGAATTTTTTTTATTCTCTACTCTCTATAGCCACACTCATCGTAGGATCACGTTGTTCCTCTGAATGTATAGTGTGGGCCGGCATTCCATTTACACAGTACAGCCAATGACAGCACATACTGTTACCAGACAGGGGACAAACAGTGGGCCGCAGTGCAGTGTAATATGTAATGCTAGTATCAGTCTAATGAAGACAACTCTAGTGATAAGCTGTGCCTCGTGCATTTGTGCCATGTCCATATGTGCACTTAATAAAGTGTATTTATTTATGCTACCGACATTCACTGTGATCACTTCCACGTGTGAGCTGAACGTCCGCTCATAAGTTGAGTGCACGATTGCATTGTGTAATTCCGGCGTAAGTGCAGTGACCTGAATAAATAAATACCCACCCTGACAGAATTTTTAGCCGTTCCAGAAACTGATATCCGTTTTTCGCTGCCCGGGTGGCAAAGAAACCTATTAGGGAAGGAGTCTTGCTAAATCTTACCTAGTCATGTTGGCCACTAGTGTGTTACTCTGCCAGGCCATTAGTGTAAATTGCTGCGGCAATCCACCATTGAAGCCTTCGTTACAAATGACCACCAGGGATCCCTTCTCTGACCCGGACTCCCCCCGGCAGTCACGTGGGGGGTCCGGAGGCCCGGATGGCACAAGTTCCACGTAACAGCCTTCCTGCTGCCGGCCGATGCTGTTGGCCGCCCTACAGACGAGCGTCCTGAAGTCGGATATCGTCATGGGGGTGTATTCGATGGTGGATGACAGGCCGTCGTTGATTGCCTGTTAAAACAGAAGAAAAAAAAAGAACATTAGGTATTACCAACAGTTGGATTAAAGTTCGCGGTTTGAAATTCTGTAATCGACAATCAGAAAATACATTTCTGGGTTGTTTTCGGTTTATACATGCAATTTCAATTCTCACTGACATTAGCTTATAAATGAATGCCATGGAAGTTGATGGGCCGTCGTTGATTGCCTATTAACGAGAGCAAAATAACTTCATTTACCAATAGTAAGAAACATGTTTGCTGTTTTAATTTTGCAACTGAGTAGTTGAAAACATGTTCTTAGCCAGTTGTTTTATGTATTTTGACGTAATTAAAATATTCATTACTTGATTTTAACCAAATTGTGAAATATACCTTATGCCCAACAACGGCAAAGCTTTGGACCGAAAGTAGTACGATATTAAGGAGGTAGCAACATGGCAAATGTTTATAATTGCGGTTAGTCACGCCACTGTTAACCCTTTTCCTGCCGTTCCAAGACATGTGACTGAAAATTAATTATCTGTGTATCATTATTCTGTGGGACCATTAATAGCATGCTTAATTTTTCTTTCTTGAACACTGAAAAGTAAAGGTTATGACGTTAAAACCTGTCACTATCAACATACATGTCATTATTATATTAAGTGCATGGATAATATATTCGTACTGTAAGATGAATATAATATAAAAATAATTTCTTTTATGAGCGCGTACCATTTGTGGCGCACGTGGCAGTTAACTTGTTAACTCTGTCTTGGTTCGAGGGGTAGTGCGGTTTCCCTCTGACTGTGTGCGAAGTATATAATATTAGATCCAATAGAATACATTCATTTGCATAAAGTAACACTCATTTTCAGTTTGCTGTAACACTGATTAGCACACTGACTGTCATGCTCAGGCTGTGTCATTTTGGTGCTGGGGTTCCTGCTTCTGTTGTATTTACTCCTTTGTGAAAGGAAACCCTTGGGGTGGAGTGGCACAGCCCGCGTGGGACTAGGTTAATATTATTGTTTATTACTAACTTTCTACATATTAAAGAATGCGATTGTATTACGCGACATTGTAGCTTAGTCTATTCTCGTTAATTAGATAGAACTACTCTATTTGTGGCACACAACTACTTACAATGTTTAAAACTAGTGTCAGCTATTTACAACAACTTGTAGAAGGTTATTGTACAGCCAGATATTTACGGCAATTGCAAGTGTATGAGTGTGTATATATATGAGTGTTTTGGAACTGACCCAGGGTTATTTATTGCCCTTTCATGATTATGCTAAGCCAAAAAAAAGCTGCTTTCTCTCTGCATAATGTAAGTGTAAAGCAACCCTTACAGTCTCCATCTGTTTTTCGTGACATTCTCAAAAGTTCCTGTGAATGTCGTGAAGATCCGTCCTTACCTTTTAGCAGTATGCTGCCAACAGTAAATACAAATCTCGACAAAAACATAAGCTCCTTGGCAGAGGTAATAGTGACACCACAAGGTTTCTGTGAGCGTTAATTATTGCGCTGAAAAATAACCGTCTGTTAATCTCGCAGGTACAGTTACCAAGTAGACACGGTGTAAGAGACGAGGTGTAATGTGTTTCATACCGTATGTGTTGTCTTGATGTCAAGTTTACGTTATACATTATGGTACGCACATTTAACGCAAAGTGTAGATGAAAAAAATACCTCCTTAACTGCGTTCTCATATCTTTTAGAGTGACACATTTTTCAAGACTCCTTGCATTCGTACAACCCCTGTAACCTTATGCCTGTTTTTTTTGTATGATCTGCGATCAAAAGAGAGGAACAAAGAAGAGACATGTAGGATGCTAAGATAGGCGTGGAAGCCATGCACGGGGGTGTTACTACTCTGGATCAATGCACAAAGTTGGGAAAGAAGAGGAAAATCAGAACAGAAGACTATAAGGCAGGAGTATGAAAATGGAAGGAAGCAAACTGAGTTCGATAGAAAGATGTCCCGAAAGCGTAGTCAATCTATGGAGGCGCGACACTCCATTGTACACATAAAATACATTTTTTTTAAAGAGTTCACCGTGTTATGAATATTGGGTCTTGCAAGAGTCCTATAGTATACTTTTCAAAAATATAATTAATTATCCATGATATTAACATAACAATTTTCTATACAGCTAATTATGATTAGCTATGAAAAGTAGTTTGGTGTACGTGTGCAACAGTGGAAACAAAATGAATTGAGATATTTGCTCTTGCTTAGCAAACCACAAGTTGGACGTAGACGCCGTCACCGAGGTCCAAACGCCACGAAGGCAGGGTTTGGTAAGCGTTCCAGCTCTTTTCCAGGCATCCTGCAGGAGGCGGCGACGACAGCCCTCTTGCTATAGGTAGCTCTTGCATGCAAGTAGTTGGCAATGGTCAATTCCATGCGCTTCAAGCTCTTTCCCCTTCCAATTTTGATTAACGGCGTAGCACACTGTGGCTCCAAAGATGTTTTTCTTTGACAAGTTAAGTCACTTTTAGCTGGGCAAAACTTTCAGATTCTAGATTTTCCAAACATCGGTGTATGAGTAGGGCTCTGCCTGAACAAGTCCGATTCTTGAGATCTTTGCCTCTTCTCTCCCTATTTGACACTATGTCGACGGTCATCCGTCTGACTTTGAGCCGCTTGACGATATCTGATTTGGTATTATACGTGAGGAGAGCAGATGTCTCGTAATTTCTGCATTCATTGCGGCATTCACGACCCTCACCAAATTTACTGCCGTAATAACAATTGCCTCGAATGGATAAATTTCAGGTAAATTATCTAAAAGCCAGAGATATGTTTTTTTTTCTTAGAATTAATCACAAACATACAAAAATGAAACGCAACAGGACATTTGCAAGAATTAATGTAGCCTACTTTATAAATAAAACACACGATTTGTCAACAGAATAAAGTAATCACCTCGGGACTTACAGAGAACGTGCAACAAAAAATTAAATCGTTTAGCAAGATATACAAACAAACTATTGGTCAAAGCAGCATTTAACGGTCATTTAAGTGACACTTAATTACTTACAGTTGAAATAAATAAAAAAAAATCCCTTATGAGACTTAGCAGGGGGAACGATTTTTCTTTACTCTATGTGCAACAGTTTAGACCATATTTTGGATCATAACGTGAACATAATAATCTGAATGTAATATCTTATACCCCATGAGATAACGTAAACACGGGATTTGGAGAAAAAAAAATTCGAACCCACACTTTCAACCAGTATGAGATCGAACAAGAACACTACACATTTTTCTATTCAGATTTTAATTACGTGAGCAGGAATCTCTCAGAGTATTTAACAACCTACTAATTAACAGCTATTGATTTTATGGCTTTGATGTCAGAAACGCGTACCTAATTCCAACTCGCAACTGATATAATTTTAGGACGTACAAATTGTACGCTTGTGACTGAGGTAATATCGCTCTGCAGTTATGTACAAAATCAAGTCCAGTAACCCACGCACAAGAAAAAAAAATAGACTTTATCTCTATATCTTGTATTGCATGTTGTTACCCTAAGATCACTCACTCTTGGCCGCCCCAACACCTATTGCAAAATTACTTGTAGGGCTGCTAAGATTTTGTTGGAGATAGCTCGTCAACTCACCTAACAAACTTTGCTTAAAAAGATCGGCACTCTTTACAAGGTTTCTTGTATCTCTTAGAAAAGTTGCCAGCCCACAAGATATACCTCAACAAAGTTGAAAAGTCACGCAACACCGACAAAATAATTTTTGTACTGTGGGCAGAGCGCCTCGTATCTGAGGAACAGGAGACCATCGCACATGGCTAACAGATCTGTTTATTTTTCAAACACTGAGATTTTTCTGTCGTTAAAACGGTTATATAATTGAAAGGTTGCTATGAGAACTGAGGAAACCTCATGAATTTTACCGCATGAGTAGAAGTCATTCTCATGTGGGTTGCTACGCCGATGGCCCCTCTAATTACCGCATCGTAATATTGAACGATGACGGAATTTTAAGAAATGCGTCTAGACCAAAGCACTCAGATAGCAACCTGCTTAATATTTACTTTACAGTTAAGTGATTCATATGATTTATTAATTATTGCATATTGACGTATTCATAAACAGAGTCTATAATTACATGAGCATATCCGTGAAAGTTTTATAGCCCCGACGATTGATGCCAAAATAAATCGAACAATTAGACTCGTCTGCATTGATCAACGGTGGTTTTATAGTTGAAGCCTTCTTGCACAATGCATACTGTTGTGCAGTAACTTAAACTTTTGTTTGTTTATTTTGTTGTTAATACCCCTGCAGTAGTGGAAGGCTAAGGGTTCTGATATTGACTTTCAGGGTTGTGATTTCAAGCCTCCTCTGGAAGCAAGCAAATTCTTTGCAGCGCTTCACGTGATCAGTCAGTATGCAGTCTACGTGCAGCTGTGGGGGTGGTGACCCTTGCCAGAAATAAGGAGGGACGGGGAGAGGCGCAGGCTGTCACATAGAGCTTCCCGTTACTAGCCCCATAGCTCTTGACGATCTTAAGTCGACTGCAGTAATATATTCCTCTGGAGCCTGTTGGCCAATCTTTGTAGTACGAGGCAGTGCTTATGCGTTTTCCAATTGTAGGGGCGGTCAAGTTGATGCTTCTTTATCTTTTGTCCCTTCTCTCCTCGTGACCCTTTAGGCTAATGTACCGTGACCTATTTAACTGAAGAGTCCTAGCAGCAATCCAAAACTTGCAGCGTAGCACAAGGCCGCACGACAGCAATGGCGCGCCCTAAGCCCATTGCCCTCTGGGCGCTGTTGCCAATACAGCCCTTGCTTTCCCATTGCGGCATGTAATACTGTATATTGTATCGTTGAAATTCAGGGTAACTGCAAAAGCAAAGACAGAAATTTTATCTCTGTTTTGAAACGAGACTCCGTTCGAGAAGCCAAGCTCTACGGCATTGCTGGTGCCTCACACATTCACAAAAAGTTTTCTTCAGTTAACACAATTGGAATCTTGAAGTTTTACTATCGTAAATTTCACTAATAATTATGAACTCCTATACTACACTATTGTGCTAGTCGCCCAACAAGGAGTCAGTTGTAGCCCTCTTTTTTGCCAGATGTCGCTGTGGGCTGTCTACGTTTCGGGAAGTGTCTGTTTCAGAAACTTTCTCTGTTTTGGCATTCTCTATTCAAGGAGTCCTACTGTGTATATCATACATAAGGATCTACAAAGTCGACAAAGGGATGCATATTTTTGAAAGCGTGGCCAGCAGGGACCGAATGACGTCTATTTCAATCGAATTTCGGTTAATTTATCTTTTGATACGACAACGCGCCAACCTAACTCGTACTTGGCGCAAACTCGCATTTGTGGAAAACCGCACTTACAGGGTTACTCTTCGGTATTATATGCATGCATTATACAAGTGCATAACCCATTGTACATACACTATTCCACTTCTCGTATAAAATCAGAGGGTTTACCACACTGCCAAACTAGAGCACTCTGAGAGCTCATACCTCCGCCAAGTGAGGCAACGGTAGCAAAAAATTCAAATTGGTTCTGAAACAATAATTTTCTTTGTATAAACTCCAAAATCTAATCATTTGTGTCTTTTTATATTAGTAACAGCTTGTTCAATTTTCTTGAAGATCCGTTCATAACTTTTTGAGTAATACTGTTAACAAACGTTGTGACAAACATAATTCAAACATACAAACGAACAAACCGATCTGCACCAAAATTTGATCATTTATGTCTTTTAACATGACTAACAAACCCTGTAAATTTCATAAAGATCCATCCATCATTTTTTGAGTTATTGTGCTAACAAGCATAAAATTAAAAACAGTGACAAACGAACAAACAAACAGATCATTACCAAAATTTGATCATATATTTTTTTGTTATATACCTAACAACTCATGTTAATTTTATCAAAATCCATCCATAACTTTTTGAGTTATGGCATCGAGAAAAATGAGGCAGACAAACAAACCAACAAACGGATGGACATATCTCTACCAAAAGTTAATCATCTGTTCTTCAAAACATACCTAACAATCCCTGTAAATTTCATCCGAATCGGTTCATAACTTTTTGAGTTATCTTTGTGACAGACAGACGGAGAGACAGACAAACACGACGAAAACATAACCTCCTTGGCGGAGGTAATAAGAGATGCAGTTACCCTTCGCCTAAAGCATAAATGAGCATAAAGGTGAAAAATGTACAAATATGGCGAGTAGCGCAAAAGAAGGCATTGCGGAAATCAAGGAAGGAATAAACATTTACACCGTAAACTGTTTAGTGCTTCACTGTTCAAAGAAAATTCAACAATGTGAGTGTTGATTGACTATAACACTTACTGGCACTCACCACCGAGGACAAAATTAAAATCCTCGCGAAAACACACAGCTCATATGAATAGCACAAGCTCCAAAAGAGCATAAGAGGCACTGAACCTCTTGCAAACTTTGCTGACGGTGCACTCGGACACACGAGAAGAGCCCAATACTGTCACCAGTACAACACCGCTTTTGCTTAGCTGTAATTCAATTTTGCTACTCACCTGATTTGGCAGCAGCGTTTCCCTTCCATCCTCAGCCAGCTGAGTCCAGGTGTAGGCCAAATTGACGGCCGGCACAGCGTCCACCAGACACGTGAGGGTCACCGTGTCGCCTCTGGCCACACTCTCCGTGCGGGACTGGAAGCCTTTCGCACACCGAGGCTTGTCTGAGACGAAAACATCACATATTTTTAAAGCCACAATAGAATCCATTCTTATACTCTTAGGGGTAATTGGATAAAAATATAATAGCCATTTCAGTGGCATAACCAATTTAGCAGCTGAGACTGACTCGTGGAAATTCGACAAACCAGGTGTTTTATTCCTCATTGATACCCTAACCCCTTATCATTGCTATGAAGTAGGAACATTATTCCAAGTCAGACAGCCAATATAAATTTTTACCACCTGTGAGGAGCAGCAGCTATTACTGTTCCAGACCATGTCAGTGACACTTAGTTCCACCTTAATCAAATATTGAAAGCGCAACGAGTACGTACGGAATTACAAGCTGAATCATATTATAAATAGAAAGAAAATTGTGTAAAATCACCACACCTTGGTTTATCTTAATCCTAGTCATAGAGTGCGGCCTAATAGCAGGAGATCTGGATGAGTCGTCAACCATACTCTACAACCAGGAGGGAAAAAAGCTGATATTGGCATCACTCTCCGCTAATAGACGCATGAAAACACTTGATGTATCTGAGGAACTTTAATTGTTTTAAAAAAAGACCAACTAGGTAACGTCTCGGGTTAGTAAGTAGATGGCAAATATAGTGCTGACCCTTTATCGAGCGGCTGAAAAAAACTCCCGTAGGACCAATCTTATGGAAGTACCTACATACGATCACTTGTCGGGTAAATATTCAACCCGGTGCATTCCTTGCTGAATTTGTGAACAATATAATTTGACGAAAAGATGCAGGCTCGTATGATTAAGGTACGTTCTTTTATGCTGTAAAAGTCGATCTAAGCCAAGCGCACTTGACTTGATTTGCCCGCAATTGCAGAGTGAAACTTTGGCTTCGCCCCTCTGAATCGTGTTGCAGGTGTTAGAAGCAGTCCGATTACGCTGGGCCAGCCTTAGGCTCCATGTTACGGAGTAAGACTCTGTTCATGGAAATCTCACAAGTATATAATTGCTTAAGAATCAACGCCTAAAACTTCAATCAACAAGTCGAAACCAGGGCACATGTCAGAACATTGGAACAGGTCAAGCCTGAAAACATAATTTCGCGGCCCAGTCGAACGCGCCTTAACCCTGGGAATCACCGAAGCAAACTTAATCTTTCATCCCTTTGCCGGGGAAGTAATCAGATATGGTTCCTGCCATAACGCTATTCAGACAGAAGCGTATGTTTTACGGCTGCAGGAACAGGATTAACGCCTAAAGTAAATCACTTATACCTCGTAAGAGCAGAAGTATAAATACCAAGCATAAAAAGGATCTCGAGTTAATGGGTTAAGACTGGCGTTTCCAACAGGAGGACTGCGCACAGCCTGGGGGGGGGGGAGGTGCGAGATGACCTTTTATGGGGTCGAAATCTTAAACTATTTCCATGACATTCAAAACTTAACTCACATCAGTATGTTGTTGCACATGTTAATATCAATTTAATTTATTAGCTTCACATGAGTTACGAATTTTGTTGGGGCCGCGAAATGACCTTTTAGGAGGTGCCAAGCCTCGATGCATGTCATTCAAGGAATAAGTTTAATAATTTCTTGTATTTAATTTAGTATAAATCTCTTTTTCTATCATATGAGTTATTAATTTTGTAAGAGGTGTAAGAACACATTAAAAATTTTCTATAGGGTTCCAGGCGCAGAAAATGTTGGGAACCGCTGAATTAAAGGAATAGCGTTGAGAGAGGCAAGACATTAAGTAATATTCAAAATTCCTAATAACGTTAATACATTTTCTCTATTAACCGGAATTACTGTGTTTGTTGTACATCACTTTATTTGAAATAATGTCGAAGACTGGTCAGTTATTTACTTGCTACTGCCCATTGTCATCTTTTATCGATAATTAGCAAAGCCTAGGCCTAGTGGGGTGATGGGAGATCTATAACAAAATCTGAAAACGGCTGCTGCAAAGTGTCTGCGAGTGAGAGGAGGGAATGTTGAGCACATTAATAACTAGCTAATTTTTTTTTTTTGCAACCAAAAACGTTTCAACAGGTTTTCTTGAGGACGGAGAAGAATATTTGGCCCCCCTTCCCAAAAAAATAAAGAAAATTCACGCAAAACTCACCATCAATGACGATCGAGCAATCATATTAACTTTTTCATCCACTCTCAACCACCAATTGCGACTAAGCAATCATATTAACTTTTTCATCCATTCTCAACCACCATTGGCGTTTTACACAACTCTAACAACTCATCCGCATCTAACAACTATTCCACGTGGCAACCAGATTTTTCATCCACACCCAACTCCCAGTGATGGCAGCCGTATTTTTCATGTGCACTCAACCACCTTTGGAGATTTGGCAAACATGAGCAATTTCGCGCCGGCGTAAAATGAGCAACAAGAAAACAAGGGCAATTTTTGAGTCTCCAAAATGGCTTCCTGACTTTAGGCCATGTCCTCTTTCGCTTCAGCTCGGCTGGCCGCAAGGCTTAGGTCACTTTTCAAAGCAAAGTTTTGAATTTCAAATCAAACTGACCGTTGGAAAATTACAGAGCAGAATAGAAGTGCTTCCCGGGTCAGCTGCATTAATGCCGAGTGAACTGAAAAACTTCAAAAAGTTGCTAGCGTTCGAGCATGCGGAATTAGCGTTCGGAACTCTAGACTTTGCTTTCGAGCCATGATTTATATTCGGGAGTCTCGACTTTGTGTTCCTGTCTACATGCCTTACGCTACATTTAGCCATCGACGACGGCAAAAGGTCAAGGTGACTCGACCGCATTCCCAAACGAAGGAACCCACATGCACTGGCTGGAGCTGCAAATGACTCCCCACTAAGGATCAGTAGTTGTGCGGCTGCAGTCGACCATGGACTGTCTGAGCTATCGCGTCAGTGACGGAAGGCTCATACTGGGTGCCTAAAAAAATGTTATATTTTTAATTGGCTGCTGCGTTTCGGTATATAAGATACACTTCACCCCATAGGGGATCTATTCTTATGTTTGATGCGTATTGAAACAACAGCCAATTGAAAATGTAACAGTTTTTTGAGACACCCAGTTTAACACCTGCGCCTCCCGACCGTAAAGTCAATCCCCTCTCCCTTCCCCGTAGACTATGAGTGACAGAACTGCTGACGCCGCATTACAGAACACCAAGACTTCCTTTCCTTGCATCAGTACTACATAATAATTCACGTGGTGTTTTTATTTATTTATTTATTCATAACTATATTTATATCTTTCCTGTCACGCTCGCTGGGAATAAGATAGGAAAAAATTCAGATTTCAAACGGCAAAAAAAAGTTGGGTACCTTGGAATCTTTTTCTTCAGTATTAGATAGGGGAAAAAATAATTCTGTTTGCTTACCCTTTTGGTAAAAAGAAGAGTTGGGTACCTTGGAATCTTACATACATGGGAATAACATAGGAGAAAATTCAGATTTCAAGCGGTAAAAAAAAAAGTTGGGTACCTTGGAATCTTTTTCTTCAGTATTAGATAGGGGAAAAACAGAACTCTGTCTGCTTGCCCCTTTTTGGTAAAAAGAAAAGTTGGGTACCTTGGAATCTTTTTCTTTGGTATTAGATACAGGAAAAATGAGGCTTCGGACCGACGCACTGACGGACAGACAGCTCTCTTATTACAGTATAGATTGTTTAGACAGAATGCTGAATTTACATTTAAGAAGCCTTCTAAAGAGTAACAAGCACAGGAGATGGCGGGGGTTTTGGTGAAGTGTCAATTTTTTGCCGTCATTTATAATGACGGCACGGGCCACTAGTAGGGAATATAAAACTCTAAAACGTCCGGCTGCGTGACAGCGAATGAATCAACACCTCTCAGCACAGATCCGCTCGGTAATACATACTTTGCGGTCAGGACTCAACATTTCATGTTTGTATCTACTGTACATGTTCTGAATTCGAATCTTGACGCTTTTGATCTGTTGGCTCGGTAGATTTTGTGTTTAAATTTACAGACTTCGAGTTAAGGTCTCCGAATTTCACATTCCAGATCCACAAACTCTGCATTCAGACCTCTACAATCTGCCCCTAGGTCCAAACACCAGACGTGTGGATTAGCAAATTTTGCATTTGTATTGTAAACTATGCAATTGGTTCTGTAGAGATTTATGCTAGCAGACTAGTCGTCCCTGATATAGGTACTCTTCCATTATGTGCACATTCATTATTTAGGTGCACAGTTTTTACTTCTAAAGTACTCGGTACATGAAACCTTTAATTAAGCCTACGCATCGAGTACTTAGGTGTAAAAGTTTGAGCCTCAACAATAGAGCTTCATAAAACAAGTGAGGCATCTATCTTTGACTACGAGCCAAGCCAACTCGTTCTAACTATACAAGCTCCGAACATAAGTTTACTGCTATGACGTGATACTTACAGGCATAAATAGGCTAAATGTATTCATGTATTTTCTTTGTACGTAAGTGGCCTTCTTTTATACGTGATCAACCCTCACACTTCGTGTAATGATGTAGTGTATTGTTTACTTCTAGGCATACCTGTGAGCCTATTGTGTTTCAATATGCAATATTGTCATTATTATGACAAGTCAAATCTATTTCCCTCAGTCATCCATATCCTACTAACATAATAGCAATAGCTCATAGAGGGCCGGGGCGTAAGTCCTGGTGTTTCTCTGAGAATGGACCTGTTGGTCTGTCTACTGCCGCCTATCTAATCTAAAATAAAGAAAATGAGAGACTCACGCAGCACGGTGATGTGGAGAGCGTTGCTGGTGGTGGCGCCGATCATGTTGGTGGCCTCACACGTGTAGCGGCCCGCCTGCCTCGGCCTGATGGAGGGCAGCGAGAGGCGTCCCGCCCGCACCACCGACAAATCGTCTTGTGCCACGGGCGCGCCCTGATGTCAGAGGGAAATAAAAAAACCTTTAGTTCTGCTTGAGCCGTTGAAGAAAAACATCACGGCAGCAAATAACATCACTGTTCGATAAAAAGAAGTGAATTTGAAGTAGTAATTCTTACTTAGGCAAACAAAATACGAGGGCAGGCGATGATAGCCATGAAAGAAGGGAAGGAAGAGAGGCTTTAGCAAAACTGTGAACTTACATTGAGGTACCAGGCATAGAGGTGGGCAGGAGGGTTCGCCTTGACTCTGCAGCGTAGCTCTGTAGACTCGCCCTCTTGAAGACGCGTCACGTCCTCAGAAACCTGCAGCTCAACGCGAGGTTCGTCTGCAAATAGGAAGAGAAAAAATTATTATTCTCATTATTATTGATATCTTGAGATGGCATTATATCAAATACTGAAAAATATGAAGAGAAGCACAAAGTAGAAATTTGGTTACCCACGACGTACGTTTCGCTGCCCTCAGCTCATCAGGTGGCTTTTAATTTCAACGACCATCTTCGACCCTCCCACCTGATGAGCTGAGGATGGCGAAACGTACGTCATGGGTAACCAAATTTCTACTTTGTGCTGCTCTTCACATTCTTCAGTGTTCTTATTATCATTATTTTTCAGGTTTAATATGACTTAAGCCAATGGTTACTCATAACACGTCAAAATACTATATCTTGATGGAAAATAGTCTTTCTCTGCAGAGGTATCTGCAAAAAAATTGCATTTTTCAATGCAGAAGAGTCTTTTGCTAAGAACAGTAGGCCTATCTCCATCTCTTTAAACACATCTTACTTTTAGTTTTTCATTAATGATGTCTTTTGTAAATATTATCAAATTTTTATAATAAAAAATCGATAAAAAAAATTCCATTTCCGTGAAATATTTGGCGGCACTGCAATTGCTCGTGCAAAATTTTCGACACAGTTTTAATATTTACTCTTAGTTATTACGCAGCTGAATTATTGCCACCTGTGAGAAATATTTTGTTTTGGAATATGAATAAACCTTCTGCATAAATCGAAGTTAGCTTAAGCCTCTACATGAGTATTTCCTTAACTGTAATTCCTACAAATAATCTGTAACTATTATACCCCCTATACCCGACGAGCTACTTATGTGGAGGTTAGATGTCTCTACAACCCTCCAAGTTTTCGATACATAATTTGAGAAAGTGTAAAGATATCATCGATTCACATGAGGAGGCCAAGTGAAGCTAAGCACATGAGCTCTAACTGCTCCGGAACTTCAGTCAAGGGCGTTGGTTTTCTCACTGTTGATCGTAATTTTAACGTTACATCTATTTTGATTACCCTAGATACGGCTTGAAATTCAATCCTGCTCAGCCAAATGGAGCTTTCGACTGTCTCAAGCGAAAGCGATTTGCGACTAACATCTGCAGCACGATGCAATGACGAATCCAAAACCTTTGTCTGAAGCTCCGGATAAGTGAGAGTTTATGGTGTTGCGTCGGTTGCCGTCACGTAGCTAATTGATGGAACCTTAATTAAGGAATAAGACGCGCATCAACATAAGCACTTAAAAAAAGTACTTTACTGTTCACTAAGAAAAAATAAATTATGAACTCCCTNGCAAAACTGTGAACTTACATTGAGGTACCAGGCATAGAGGTGGGCAGGAGGGTTCGCCTTGACTCTGCAGCGTAGCTCTGTAGACTCGCCCTCTTGAAGACGCGTCACGTCCTCAGAAACCTGCAGCTCAACGCGAGGTTCGTCTGCAATTGGGAACAGAAGAAATTATTATTATTATTATTTTAGGTTTAATATGACTCAAGCCAATGGTTACTCATAACACGTCAAAATACTATATCTTGATGGAAAATAGTCTTTCTCTGCAGAGCTATCTACAAAATGATTTGCATTTTTCAATGCAGAATAGTCTTTTGCTAAGAACAGTAGGCCTGTCTCCATTTCTTTAAACACATATTACTTATAGTTTTTCATTAATGATGTCTTTTGTAAATATCAATAAAATCTTTAAAATCAAAAATCGGTAAAAAACATTTCATTTCCGTTAAATATTTGGCGGCACTGCAATTGCTAGTGCAAAATTTCCGACACATTTTTAATATTTCCTCTTAGTTATTACGCAGCTGAATTATTGCCACCTGTGAGAAATATTTTGTTTTGGAATATGAATAAACCTGCTGCATAAATCGAATTTAGCTTAAGCCTCTACATGAGTATTTCCTTAACTGAAATCACTACGAATAATCTGTAACTATTATACCCCTATACTCCGACGAACTACTTATGTGGAGGTTAGATGTCTTTACAACTCTCCAAGTTTTCGATACATAATTTGAGAAAGTGTTAAGATATCATCGATTCACATGAGGAGGCCAAGTGAAGCTAAGCACATGAGCTCTAACTGCTCCAGAACTTCAGTCAAGGGCGTTGGTTTTCTCACTGTTGATCGTAATTTTAACGCTACATCTATTTTGATTACCTTAGATACGGCTTGAAATTCAATCCTGCTCAGCCAAATGGAGCTTTCGACTGTCTCAAGCGTAAGCGATTTGCGACTAAGTGTGAGAGTAGTGAGAGTTAATGGATGTAGCGTCGGTTGCCGCCTCGTAGCCAATTGATGGAACCTCAATTAAAGAACAAGCCGCGCAACAATATAAGCACTTAAAAAAAGTACTTTAATGTTCACTAAGAAAAATACTTTATGAACTCCCTAAGATGGATTCACGCCACCACGGGGGGGGGGATGGAATGGGAGTTCATATAGCCCAGTTTGAAAGCTGCTGCACGCAGGGCAGGCTATGCAGTATGTATGAGTATACAGAGACAGATGCAATGCAGCGACATTTGTTTAGCGCTCTACACTGCAGTCTGCTTCATGGAATGGACATTATGTCACTTCATCATATTCTTTTGACACTAGCAATGAGGTTTTGAAGCAAATTATCTATTTATATACATATATTTCTGTCACTTTCGCCTCCATAGTTTCTAATCGATAAAAATAAAGGAGTTCCGACATTCGCTTGGAACGTCGAAAGCTTGGTTAAAATAAAATTCATCATATGTATTATTTAAGTCATTTGAATATATATGCGTATGTACGGTACATGTCAGACAAGTTTCGTTTACAGAAATGTTGGAAAAAAAGCGAATATAACTACAATTTTATTTTTTTATGGAACTTCCTTTATCAACGATCTGCAGCCCACCTAACATAAAATACATGTGGGTACCAGCGACAGCTTCCCCCTTCTATCGAAAATAAGGTACTGAGGGCAACAGTGAGTCCTTAAGGGGTTGTGATTCTTGAAAGTTCAAAATATCAGAAAATGTCTTCTATTAAAGTTCGATGATGATGATAACAAAATTCCATTTAATCAGCAAGTTTTAGTATATCGCATGATTGCGGGATTATCGCCACTGAATACTGTATGAATTGAAGCTAGCATGAAGGTTATATATGTACTTATAGGGTGATCAGCGTCCGATTAATCATGACAATAACCTTTCCAATTCTACAAAGAAGAGAATCTGCAAAGAATAAGCTAGAGAATTACTGGTTTTTCTCATCCTTACAAAATGTTAATATCACAATTTGATTATAATACATTTACGAAATACGGTGTTATAAATGTCACGTTCTTTAATAATGAAATTATTACCTGGAAGCCAAAATCCTTGCCGGCTTCATTATTAATGAAACTGCAAAAAACGTGGCTTTCAGAGAAATGAAAATTACAAAGTTAGTGTAAATTTTGAGTATAAGTGTTTATTTTCGTATTTTTCCGTGATTATCTTGAGCAACGACGACTGAATTTCGTGCTTGAACGTTTAATTAATAAGATATATTGGCAGTGGAGTTAGCTCTACTCTAGGTATCGGTATCAGCTTCATTTCTCAATGTACTGAAAATACATATCGTTCTCATTATTTTTAAGTTGGGAATGTAGGGATTTCCTTATATGCGACAGGACACTTGCAACCACTGATTCTCTTTCTAGTAAATATTTGATGTTGAAGCTTGGGCCGACAAGAACCGAGTGCGACCGACTCGCGTACTCTCCCATCTCCTGCCACCCTCGCCATCCACACTTGACCCAGCCTCAGTCACACACCTGTGATCTTATAGTGGGCATTTACAGTATCTTGGTTTTTCCTGTGGCACTGGTTTTCATTGTTGTAACATATACTATTTCTGTTGTACTACAGTGAAGTATTATTATTAAAACGTGTCCCGATAACATTTAGAGGTAGAAATGTGTCACAAAACGTAACATCTTTCATATAATGTAAAGATAGGTTCCATGTATACGAATTTCCTTTATGTGAGCGTTTTTGCGGATGTAACTGTCGCGTGTAGCGAGAACCAGGTCTGTTAGTAGCTCTTTCAGTAATAAAATCACAGATAGAAAATAACTGCTGCAACAAAACTTCAATGTTCTTCGCTCTTCTCCACGGACTTGTGCTGAAGGATTATCTTTCGCTACGTTGAGTTGGTACTCAATTCGAGTATAACGGACCGCAGAGATAACAAACATTTACTGCAGGAAGCAAGTGAAATTCAATACCCATGCTACTGCTAAGAGGTACTATGCAGATGTCTTCAAAGCTTAGATTTCATATTTGGTAACGCAACGATCCCATTACCTGTAAAAAAATTAATTCTAACATGATGTAATACTGAAGCAGATAGAGACTAACTAACAAACAAGTGAACAATCAGCTGACTGAGCATTATTATACAGTGAGTTATTTGTGGGAACATTTTTAAGAACCATTCAGTAGTTAATGTCGCTTCAATCACTGGAGGCGAAAAATAGCCTCAGAGCTACTGTAATTAACTTACGACACTAAATTTCATTACTCTGCATGATATCACAAAGCCTTACGTAAGGGGTTGAGCCTCTCTGAACCTTTTATTGAAATATGACCCGTCAATTAGGTACCAGAAAGTATGAGATAATACAGTAAAAATGTTGGGGGCCATTTGCAAAATCACAAAATTAATTTGTCTCTATGGTAGGACAAAAACTATATGAAGCGTAACATAGAAATATGCAATGGCAAGAAAGAAAGGGTTAATTACGGGAAAAACAACAATATGGCTAGGAAAATTTTCGCAATCGGAAATTTTTATTAAAGTAGCCAGCAATAGCCGGCAACTTGTAATGTCATGATTGCCCAAACTTTTTCCACAGTGTTTTCCGTCCCAGTTTGCGTGCTGTCCCGACTGGATCTACCTTTTGTACGTAGAGACCCCAGTAGAATATTTAGCCGTCCCAGAATTCAACAGTTTAATAATTTTAATTTAGGGAACGACCAGGAATTTTGTTAGGGAAAGGTTTGCTGCATTATACTTGTCTATATGTTTCTCTCTCTGACAGCGGACATAAAAAAATTTTATTAATTCACAACTGGGCGTGATTTAACAGCTACAGCTGAAACGTTACTAACATATTTGGCTTTTAGATCATCGTAGTTGACAAAGTCTGAACAAATGATCACAGTGAGCATTCTGCAGTAATAGCACTGGCGAAAGTGCAAAAAAAAACAGCTCCTGAGTACCAAAAACATGTCATTTATGAAGACCTAGTTAAAAGAACTTCAGCCGGAAAAGGCTTGTTAACTAGAAAACATCCTCTGCTCAATCTGTGAACTTTCTAGCTATCCCTTATAGAAAAATAAGCTAGAACGTGTCAGTTTGAGAGTAGAGCTTATGTAGAACAAACCAGTCCCAGATAAGGTGGTCATTTACAAGGACATAAAGCTGAGGAACAGAGCTGGCCCCGCCTCTACAGGACACAGTCTCTGTAAGTGCTGCTTTTGCTGCAGCAAATTTCTGGGAACAAATAGGAACCTGACATGAAAATCAGGAATTGCTAGGCTCTCTGAGCAGCTGGTCTCTTGAGTTACTCGCCGAGCAGATTGTGGTTTACTGGTTCACAAAGTGGGCGGCACGACCTCCTGGAGGTGGTAGAAATATTTTTTTAGAGGAGAGTGGAGTTGGAGTTTGGGTTAAGATCACTAATTTTCAAAGTGAGTCCACAGCCCTCTAGAGGGTAATGGAAACAATTGTTGCGAATTGCGCAGTTCTGTGTTTGGGTTTAGTTTATTGGTTCCCAAAGTGGGTACCTAGTATTGCAATCTAGGGGGTAATGAAAATATTTTTTTTTATTGAGTGGGACGCTAGGTAAAGGGTTGTGATTGCTCATTTCAAAGGACCGCACGACCGTAAGGAGCAATAGGAAGCGCTTGGGGGATGTATTTAATATCCTAGGATCCAAAATGCAGCGGCGATGCCATGTTTTGTAGGGGGAGGAAAGGGAGCGGAACAGGGTGATGAGGAGACAATATTAGTAAGAATACTGTAAATGTGTTAATGTTAATGTGTTCGCAGGAGTATACGTTAATTAAGGGGCCGTCATTGACGCATCGAGGGACCTGAGGGTCCTCTTTTATGTTTCTTTCATATTCCAATGCAGTAGTCTCGAATAGTCTTCCCATGCTTAATTCCATGTAAATTTTTTTTCTTTAATTTTTATACAACAATATAAGAATATGTATATTATACTGTATATATAAACGGGGCTCTTCTTCTAAACTATTGAAATATATATAATTACACACTAAATTTTGGTGTAGTGTTTCGATTACAGACTACATATATTTATTCCACTTATGACAGAAAAAATCTAACATCTTATAGGATAGTATCGTTAGAAGGAGCCGAAGCTGATATACGCTAACATATATATATAGTTAAGTGTTACTACCAACATCATTATTTAAATCAACGCCAGGACGTCTGATTCTAGTGTAAGTGAAAGTATTGATTCGTGGAGAACAATTTACCTATCTCTTATGAGTGTTTCCGTAGTTTTTCTGTACGGGTGANCGCTGACATATATATATATATAGTTAAGTGTTACTACCAACATCATTATTTAAATCAACGCCAGGACGTCTGATTCTAGTGTAAGTGAAAGTATTGATTCGTGGAGAACAATTTACCTATCTCTTATGAGTGTTTCCGTAGTTTCTGTACGGGTGATGGTGCATACCTCAGTCGGGATATTTAACCGGAAGGTTTTTTTCCAGCGCTATATCACATTTGTCCTCAAACTGGTTGGGTTGTGGACCAAACCAGCGCGCATGTTCGCTTCTCTATCAGTCTGTCTACAGTATACAGTATTTCTTCATATATTTTGTCGGTCCAGGTGACGGTACACGCCCCTAGTGGGCTGTGCGTGTCCGGGCTGGCATCAATTTTACTCTTTGTGACCGGTATTGCGTTCAAAGTTCACCTCGCTCATTTGTAAGAATGTAGAATCTGTCCCGGACTGCGCTTATAAACTAATATCTAGACGCAAATAGTATCATTTACTATAGCGGTCCAGTTTGTGAAGCCGTGTAGAAATGTTTGTCATTATCAATGCATCGTTATTTTTTCGCATCGAATGCAAGGTAAACTTGGTAATCAGATAACTATAATATGAAAAGAAAACACCTTTATAACTGGAATATTATTGTGTGTCGAGAAAAATCCTTGATAGAGGCAGTTTTAATTGCATTAAGCTGTAATTTACACGCATGAATAAATATATTGTATTTACAGATATCGGTTCTCTCAGTCCACTTTTATGTTCAAAGAAATTATAGAATATTAAGTTTTCTTTCAATTGTTTTTTTCATTTCAAAAAATGAAAAATAAGTGCGCTCACAACACATTATGGAATCTTTTGAAAAGTGTTTAAATAGTGAACTGCTGATTGTACCGAATAATACACTGTAGGAATGTACGCTCTCTGCTTCTTAAGTTCACTACTGAGAGCAATCCATAACGATACATATATAATTAGCTACGCGTTCCATAGTCTGCACGCTACAAAGTCTTATAATATAATTTTCAATTATGAATATTCAATAGCGATGAATAATTCAATTTTGTCGTATAAAAATCATGTACAATTTAAATATTAAACAAATACTGAAAGTCATACTTATATAAACAGATCGAGAAAAGGCGGTAATCCTGTCCCTAACAGGCTGTTGCTCATTTGTTACACAATTTTTTTTCTCCTATTGTATTGCTATGAGAAAAAAGTATTTGTTGCGAGGTAAGGCACTCTAATACGGAGAGGATTAGATTACTAAATATTAATTAGAGTGAGCTGCAAGCTGGAAATCTGTGATCGTGAACACTTGTTCACAAAATTATTTATCAGATTAAATGCCTAGTAACTATACGAAAAATAATAAAGTAGTGAATATAAGCCAGCCGTCGAATTTGACAAAAAAAAAATGCAATAATTATTAGTATTTTGATCATGCTTTTGCAATCGATTCGGTTATGTAGGCTGCACTGCACTTACAAACATTAAGGATAAAAAATAAAAAAAGATTAGCGAGCATGTCTCCATAATTGCTGAGCAACACGAATCATTCTTGGGCTCGGCGATGTAAAATAAATTAATTCCTATTTTAGCGGGTAGTCAAGCAGCAGGAAAACATAAACTGAAACTGTGTATCAAAGATACGCAATGATATTGCTTCAATTCAATCGTTTTTCGCTCCAACGAACGCAAGGCTGTATCATGAGAGGAAGAAATGGGTTTGAAGAAAAGTAATTACTGTGATAAATTTTCTTCCCTCCTCCTCCTCATCATGGTCTTTTGATGCTCCGATAGCTTATGGAGGGATATTTAACTAGCGCATCTTTCATGCTGCCGTATCTACGCAACCAACTATCACTGTGATCGGGACGAGGTGCAAGCTGAACGCACGCTCATAAATTGAACGTGCGATTGCATAGTGTCGTCCAGGCGCCTGATCGCGGGCTTTCAGTACCGCCTGTGTGCTACATCAGCCAATGAGCGTGGCCCGCTTTACTGAGCACGAAATTGGAAACTTTTAAGCAACTTCAGACACCGCGCATATTGACCCGCCGATGCTGCTGCTTTAGAGCGCGAATTTTTCATTTGGAGACGGCGCACAAAAATCTAAAGTAAACGGAAACTTCGTTCTTGATTTGATTCCGGACGGTGCTGCCGAACTCACCCTAATTGCAGCGATCTTGCTAGTGCTCGCTCAGGAGAGAACGGGGGATACCGATGTAGGTATATTCTAGTTATGCCATTCGCCTGAGGTAATCGTCGAGAGGATAAATATGACGACTGGCAAGGATACATGAAGTTTGGGTAAGATACATAATAGAACAAGCATGTCATATCTCTGCTGAAGGATTTCGGTCTCAAAATTTCACTACCTTCTCCCATTCATCGTAATTTTCCACTGTGAATTTCGCAGGCTCGTTGAGCTTTGAAGAGTCCTGTTCATACAATATAATATTGCTATAACCGTGAAAGCGAGTGACCACCCAATGAGCCGAAACAAGACAAGAACTCAAGGGTTTTCAGTTACGCCCTCAAAAATCCAAGTAGATGAAAATTCATAGTTACACAACTTGGGATTCCTTATCTACTTTTGATGCCCTTGAAGTTCTTTGGACGAGATCCAGGAGGCGTTATGCATCCAACACGTCTTGTGTGTATGTGATTCAGGCAACAGCGAGTTATCACCACAGTGCACCTAAACCCTTACAGCTTCTGTGTCTGGCACTTATATAGTAGGTACGAGTCATAAGTTTTTGAACTTAATAGCACCAGTCGTGTTTCCAATATAACGCAGCATATGCTGAATATCCTTGCGCCCCAGGCGGTGGAGCTATCAAACTATTTCGTTGCAAATGCATCGCCGCCACTTCTGATCGGGACTCGCACATTGCATGTGTGACGTGTTAGAATCTCCACTTAATTGAGTGAATTTGAATCTAGGCAAGTCTTCGTTGGTTCGTAACGAAAGAGGTGTGCAGCATTCTATCCCAGGCAGTACCACTAGTTTCCTTAACATAAGACAAGCTCATGCTTGCCTCTCGTGACGAGAATATTAAAAGCACCTCATCTGCTGCATTTCTTTCCTACGGCTACAGCTTTAACCACTCAGTCCTCAAAAATAGCATTATCTTGCATACTCACTCAGAGGTCCCTAAAATTTGTTTCTATCTATTTCACTCTCATCATTCTTCGAGCAAGATATCGATACAATAGGAAGGAAATTTTGGTAAGGAAAAGGGAAAGAAATCGTTCATTTCCTCGTGTGGATGAATGTCGAACTCATTGTACTTGAGAGCACAGCCCCTGAGAATTTTACCATGACTTGGCTCTAATAAAGGGAGTAAATCTGTGATGGGAGAATATGTTTACATCTTCTTTACAACTTTGATTGAGATAGTTCACTTTTGTTAGAATAATATTGTACATAATGAAGAGGTAAACAATGAAAACCATTTGACGTGCATGTGAACAATTTGGTTCGTTTTAAAGAGTGCTATCCCTGCGGAAATTGTTTTGTACTTCAAGCATTATGAAATGTGTGGTAATAAATGTATAGTAGTTCAGGTATTACGTACTGAAAATTACTGCTAACATAAACATCTAATGATAAATGTAAATGTCATGAAGGTCGTAGATCACTACTGGAGCTAGTAAAAATACTCAATTTCCCAGTTATACGACCTAACATTTCTTGTAATTGGAAAAAGATTTGCATAACTAATTTGATGAAGACCTCGTCATGTTAGAAACCACAGCACCCTGAAGTTTTATAAAACCATGCTGACATGGGCAAGCAATTAGTACCATTAGTACCATTACCTTCTGAACAGATGATACTTCTTTGCAGTTTCGAACCTGATGATTCGCTTCTGCTAAATAATAACTACTGTCAGGAAAAGTCGAATAAAATTGAATTTTTAAAGTTCGTGAGGTATGTACATAGTCAAGTTTTAGATAGTGCCTGTCATTCATCCCTCCCCTCCATGTTGTAATATTTAGACGTTGAAAAGCAATAACCGCAAAGTACTCACACAAAATGCTGAGCGTAAGTGAGTCGGTGAGGGCAGGCCCAGGTAAGGCGGAATTCTTGGCCTGGCAGGTAACGACCGTACCGTCGTCCTTACTGGACACGGACAGAACTACGGCAGCCGAGGTCACATTGCCACCGTCTGCCATCTGATGGAGGAAAACGGTAAAATTACAGCCATAACTGTGGTAGTCATAATACACATCAATCGCGTCCTATCAGGAGGTCACAAACATTCATCCGATATGCACGAGTCAGCGAAATCCAATAATATCGGTTGGTCAATTGCAGCGGGAACAGCAAGTTGGGAAGAAAGACGTTAAGCTTGCGCGAAAAAAAGTTATCAATAAAGCTGAGAAATTGTGTAGATTCACATTTCAAATAAATATAGAAGTATGTAAATTGGGCTGTCAGTTTATTGCATTTATAAAAAGTTTCATGATAGAACACTGGAGGGCAGTAAGTTTTGAGAAATGTTTCAAATTCGATCCGCGATATCGCGGTGACATGAATTATTTTTATTGTTATTATTATTTCCCACACCTGGTGGCGCCTGTTAATATCAGCCTGTACTACAACGCTACACAAGGCTGTGTTGCACCTTTGGAATACAATTGGGCAACGAGTCCCCCCCCCCCCCATGGAGCAAAATGACGTTATGTTACTTCTAAAATATCCAAATTTAATTTCATGTAAAATTTTCCCTCGATTGCGCCATTAATAGAATTATAATGAACCTCCTTACAAGTCCGGCAACACACTGAATTAATCTCGGCACAAGCTTCACGACGACACTGGTGTATTGCCATCACACCATGTCACCCGTGGCTCCATTACACCATTAACTGGTCGTTAATCTTCCACACGACACAATCTGGAGCAGAACGACAAGCTAAAAGGAGCTTAGTTTTACAGTCACACGATCACTTTGATCTGTTGTTTGAAACTGTCACTGCAATGACTTTATTCGAATTAAATCTCTAGAGCTTTGTAACTCACCGATTTGTAATTCTATAGCGTTAAGGTGGTTAGTTGGTTAGCATCTAGGAAATAGAGAGAATGTGATACAACAGAGAGTTTGTGTTCCAAAGTTTCACGCGATTCCAATTTAAAATGCAATGTCCATTTATAGGTGCTTGAAATATGCGCGGCTCAGCATCAGAAATGAGTTTTAGTAAACATAGGAAGATACAAAGACCTATTTTTTATTCTTCCCTGTTTTTTTTTTTTTTTTGTTTACAGCGATTTTCATGATATGGAATTACATCACCAGATGAAAAAAAAAGGTAAAAGCAGACACTTCAGTCACGATGCGTTCAGCGTTAACATTTTCTAAATGCACTTCAATCTGTTTTGTAAATGAACTCCAATTAAATACCGATCCAACGAGTACACAGCATTTTGAACGCATTCAAATACTTCAGAAGCAATTGCAAATTTTCAGCAGTTTTTAGAGAAAGAAACATGCACATTTACTCAAGTCAGTATCTTGGATACCGAGTAATAAAATTTTCCTGAGGTACAATAATTCAAGTCCCCTATACTATAACGATGCTTGTGTAGTGACGTCACTCGTCCTGACTAGAGACACAAGGCCCCCTAGAACACATTGTCAAGGTCGCCTTGCTGGAGGTGTCATTAATTGGCCGGCGAAAGTAATGGCAACAGATTTGATGTCCAGAACTTGAAACAGGTTGGTTATTTTTCAACTTTCAACTGCGTTACAGGTGTTAACAGCAGCCCAACTATACATGCATACTTAAAGCCGACGAAAAACTTCATTTTACGGAGCTGGATTGAGTTTTTGGGAGTTCAGGGTTATCAGGTTAACGCCTGCACCCCACTGAAGAGAGCGAAGTCAACGCACCAGTCTGGAGCTCTGGACAAGTTAAACCGAGTGGGTTTATCCTAACTTGAATTAGGCGAGCCAATAGATGACACCTCGAACTACTGCGGAGCCATCGCCCAATTGTGGTGGCTTCCATTGTGCTGTACCTACGAAGGAGTTTCTCAGGAGCCCAGGGAATCGTTAAGATTAAAAGTGATGTCAAGTTGAGCGTACAAACACAATGTCTTGCAAACTTTCAGCTACTTGGAATTTTCCGATATACTGTAAGAATGATTGGGAGAAAAATGAACGGCCTAATAGCACATAGTTTGAGTTAAGGTGAAGTCACTCTGACCTCACCCACAACTGGAAAATCCGCAGCACTTATTTGTGCTAAAAATAGATACCCGATGGACGGCTGCAGTTGCCTAAAGATTGCCAGAGTTATGATGTCAGAGACGGAAGACTCACGAGAAAACTCCGAACCCCAAAAGCATGTTATCTCACCACCAGCACGCCTTCCCGAGCGTGTACGGTAACGAGAGATAGAGAATAGTGTCATTGACACTGAACTTCGAGAGTTCATATCCGCCACTCAGACGGGCGAGTTCATGTTGCACTTGACGTGCTCAATCAGCATCTAGTGCCCGGATGCTGCTGCGGAGATATTGACCCTAATCAGAAATGGGGATGGTTTAGGGAACTCAAGTGGTCGCAATCCGTTCATGTCTGGCACGATAGTTCTTGAAGTCGGCTGCAGCCGTACACTCTTCTTGGCCCGTGGGCATATATCTGCAGCACGAAATAGTGTCTGTGGGTTTTCAATTTGGAGAGTGTGGTCAAGTTATAACTTTACCTTTACAGAAGAAACATAGTCCAGTGGGACAACGCTTTCCATATTACTCAAGTACATTATTCTTTCCGTACTGCATACGATGGCCACGAGGCCTATTTCCATTGAGTTAAGGACACTCCCGCACGGCCACCGCTCACAACTCCAGGCAAAAACTACTATGACCAGCACTTTGAGATTGGAGCAAAGTAATAACTGCATTAGTGCTACTACTTTCGTGGTCATTTAGGCGCGATTCCGGCAGCTAATGCAACCTCATTACAGCACAGCTTTGGCCTGCCAATTGGAGCTTTGCATGACAGTTCTGCTGCAATGGCCTCAGTTACTCCTCATGATGACTGCAAGTGACGAGGGTCGACCAACATGCTCACCACGGCTAAAATATGTACCGTAGTGGAATGTTCCTCAATGGGGGTAATGGTATTACATTGATATATGCTAGGTGGAACCTGTGCACGTTCGTTTCATAGAACAAACGAATTACTCTTCATTATGCCTTTAGTCCGTTTCATGGATACGAAGAGTGAAACTATGTTGCTCTCAGTCCGCATCGTGCATACGAAGTGTGAAACTAAGATCCAACTCTGACAGTATGTGAGATGTAGCTTGAAACCGAGCTCGTACCACAGTACTATATATTATTCTTCTAATACTTGCAGGCGTATTGCACGAAGATACATACCCATAACACCGAATTAAGCAAGCAAAATTATCATATGATTTTTCATTCGACGCTGCCCTAACAGAATTATCGGCACGACTATGGCCTCATCCTTGTTCCGCAGCCCTAATGGTTGTGAAATAAAAAGCAGCTCGACCGCGAGACATACACGTTTGAGAATGACATATTAGAAGGAGGAGCATCGTTCTCGAAAATCCATGACTTATTGAGGAGCGTCGACTATAAAATTAATGCCCGAGACATGTTCTGTTGTTCTGTGACGCAAGGTGACCAAATGAGGCTAATTACCGTTCTTAGCATCCATACAACTCTTAACGTGTGTTCGAGTGATAAAGTCACCATGTTAAATATCGTTCGCCAGGGTCTATGTATGACAGACAAGGTTTCACTTACTACAATGGATAGTGTGGCAGCTCAAGATAAATTTTCTAATAATGCTCCAGCTCTTTACGTGCTCGTGTGACGAACTTATCGTGTAGAGTTTTGCTCATAAGTCGTATGAGAAGATGAATACACCAATAGCATTGGTTAATTCGAGAGAGTATGCTATACTGCAACGTACTATTTCAGGAAGTATCAGTTGCGCGTTCCGCCAAACTTGCGGTCCGAATTAAAAAAAAAAAAAAAAAACCTTCCCGATCATAAAATTATGAGATAATTTTGGGACCAGCGGAAATGCCTCTGCGTTTCAGAGGGCCAATGATATAATAATGATAATAATGAACATCATATTAACAAAAGACTTCATTAGGTACTCCCAGTATGGAGTGCAATTAAGTCGGCTTTACCTTTGCCTCGGCCACAAGCTGCGACTTCGTTGAGGGTTGCCACGGAGAGACCTTTGCACCCACTTGCCAATACTAAATTTATTTAATCCTAAATTGAAATAATATATGGAGGAAGGCGCCCATTCTCTCGGGTACATCTGTTAAACTACGAATCTAATTAGATCTTTCTGGGCACTTCTTCCATGGGTGTCTTAATGCCTCAGCCGTATGAATTTTGAACATGTTTTTCTGTAATCAGAGAACTGGAACCGAGTCCCCATTTACAGCTAATATCATTGGCAGACATTGAAAGTCTGGACAAAATTATGTGTGAGTACTAGCTTTTACAAGAATGCGTCTCTCTAGTGTGGCTCTAGGCAGCGCAGAATGAAGCCCGCTGCAGACGAAAGGCAATAAGTGGAAACTTCCATGCTCTTTCGATTATGTTGACGCACGCCCGGTATCGGCTTTCCCAATTTAAAACACACAAAAAATTGCTTTAAATGTCAGCCGCCAAAGCTGTTTTTCAACTACAGTATAGCAAGTGACAAATGCACAATTTTGGATAATTCTCTAATTTGCGGACAAAATTTAAATTCGCATTGACGTATAATTTTCAAAATGAAATCCAAACGCGCAACACTGTGGTTACGGTCAAAGAAACTTTTGTTCCGCTGTTTTCACTCTCGTGTGCAGTGGGCTATATATATTATTAGGGCATTGATTTATAAGAGGTAATTTAGGTTTATTTATGGGAGAGCATTAATGAGTGACAACGAGAGCATTTGTCCAAAGTTTCGAACAAAAATGTAAAAAATCAAGCGACTAGTCCCATTATTAAATGGAGAAATTTCGATTAATGGTAGTTATTTTCTGATTTGACAAATCTTTTCGCAGATTATTTAACAGCTCGACTTTATCATTAAAGGCTAACTTCCCATCAGCTTTTTGGAAGTCATTTTATGTGCGAATAATCTTGATTTCAGTCTAATTTATCACATTTTTGAGGTTTTTAGAAGAAAAGTTACTGCGTTTCTCAAGCATACGTTTAAAACAAACGCAATATTTTGGAGTTTTTGAAGCTAAGCAGCGCCATTAGGTGCTAGAAAATGAAGACTTTATGTAAATATATATATCACGTAAATTTTTTCGTTTAACACAATCGGAAAATTACAGGTGATTGTCGGATATTATCAGATGTCACGCCCTGTAAACATATGTAATGGCCTATAATTTTTTTTCATAGGCAATTGAGACCCATAAAGTGTTAAAGACTCTTGAGTTAAAAGTAAATTAATTTCGTAGAGAGATAAATGAGCCTAAAGATTACGAGCCAGATTTCCCGACTCGTACAATTCCAATGAAGAGGCTAAACTGCCACAGACAGACATAAAAAATCAGAGGCAGTCAAAGACAATCAATTTTTCGACAGGCATCAATTTCCTGCATTTAAAATCCCCGGTGCATTTTAGACATTGTTGCAGCACTGACGAGAGATCGTTAAATGAAGCCCTGCAGAAGTGGTCCTTTTCTTTTTCTCATTATGTTTTCAGCTTAACTGAAATTGAGACAGGCTTGCTGGATACATGATAGTGGCATTCATTAAAGAACGTACATGAAGGGCTGCGAGTGAATGCCTTCATTTTTTTTTCTTCATCGTAGAGAGAAAACGGTGAAGTCAGCTTATTACCTTGACATTGCAGTACTAACCAACTTATGAAAATTTTTTGTTTTAATTAAAGTAGGTGTCTTCCCTGAACGCAAGATGCCCGTCATAGCTAAAGTTTCAAGCTCAAGTTCGTTTTTTCCACAACGAAATGATGAATGTCTTAAGC
The DNA here is from genome assembly GCA_001587735.2 of Parhyale hawaiensis. NCBI lineage: Eukaryota > Metazoa > Arthropoda > Malacostraca > Amphipoda > Hyalidae > Parhyale > Parhyale hawaiensis. The sequence goes on along the minus strand of LQNS02277217.1, from coordinate 1,485,013 downwards.
ACACTGCGCCCGTCATTTGTGAAAGTTTTACTCACAAATCTATTTTATTGCCAAAAAGGTAAGTTTGTCGCACTCACTACCTCGGCCATTAGTAGAAGTCTCGGTCATAGGTCCTTTCGACTCTGCCAAAAAATGAAACTCATTGCACTCAAGCCAGAAGTCATCAGCGGAAATCTGAGGGACAGCTTCCTGTTCCCATAAAAGGTAACGTTATTGCGCTCCGATTAGAGTATTACCTACACACCTTTCCGTGTACTAATCGGAATTACCTGTCCTGACGTGCTAATGCAAAAGAAAATCTGCCGTTTTCGTTTTGAAGGACCGTGCCAATGCAATTTTTTCTTGTAAGCACACAGGAAGGAGGGCTAGCTTGGGGACAGAACTTTCCACAGCGGAGTGCGAATCCCTTTAACCGGCTTATTCATTATTACATTACATTATTAAAACAGATGACTCCGATTCCAAAAATCCATCATCAGGGTTTCCACTAATCAAATTATATATTTCTAGAGGTTGAAAGCATAGTCTGCCTCAAACAGTTACTTAAATTTGCTGTAATTCAGTTGAAATATTTCACGGAAGCAGCAGAGAAAGTGACAAGGTGAAGGCACAGCTGCGTGCAGCCTTCCATATTGCGCCCCAGTACTGCTGCGAGAGGAAATTGGAGCTGAGGGTAAAACGCATCACATTTTGCCTAGAAATATTTCGGTCTCTGGGCTTGTTTAACTAAGTTACCCAGAAAAAAATTCGGGTTAGCTGGTGAAAAGAAAACCTCGCTGAATGTTAAAGCTTGCAATTTGACAGCCTCAAAAACGACACAAAAATCTCAATTTGCTTTAGAGGTCGAGCGGAGCTGCTGCAAAGACTTTCTCCAACGAAAATTTTTAAAGCAATCGCTGTAAATGAAAAATTACAAGAATAACTTAAAACGAAGATTTCTCTTTTTGTTGAGGAAAGAATAGTTGTATTAGGTAGATTATCCGTATTTGTATGCATGCATTTTTGCGTTAAAAAAGTTAGTGAAGGAAAATTTTTACAGTTGGCAGCTCTTTTCTTCAATAAATTAACTTTATTCCTTAATAGAGATATTGGCATGAAATCGGGTCGCGTCAAACCACAATCAATTTAGATTGAGGTATATTTCAACATCACACAAGGCAGTAACTGAGAACAAGCTAAAATAATAGTAATTCCATACCAGTATTCCAATAGCGCGAGCTCTATCGTGGAATGTCCGGAATATTAGGAAACTCACAGTCAAAACTCAGCTTCCGGCAGATTGTTGACCGTCATCACGATCGACACATTAGCCACGATATGAATGATAATGTAAGCCTCCAGACAACGATATGCGAATGTCACGATAGGGATCGATGTATTGACCTCATTAATGACATACGAATAACTTGGCGCTGCGCCTGTGAAGACTATTTTCACTTTTTGTAGTTACAGCCTTACTACCGGGATTGCAAATTTCCGGTTTCCAACCTGACGGCACTCTCAGATGTTATTTGCCTGCAAGCAGAAACTTTAGTTTCGTCAGTTTGACTCTTGTTCCAAGTGCTAGAATTAAGCTGCCCGACTCTATTGAGCTGAATGAAACTTTCATTTTATGGGGCGAGACGAACTTCATTGGCTTTGCCGTTGTGCCAAAAGTTACCAGGTCGTTTGTATTTCTCGTAAAATTATTATTGTTTCAACGAAAATTGGTCCCAGGGAGGCCAATTCAAGGCCCCAGAGAAATGCACGACTGAAGTCGACGACAGGTACTCAGAGTTATGGCGCCAAAACTGAAGGCTCATGCGGCAACTGCGACCCCCGACGATCCCATTGCTGTTACCGCCGTGAGTATCAAAATATATTAAAAGAAAAACTACAAAAACGCAGTGCCTAGCTCTAGCTATATGAAACAATAGCTAGCAATAGTTATGGCTCAAGATGACGATAAATGGGTCTCGTTGTGCGCTGTCTCGCTAGCGAAGGCCTCGCGAGATCACAGCGCTCAGTAAAGCAATTTCGAGACAGCGGCCCGACACCAACAAATGATGGTGACAGCCTAAGAGCTCAGAAGCAAAGACAGATGACACTTTGGAACTGTCACAAACAGGAACTGTGATAAAACAGTGATTCCAGGATTCTCAAGCGACTGTGTGACAGTTGCCCTAAACGGGAATGGGCTGAAATTAATGGTGGAGCAATGCGGACGGGTAATAGGGAAATAAAGGAATGATTGAAGTTTTTGAAGATCTAGTAATCCGTTGCTGAACTTTAATTTTAAAGTATTATGTGTCAAATTGGATCAAGTGCTTTTCTTTAGTATAAAAAATAGATGAGCCAGTGTAATAGATTTTAAGCCTGTGATACCTAAGTGGACTCATTATCCCTANAATGATTGAAGTTCTTGAAGATCTAGTAATCCGTTGCTGAACTTTAATTTTAAAGTATTATGTGTCAAATTGGATCAAGTGCTTTTCTTTAGTATAAAAAATAGATGAGCCAGTGTAATAGATTTTAAGCCTGTGATACCTAAGTGGATTCATTATCCCTAGAGAAACCCTAAGGTGATGGAGGTAAATTTTTGGGGTAATGGACGTTCTGCATGAGAATAGCTAGGTAGCGTGACCGTAAGGGGCAGTATATGACCGGCGCAGTTCGTCATGTGTTCGATGGATAATTTTAGGAAGTTGCATGTAGGGGAAATCACATTGATAAGGTTGGGAAGCGCTGTCCTTAAGAAGTACAAGAGGATAAAGACCCCTTGAAGTGAAAAAGCACTGCATAAGATTGGGTTAATGGGATTTGAACTAATAGTTCACTGTTGCTACCAGACATACGACAACACGGAATATATTGAGGGAAGTCAAAATTAGGTGAACGGCAAAGTTCAGTGAAGTCAAGCCCAGGTACTAGGAGTAACCTGCGAGGCTTCTGCAAAACTTCAGATAGGAACGATAGTTTTAGCATTTGAACTGCTTTGCTGCGGTTAGCAGCAACCTAACTACACTTCAGACGGCTTCAAATTTCACTGCACGATGCAATATTGAGTTTTGGCTCTCTATAGCGTAATCCATTCTGGATTAAAGTTTGAAGCTAGAAACCCGGCGCCCTCCTATCTATAGCATACCAGTCATGCCTAGTGGGTTAAGTTTAAATAAGCTTGCCGTGCAAATCGAGGTACTTTAGCGAATTAACTTTTTTGCTGGGAAGAGTTCGTTAATACCAAAGTACTTTCAAATATGTTATCCAAAATACTTTTTACCGGTCGTACCAAATCACTTCTAGTTTGACTCATAAAACTAAATAAAAATCAAATCAATATATATATATATGTATATATATATATATATTAGACTAGCAACCAACTGTAGAAGTTGCCGATTTGTCAAGTGAGATAGTAATAAGGTGATGGTTTTGCGGATGCAGTAGCGACATCATCGAGTAGTACAGTAGTGCACTGGGAGCGAGGTTATGCTAAGCTGGGGGCCACACTTGCATTCATAGAAAGAATTTGATGTGAGGATGTTCAGCCTGCACTTTGTTCCCACGACCGTATCTATGCTACCGACTATATATGTATGTATCGATCGGGAAGGTTCACGAGCTGCTCTTCCTCGCATTAATTAGTGACTATGAATGCAAGTGTTGCTTCGGCAATATCTTACCTCAATCGGTCGGAATGAGCGCACAAAGACATCCTAGCGCTGGTATATTAAAGTAGTAAAATACTGTCAGTAATGAGAGTGCTATGCTGGGTCCAGATTTGCATTTCCACACCCAATTGGTTGCTAAGATGAGCCGCTCGTAGGCCGTGTCGATTTGTTTTTAAAATCGGTAGCACAGTAACCTTAGCATAAATAACATCCAAGTCTCGCATCCTAGCATCAAGTTGTCTGTGTAAATGCCTAGTGTAGCTCCGGCATTAGTCTACCGGCATGAGCTGCATCGTCACCTACTCCCTTGAAAATTTCGGCAGCCTGTATCAGTGATGCCTGGCACGAAATATTCTCGTTTGAAAATTTTTGCATTGAATACCTTAGGATTAGATCTTAAAGGGATTTCTCGCAGATTCCCATCGGTAATGCTACTGTCAGAACTATGTGACAAAAAGTTAAACTTGTTGCTCTAGTAACGCTGGTGATACGAAATACGATTATTTGCGTTACGCACCGAACTGGTAACACTGGTAACCAAACTGCTACCAAGGATTCTCTCTGCTTTGGTAATGGTGGGAACCATGCTAATAGGAGGGAGTACTCACCGTCCTGGTAACGCTGGTGACCAGGCTGCCCCCTTTCCACCACGTGACCTCAGCAGGGGGGTGGGACCCCGAAGTGATGCACACAAGACGGACGGAGGAGCCTTCGTTAGCTGGATGCTCCCCACCGACTATTCGAACCTCTAAAGGCGGCACTGGACAACATAATGAAGATCAAAAATTATTACTGTAAATTTTCGAACTGAAATTACTATAAATATAATTTGATTCCAGGCCATTTGTCTGCAATATCTTTGCATGAGCTGACACAAAATTCTACTTCACTTTCAAGGAGGAATTAATAGAATACTTCTGGATCCCTTCGTCACCGGATTAGTAGACAAGCAGACTGACAGGGATCTTGTAATTTCAAAGTAGAATAATTATTTCTAAATGTGAATTCAAAGTGAAGGTAATCCTCACATTAGATTATTTGAAAATTCTGAACTCAACCCTAGAACAATAACCTTCAATTACAGTGGCGTAACTACTAACCATGGGCATATCACACCCATCATACCCGATATTGAGAAAAATATACATTTATATTAATGTCAAGCTAAGCTGTAGCAGAGTACATTGAAAATAGAGACGTTGAAACCTTGCTGTGACCTGGCGTATTTGAGCTGGGTATTGTTTTTACTATTATTCCCAGTCATATCCTTTATTTTTGACGGCAAATTTGGGTAAAGTAAGCATTCTAATACTTTTTAATGAATAACATTTTCGTCTTGAGATATTTGACTTAGACGTTCCTGTTGTTTTTCTATGCGAGAAAATAACCACACTTGCACGGTGTAATGGAAACCCTCTTTTATAGTTCTTTTAGGGTTAGGTTAGGTATGGTTAGGTAGGGTTAGGCAAGGTTAGGTTCGGTTCGGTTAGGTTTCTAGGGAGTCGCTAGCAAGCCTATATAATAATACCGGTAATTTCCTCACATAGAAAAACAAAGGGAACTTCAAAATCGAGTATGTATCTCCAGAACTAAGCATTTAAGACTAAAACATTTATGAAAAAGTCTTAGAATGCCCTTAATGTCAACAAAAATACTGGATTTGGGTAAGGGGTAATAGTAAAAATTCTCAAAAAATAGAAAAATCATGTTATATTAATTTGATACTCACACTGTGAAAACTTTTTCTACAATTCGGAATTGTGTCAGTCATTTTTAGTGGGTACCTCCTACGCTTGGTAAGTGTTTTGGACTTACGATAAAAGCTTGTAATTATACATTGCATGAAAGAATAGTTAAGAATGGCATCACACTCTTACATTGAGCTTCAGCTGGTGCTATGTGGTTGTGATTAACATCTATATTTTTGTAGTTAATTGTCCTGTTCCATAAATAACACCATATCCTGAAGCCATGTGACAGGTATATTCAAAAGAAGCACTAAGCGAACTCAGTACGTCCAAAACACTACGAAGACAGAGCTGGGAACCCACACCTGAGTCACTCTGCTATGGCGAAGTTGTTTGGAACATAATTAAGGTATACTATATAATTATTAAACACTGAAAATCTTCATTCAGTGGAAACTGCATGAACTCTAACCTAATCAAATCTATCTATTAAAGATACTCACGAGTGACATTAAGAGTGACGGATGCTATCCTCGGTGGGATGATGATATCTCCACGCGGGTGGATTTGCGCCTTGCACTTGAGTGGCACAAACGCCAGTTCCCTTCCACCAAATACTCGGATTTTCGAAGCCACTTCCGTTACGCCCCCACCAGCCACGCCGACCTCCTCTCGGGCACCGATTTTCTGGTTACCGTTCCACCAGGTGACGGAGGGAGGAGGTCTTCCACCTACAGACTTACAGACCAGCTCTGCTGACTGACCCTCCTGCAGGGGGCCCACCGCCTCCACCACGGGGCGGCCGTGCCATGTTATGGACGGAGGACCAGGCGGTACTGTTGGAGAAAGGAAAAAAGGGAATTGAAAACGCTGATTTATGGAAAGAAACGAGGAGAACTGGATGACGGGGAAACAAATGGGGAAACAGGAACGTTGTTTCACGTCACAACAAAAAGAGAACTGAACGGAAGCACCTGGAGGAAGCGAGGATGCTGTTCCATGAGATGTACGTGTTCAAAGCGCACTGATTGGGTAACAGGGGAAGTTATGTCCCAATCGCAAATTGTAAGATATTATCTTAATATGCCACTTTTGTAAACATCGGATATATGCCTATGATATATCAGTTTTATAATCCTTTCATATTGAGTGAAACTGAAGAGAAAACGGAAAATAAGATCCCATTTCCAGTTAATACGAGTAGAGTTTTGAATAAAATGATGAAAACGTAGATAGTAGCACGTAGGATCGTTACATTTGATCATGAACGACACAATATTGGAACATTGGGTGCCTGAACCCTTCTCAACAGACACTGAACCGGTGTTTGACCAATTAGAGCTAACACACAGGTACTTATGCACGGCAAATTGATGTTGGGTTGACATTAGATAACTCGTACGGAATACTTTATGAAAAAGGACAACCCGTTACATTGTCAGTATTATTTAGGGATTAATTTGATATAAGTATCAATAAACTGGTGAAGTTTCTGTTTGAAGAAAAAATATACCGTAATAAATAATATGGGCTAATAATAATTTTTAGCGTGTATCGAATATCATATGATTTCCTATGTAAATACGACGACGTGTTAAATTAATTATTAACAAACACTCATGTAACATAGGATTAGTAAACATATGTAATATGCTAAAACTGTATCTGATTCATATAATAGTTACACTAGTATGAAACCCTAAAAATTTCAACGAGAAGCCTGCTCATAATCGTTTACATCGTATATTATGTTTAAGTCAATGTTACTTGTCTTAATAATGCCTCAATAATGCTCGATATTGAATCAATACATGAGCAATAGTAAGTTAGTAAATATTCCAATGTCATATAGGTAGAATAACCAACTGATTCCTTTGCTGAACGTTCATCGGGAATGTTGGTCAAAATTACAAAAACAACAGTGATTGGATAGATCATTCCAAAAATGAACAGTGGGCCAATGCTGAGTCAACGTTGACCCGACCTAGAACAAAAGATAAATTCTACGTGTCCACAGGTTCCAGACGGAAAATGATGCCAGGCGGTAAGGGTACGATGCGGAGGAAACGAAAATAATAAAAAAGGCCTAAAATACAGCGATTTAATCTGATACAGTCGGAAATATATGACTTAATCGAGAAAGAATCACTGCAGAAACTAAGGCTAGTTAACCAGTTCACGTATGCAGGTTGGCATTTGGAGGATCGTGTTTCATTCATCAAAGCTTTCTGCCAACACAGGTGAGGCTCGATCCTGTTATGAAATTCTTACACACTGTGTGATACAAAAGGCAAGCATTCATTTACTTTATCTTCAGATATTTAATTCAAACGAAATTAATCAATCTTAACCCAGTGTGAGAAGAGAAAGAGTGCTGATTAAAATCTAAAGTATACAGAGAGTTAAAATGTCAGTGAAAGCCCTCATATATTGTTATACACTTAGGCACTTCTCATGGCTAGGTTAATGCACAGAACAATTGAGTCAAGTAATTGATGCTAAGACGATCATAAAAAATTAACAAATTTGGCAAGTCAAAAATAGAATCCACGTAATACAGTTTAAACTTGAGCACTCTCAGAGCGCATACCTCCGGCAAGCAAGGAAGTGTTAACGAAAACTCCAAATTGGTCTTGATACATTAGGATTTCTTCTTTACCATCAACAGAATTTGGTAATCTGTGTCTATTGGCGTAATAAAAGCTTCTGTAATTTTCTTGAAGATGCGTCCGTAGCTTTTTGAGCAATATTCGCAATATTCTGATGAACATTTTGACAAATATTAGTCAAACGGACCTACCGATTATCACCAACATTTGGTCATTAATTATTTTGTGCCTTTTAACATGCTTAACAATCACTACAAATATCATGGAGATCCGCGGATAACTTATTGATTTATATTGCTGATAAACATAAGAACAAGTGTAGAGACAAACAAAAAAAAATAAATAAATAAAAAACGGACAAACAGATCAACACAAAAATTTGGTCTATTTCTGCAAGCAGTAACACTGACGATTCCTGTACATTTAAAAAAATACAAATAAAAAAATCGGCTTATAACTTTTGAGAAATTATGCTACCGGGAAAAATAGAAGCAGAAAAACAAACTGTTGAACTGATCTTCAGTAAAAGTTAAGGTATAATTTGCTATTATGCACGTAAAAAAAACTTTCTTGTTTAATCAACCCATTTTTTTATGTAAATCACGAATTTTAAGTTGTTTTTTGTCGGACGGATCTACTTTTTGTGATATATGACTTTGAAGTCCCATTGTTTTTCCATGGGAGAAAATACCCGGCGATGACAGCGTATAATGGAACACCTTTTAACATGTTAAGTTAAAAATGGAACACCTTTGAAATAGTTAGGTTAGGTTAAAAATCTATTTAAAAGGTGTTCCGTTACACTCTGTCATCGCCGGGTATCTTTTCCGATAGGAAAACTATGGAAACTTCAAAGTCATATATCTCAAAAAGTAGGTCAGTCCGACAAAAACAGATTTCAGATTCGTAATATACAATAGATGTGACTAAATTAAAAAAACATTTTTTTTGACGCGCATCAAACCAAGTTTTACAAAAGTTATTCATCTATTCCTCCTAACATACGTAACAATGGCTGCAGATTTCGTAATTGCAGACTCATTCAATTGATGTACAATTAACACAGCCTGCTATGTAAATATTACGAGCACAGAAGCGAAAGAAAAACACGTATCGCACGCGCCAGCAATGTAGAGGGAATTCCTCAGATTGGAAGACGGCAATAATTGTCTATTCAGGAACAAATTCAGTTAGCCTTTACGAGACCCGGGGACCACAGGTCTCATATGGAAGGGCTAAGGACATTTGAAGCCTCCATTCTGATAGCAAAAGATCGTATCGAGAGCAATGAAGAGGCCCATCGAATTTTTAGTCCGATTAATTCTAGCCAAGGAATTTCATAATAAAAATTGATGGACCGAAGGCCGATATTATAAAATTAATGGAGAAATGTAAATGGCGAGCAGGTGGAGGATTCCAGGGAGTGTCACGAGCGGGGCCTTGAGTGGAAGGTAAGGAATTGTAGATAACCCTTGTGTCGTCGACGGAATCTCTCAATGTCAAGATCTGTTATGTAGTTTGAAAAGCAATGCGTTGTTTTTTACTTTAAAAATCTGGCATAACTTTCACAGGTCAGGGTAAACGTTCCAGTGAGAGTCACGCAATAGTGCAAATTAGTAAATAGGATGAGCTAGGAAAAAATGCAATTTTGAAGGGAAGATGGACGTCTGGTAAACTTTCAAGCATAGTATATTTATGTAGCTTACCGATAACAATGGGAGTGGAAACAACTCACTGACAACAAACGGCGTGAAGACAACTCACTTATAACAAAGAGCTTGAATTGAACTCACCGATAACAATAAAATGGATATAACGCCCTGATAACAAACAGCTTGGATGCAACTCAGCGAAAACAAATAACTTAGATACAACTCCCTGACAACAAGTAATGTAGCTTGGATACAACTCACTGATAACAAAGAGTGTGAAGGCAGCGGTGGTGGTGGGGGACTTGCTGTACTCCACCCGGCAAGAGAAGTCCCCATGGTCGTCCACAGACACGGGCTCGATGCTGAGGGCCGGTACCTTAGCCATGGGCTTGAAGAAGGCCCTCCTGCCCAGCACGCTCTCGTCCATCCAGCGGTCGCCTTCAGAGAAGCCTCCTTTGCGGGCGTCATAACTGAGGAGAATGGTATCATATCTACAGACAAACCAGCGTAAGATATCCGATGGGTGCAGCTAAAAACGCAAAGCAACTTTGCCAAATCTCATTTAAGCGCGTGGTATAACTTGTCTCAATCGATAAAATTTTATTTGTATTCTAATACTCAAAGTGCATTAGTCAATAGATTAAATTTGGCACCGCTGGGTTCAATTTAACCCCGCCTTATTGGACTGCTTACGCTGGTTTGACTATAGTTGTGTTTGAAGGGGTGATACCAGTTCGCGCACAGTTTATTTTAGAACTTGAATAAAATAAAGAGGCAGTTTTATGTGTTTTATACCGTATATATACACTATATACTGTCCAAGCTTTCAGAGACAAAAACGCATGACACTAGCAAGTTATTACTTAAGAAACCTATGCATGATCGAGGGTCTATTCTTTAATTTAAGTTCAACATTATTGACACATTTCGCTGAACACTTTCGCTAAAGGCCGGCCCGCTGTCACAGACGGGCACATGAGAGCGCTACCCACCCACGCGGTCTAGCCGCTCACTGAGCTCCTTGGGCCACCCCTCATGGGACATAGAATGGGCCATAGGCCTTAGGGTTAGGTTAGTTTAGGTTCATCCATCCTATGCTTTGGTTCCCGGCATCCCCAGGGGCCCCGTGTAGGTTACCTCAGCCATTAGCTAGGCCTTCGGGACGTCTCTCTTTCGTTCCCACTTTGCTTCCTTCTCGATTTCATACTCCTACTTGCTCATGCTTTATTCTGTGTTTCCTCTTACTTTTTCGACTTGCTGTTCCATGCGCATTGATCCTGTGTGGGAACACCTTCGTGCATGAGTTCCCTGTTTCTCTTGGCATACTATATATCCCTTGCTCTTTCCTCTGTGATATCGTTCTGCTCGGAAAAGTAGGCTTAAACTTCCTAACTGTAACTAACTAACTAAGCTTCTTGGGGCCAGGCGTATAGCTGGCCCAGATATGCAGCCTTTTCATTGCTTAAAACACAAGACGAGATTACTCGGCTCCTGGATTTCTGTTGGCGCGTTAAAAATGAAAAGCAGAATGGTGCCAGAAGATGCTGGCCTCATTCTTTTCTATGCAGAATTCAGGTCCTAAATTTTTAAAAGGATTATTATTTAGGACTAATTATTACTTCTCCATTGTAGTATTCGTTCATTCGATTTATTTGTGGGGGCCCAGATCCTCTAGCCCCAGTGCAAGAACCGCCACTAATTAAATAGTCATAATGTTCCACTTGTTTTTCTCATAGAGCTCTTCTTTGAAGGCGTTAGGCCTAACTAATCATACTGCTGCTGCTGCTACCGTCATAATATCTTGACCGTAGCATTAGCTTTTAATTCAAGCTATCGCAACAGCGTCAGCTCTTGTCTTTCCTATACATACAGCTCGGCGTCATCAGGATGTCGTTTGAGACTTATCAAAACATTAACGTACTGATAATATATTAATCCTCTATTATTCTGAGCAGCAATTTTTCTCATTGAGACCCCATACGGGATCGTCAGAGAGGATAGGAATGGTGTATGTATTAGCTGCAATAGCTTGGAATTACGTCATACATGAAAACAATGACAAATTGACTCTATAACACGCCGAAATGATATTTGTGTTTGAGTTCAGCAGCATCACTGCCCTTCAACATAAAAAGTTGGCATCTACAATATAATAAAGACCGATGTGTATTTATCTGTTTGTCTGCTTATCTATTTGTTTATTAATTTATCCATTTTCTGTTACGTTTTAACAAAACAGATAGGCGGAAATTAGCTTAGGCTGGAGGCTGTCCATGGTCACGCGTTGTCGAGCTTCATTGAAAACTGATTGCTAAAAAATAGGTCAGGTTGCAGATGATGAAAAACGTGTCTTAATCAGTTGAAATTCAAACAATGAAGATATGGAAGGGTTAGTCTGATTTTTACCAGTCTCACCTTCTCCATATATCGAACGAATCTACGGTAAAGTAGCGATCCAATGTCAGAATATACTTCTTGCTTTGCCGAAGTTGAAATCGCAGCCCTGAAGATCCTGTATCTGAAGCTTCCATTGGCACTCTCATGCGTCTTGATTTTTCCCACAGATAATTTCGTTGCATCAGTTACTCTTTCAACTTTGAGTCAACGGTCGACGAAACAACTTTCACTAAGCAAAACCATTGGACCTACCTATAAGATATCCCACAGTATCTGTGATACCAAATCCAAAATAGAAACTATTACTTTGAGCGTTGCCGAGCAGCCTGCAATAAGAAATGAATTTTCTCCATGTCAGAGGAAGAAAAAAAAGTTTCTATGCTCAACAGATGTGAAGCCGTCATTACTCATCTCCGCGTATTTTTAGGTTGGCAGTTGTATGGTCAATGAAGGTCATCACAAGTTCTTCGCTGTCATTTTTGACAGCGCAGGCCCTCTAGTTTATTTTAATTTTCATTATTATATTATTATCGCTAGGAAACATTGAATTTCAAACAGATGAAAAAAAGTGCTTATACCACTCAACATCTCAAAATGAAAAAAATCACAGAAAAAGAATAATTAGAAGAAAAGAAACAAGAAAAGAACGAGCGATAACGGGGCTATGCTTACCCTTAGGAAGAATGTAGATCTAAGGAAGGCTGCTAGACTGCTTTGGCTCGTCTGCCGTACAAATACTATATCATAGACCGCAACAGTGCTTGACTTTTAGGTCTGACGCTGGCGGCCAAAAGTCGGCAACGGAAAAATGGGATTATCTCAAGAGCTATTCTTTTCCCCTATCTAATACTGAAGAAAAAAATTCCAAGGTAGCTACCCAACATTTTTCTTACGGAGAAGGTATCTTGGATACGGCGGGGATGCACTTGGGCGCTTGCCTGCATGACCGTGTCTGGACATACAGTATGTTCATAATAGCTCTTGAGAAAATCCCATTTTCCCATTTTGGCCGCCAGCGTCAGAGGCCACTTTTGGGCCTAAGAGTCAAGTACTGTCGCGGTCTATGACTGTATCATTTTATATCCATACATTCCATGCATATATAATTATATAACTACATTAACTTCAAATGAGTATGATTAAACTAGATATAACAGTGCGAACAATGGGCTATGCCAAAACTAGAGTCCGTACAGACACTCAATGCCGCTGCTAGGATCTGAACCGACAGATAAGCTGCACCTGCAGCACAGTACGACCTCTCACAACCTGAACGGCACTGAGCCTAGGACAGACATACTGCCCTACTCTAGCGGACACACGGTAGAGCCCCACACTGTTACCTATAGAGCCAGCTTCCGCTGCGCTGTAGAGGGATGCAATGAAGAAATAAGAAGCAGTTGTGTGCAGCACGAGGTAGAAACCAAGAGAAGTCCCTGCCTGGGGTAAAGAGACGCATCTATTTCCCAACCTACCAGACTGGTGCATTATCGGTTTCGGTAAGGTGGTCGTTACTTTGATGCAGTGCAGCTGCTTCATTTCTGAAGTTCTGGGCAACTGCTCCATTTNACAGTGCGAACAATGGGCTACGCTAAAACTAGAGTCCGTACAGACACTCAATGCCCTCTGCTACAGGATTTGAACCGATAGATAAGCTGCACCTGCAGCACAGTACGGCCTCTCACAACTTGATCGGCACTGAGCCTAGGACAGACATACTACCCTACTCTAGCGGACACACGGTAGGTAACATTGTAACAACCTGATCGGCACTGAGCCTAGGACAGACTTACTGCCCAACTCTACCGTGTGTTCGCTAGAGTAGGGCAGTATGTCTGTCCTAGGCTCAGTGCCGATCAGGTTGTGAGAGGTCGTACTGTGCTGCAGGTGC
>LQNS02277217.1:1436956-1471115 GCA_001587735.2 Parhyale hawaiensis | reverse complement strand
CGGCACTGAGCCTAGGACAGACTTACTGCCCAACTCTACCGTGTGTTCGCTAGAGTAGGGCAGTATGTCTGTCCTAGGCTCAGTGCCGATCAGGTTGTGAGAGGTCGTACTGTGCTGCAGGTGCAGCTTATCTGTCGGTTCAAATCCTAGCAGCGGGCAGTGAGTGTCCGTGCGGACTTTAGTTTTGGCGTAGCCCATTGTTCGCACTGTTCGCCAGCGTCCGCTGCGCGATAGCGGGCTTCAATGCAGAAATAAGAATCTGTTGTGTGCAGCACGAGGTGGAAACCAAGAAAAGTCCCTGCCTCGGGTAAAGAGACGCATCTATTTCCCAACCTACCAGACTGGTGCATTATCGGTTTCGGTAAGGTGGTCGTTACTTTGATGCAGTGCAGCTGCTTCATTTCTGAAGTTCTGGGCAACTGCTCCATTTTNAAGAGACGCATCTATTTCCCAACCTACCAGACTGGTGCATTATCGGTTTCGGTAAGGTGGTCGTTACTTTGATGCAGTGCAGCTGCTTCATTTCTGAAGTTCTGGGCAACTGCTCCATTTTTAAGGCTACGGCTGCATCAGCTACTGAGAGGAGTAATGATACACCATGTTTCGAGAGCCCCAGTTGTGCAAAGTACGTCAAAATGCATAAAACGGACTGTACCGCACGTATCAAATATCTATTATTACGACTACATCGAGAGCCTGAAGCTTGCTGCAAACGTTAGTCTTTAGTTTAATGTTTTCAGTACAGAGCGTCCGAATATGGCGCTGTGTCCATGCAAGTATGGCAACATGCATACTGAAAGATTTAAAAAAAAATAAATAAATAAATAAAAATCTTAGCCGTCTTATCAGCTGTCCTATCAAAAGTCACTAGTTTAAATTTCTGACCTTTCTTTAAATTTCGAGTGAAAAACGAATGTAGAGCGAAGTGAAGATCTTTATTGTTGATATAGACACAGAAATGAATTCGAACGCTGTGGCTTGCAAATATTGGATGGAGGAATGCCGTCTACAACGGGCGTAAGGCTACAAATATTCTTGAAACAAAAGTTGCCTTGACAACCTTCAGAGGTTCTCCAGCGGCATGGTTTGGGAAATTATGCTATGCGATATTATGCTATGGGAAATTATGCTATGGGAAAAATAAGGAAGCATGAAAAAGTAGTAGCAAATTTCATGAGAGGTGGAAAGTAGAAAAAGAAGAGGCGCCAATACATTGATACAAATACATTAGCTATAGTAAAAAAACCGTAACGGATAATACCAAAAGTAAACATTGGAAAAAATACTGAAGAGTATAACGACAGGCAGGAAGTGGAATAAGGGGAAGATCTAAATATGAAAGGAAATTCCGATAAATGCAAGTGAGTGTCAGGGTAAAACAGTTTATCAATACCAGCATTCTGTTATACCAGCTTTATTGTTTATATATTTCCTTCTTTAGCTCGTTTATGAATTTTTCGAAGTTCTTCGCGCATCAACAGCATTTTTTCATCTTTGTGCATACCGTTGCATTTCTCTGCATTTTTTCTTATTGCCTTATTTTGCCAACATGAAAATACATGGCTCAGATACAGAAATTATGGTTTTAAGAGAATTGGTGATATGCTTCAAGAGTAGCTTAACGAAGGTAAAGTAAGTGTATGTAGATCACCATAGAGACATCAAGAAAGAACTAAAGCAGCGGTATCAGGAGCAAATTAACACAACTACACCAAGAGCCAACAATATCGTGGCTATTTCAAGAGTACAGTTAAATGAAGCGAAATCAGGAGCAAACAAAAGTAAAACTTCAAGAGAAAAACGAATGAAACTTCATAAAAATTAGACTTATGCAGCCATACCGAGTCAGACTAGTTCAGCTACATCAAAAGCCGATTGTGCCATAGCGGCATCAAACGCACATATCAAGAGCAGACAAACTGCATGAGCTACATCAAAAGTAAACTAGTAGAAAGTCTCGTGGCGTAAGACGATCAGATGCGGTTGGAGGCATATTTTAACGCCGTCATTTTTTATGGCCAGCTTATTCTAGAGTTTTGACTTTTTTCATACCTAGGTCAACCCTCCACCATTGCTCAACTTCTTCCTCTTTTTGGGTGGACAGACAAACAAATATGTATACTTAAATGCTAAGTGAAAACATTATCACCTAATAACTGCGTGCAAATGCACCACACCGACTGTCACATATGACTAAAGTGTACGGCTATTCCAGGGAAATGTACCGTTTAACCACATCAACTTTAACACGTACTGCTTGCTCCATCAACTGAAAAGCGTGCTGCTTCAATATCAACAGTTACTCCTAAGCGCACTGCAAGCAACATCAAATGCACAGCACGCCCCAGCAACATCAAATCCAGAGCAACCCATATTTACCTCAAGTCACGTTCCAAGAACCCATTCCAGTAATAAGCAAGTTATCGCAGGAAATCATTTTTGAGGGAGAAAAATCGCATATCAGGCTCGCCCCACTCAGTAATTTGTTACTTTGGCAATCTTAAGCCCAAATTACAACAAGGTTTCATTTTTTCTCGTTGCTGTAAAGAAAGCTTGAGTGGTGGGTAAGGTTAGGTCGAGGAACTGCGAAAGTTATTTTTCCAGTGCTACTGCCGGTTTACAATTAATAAAAAAAAAACATTACCAAAACGCTGCATGTATAATTTGGAAATTATGTTAATATTATCTATATGATAAAGTAGATGTTAATCCAGAGAAAAATTGGGTAACGTAATCTGATTTTGACAAGATACTCTAGAGATATATACGCGCAGAAAAAAAATGCTATGGTTCTTTCTGTGCCTAGCTAATTAGCTAGATAAACTTTCTGAAAGTGTTGGGATACGATGACAAAGTTTTTTGACTGAAATATTTAGCGAGGATATTATTACAACACACTTGTCGATGTGTTTTGCGATTTCAACTAACTTATATTATAGAAAAAGCTAACAATTTCGATTACTCTACTAAAGAGTGTCAGAAGCTTAGAATAATTCAACGTGAGCAATAATTAACACGTCAATGTTGTTCGTTTTCTTTTCATCCAGTATAACTGAAAAAAAAATAAGAAAATAAAAATAGCACTTGCTTGTCGTCAATCAATTTTTAAGCGCTACTTTGTGAGCATTTCATTATAAATATGCACGAGACTTTGCATAAAAGGTTCTATACTGTGGCTATACATCACGCAAAACTTTAATTAAACGGTGCTGCGGGACATTAATATTCACTTTCTGGCAACGTGATTGGTTGATCAGCAGGAGGTCTGGAAACCCTGATTGCTTCGCTGAAATTGTTATTACAAGACTTATGGAAAAGAAGAAAAGTCGTTCATGTTCCATGGCAGTAATTAATTAAGAGCAAGAAAAGATTATCACGCTTGACATGAGCGCAAACTTTTTAGCAGAACTTTGATGGGCATCGTTTTAGGGTGAAATTACTTCAGACATTTCGTTAAGCATTTTCTTTTTTTAAAGAGCTTAGTCGTGCGTGTAAGAAAGCGGGTTACTGTAGTAAAGAATTAATCCCACTATCATGCTTTATTCCCCTCGATTAGCTGTATATATATTTAGAACATGTGTATGTATATGCATGTTTGTATGTTTGTGTGTGCGCTGTGTAGATATACAAAAGGGGTCCGTCAGGATTCGAGCCGGGACAAGTATAGGACGACACAACCTCAAGACCAACGTTAAGAAAACTGAAGTTTTGCAGCTCTGCTCTCAGCTCTTAACGCTGGTCCTAAAAGGTTGCGCTGTATTATACTAGAGTCTCCGGTTCGAGTCCTCACGGGCCCCTTATCATAATCTGACCAAAATAAAAATAAGTGGAAAAATGTGCACGTTGTTCCTTCCTGGATGATTCCAAGTGCAAGTAGGAACTATCAAATTTGACATTTGACAGCACTGCACAAAAGTGATAGTTCATCGTACTAAATGTAGTACGTGTAGGAAACTGACTAGTTAATGTAGCTCAATCTGAAACTCGTCACTTCTCAGGGCAAAATGAACTATTGTGCATGCTGCAGTTGGTATGCACAACTATCGATTTTGGTATGCACAATCAGCTGTGGTTTGCAACCAGATAAGGGCCGGGCCAAACAGCGAGCTGCACAGCAGTGCAGCAGGTAATGTTAATGGTGAAAATTTTGTCTCTTATTTAACCTTAGGGATAAACTGTGGTTCGTGCATATGAATCATGTCCCTAAAAGTACTTAACAAAATTGATTCAGTATTGGTATACATTGCTTAACGAGTTCTTTGTGTGAGGGCACCAGCCCCACAGTAACGGCAATACCATTTGCTCGCATGATACTGATATTGGTACTCCTCACTTGGTCGAATATCGTGCTGTATGGTACCATATGGTAATGCTAAAAGTAAACTAATGGGACCATTCATCTGCTAGGTACATATACTGGCACTCAGTACCTCATCAAGAATTCTACTGGCATGAACGATGGTACCAATCGTTGGTACAGTACCATACCCGGCACTACTCAAAAGCTTAGTGGTACCACCGGAACCATATACCTTACATTACCTACATTAGTACCACTGAATACTAAAGGAATCAGATTAGTACAATTCACTCATATTATACTGATCCCGGTAAATCTGACTCATAAGCAAGGGAAATTAAACGGTATCATTTACTGGTACTCGTACAATACCGACGCCGATACCACTCACCTGTACACTGGCTCGGTCCTGCTCTCCCGGTACCACAAGACGAGGACGGCGCGGTCGTCCCGGAGGGTCGGGACCACGGGACAGGGCAGCTCCGCCCGGCCACCGATCTCCGCCCAAACCGTCTGCCGGGAGCCGCGTGCTGGGAATGGGAATTAATTGTTATCATTATGGGAATGGGGATGGTAGTTATTGATGTTTGTATTGTTGCTTCTACAGAAACGGTACATGTTATTATTATCAGCTAACGTGAGTTTTTCTTTAGCATTGCGTGCCAAACCTAGGGGACGCGAGCACCCTGGCTGGGAATTCCTGCTCTAGAATGATGTATTTGGCTGTTTCCTGTTCTAGAAGTTCCAATGCTCTGCCATATGTAACTTGGAAACCAACGTATGATTGCCCTTTTAGGTTTCATGATGTAAGTATTGTACCAATTGTACTAGTAATAAGCACAAGAATACGTCCACCTGTTGCAAAAACAAATGACCTATTATTATTATTATTATATTCCATTAGTTGTTTAGCACGTGCTGCAGTATTGTCTTCTCCGCGGGCATAACACCAATGGGTATACATCATATATACGTGGTTATCGTTATATGCAAATTTATTATATGAGAATGGCGAGTATGACCACTATTTCCTTTTTCTGCGAGAAAATTTTCTCGTATGTGATGTGGGAGTTTTACGTGGAAGGCGGTCCCACAATGCATTATCTTAGTTCTTTCTTGCTTACAGTGTTTTTCTCTTAAAGATTGTTGTGATAGACCATTCGCGTTGTGTTTTAGCTGCACTTTCGTGCAGTATTACTATGAAAAAACGCCAGAATTAAAATCAAAGAGGATACAAACTTGGGTAATGGTACGAAACCCCCTATATATCAAGTAAATATATAGATGCTATATATGTGTGAATTCACCTTGTGAGAGCTGTTTCGGGACCGTATCCCTCGCATAGAACGTTAATAGAGTGTATGCATATACTGGGCCTTGGAGGCACAAATTTAATAAATCCATAACATATTAAGAACGTAAATCTAAAATCAAGTTCTGTATCACTCACAGCACCTGCTCTTGTTGTCTTTTTGGGGAAGGGGGGGGGGGGGGGGAAAGAANCCCCAATCCTCTATATCCTACTAACATAATGGCAATAGCTCAAAGAAGCCGGGGTGTTACTCCCGGTGTCTCTTTGGGAATGGGCCTTTTGGTTCGTCTACTGCCGCCTATCTAATCTAATCTAATCTAATCTACTTAACAAAGTTGATTCAGTATTGGTATACATTGCTTAATGAGTTCTTTGTGTGAGGGCACCAGCCTCACAGTAACGGCAATACCATTTGCTCGCATGATATTGATATTGGTACTCCTCACTTGGTCGAATATCATGCTGTATGGTACCACATGGTAATGCTAAAAGTAAACTATCGGGACCATTCATCTGCTAGGTACATATACCGGCACTCAGTACCTCATCAAGAATTCTACTGGCATGAACGATGGTACCAATCGTTGGTACAATACCATACCCAACACTACTCACAAGCTTAGTGGTACCACCGGAACCATTTACCTTACATTACTTACATTAGTACCACTCAATACTACAGGAATCAGATTTGTACAATTCACTCATATTATACTGATTCCGTTAGATCTGACTCATAAACAAGGGAAATTAAACGGTATCATTTACTGATACTCGTACAATACCGACACCGGTACCACTCACCTGTACACTGGCTCGGTCCTGCTCTCCCGGTACCACAAGACGAGTACGGCGCGGTCGTCCCGGAGGGTCGGGACCACGGGACAGGGCAGCTCCGCCCGGCCACCGATCTCCGCCCAAACCGTCTGCCGGGAGCCGCGGGCTGGGAATGGGAATTAATTATGTTATCATTATGGGAATGGGGATGGTAGTTATTGATGTTACTGATGTTTGTATTGTTGCTTCTACATAAACGGTACATGTTATTATTATCAGCTAACGTGAGTTTTTCTCTAGCATTGCATGCCAAACCGAGGGGACGCGAGCACCCTGGCTAGGAATCCCTGCTCTAGAATGATGTATTTGGCTGTCTCCTGTTCTAGAAGTTCCAATGCTCTGTCATATGCAACTTGGAAACCATTGTCCGATTGCCCTTTTAGGTTTCATGATGTAAGTATTGTACCAATTGTACTAGTATTAAGCACAAGAATACGTCCACCTGTTGCAAAAACAAATGGCCTATTATTATTATTATATTCCATTAGTTGTTTAGCACGTGCTCCAGTATTGTCTTCTCGCGCGGGCGTAACACCAATGGGTATACATCATATATACCTGGTTATCGTTATATGCAAATTTATTATATGGGAATGGCGAGTATGACCACTATTTCCTTTTTCTGCGAGAAAATTTACTCGTATGTGATGTGGGAGTTTTACGTGGAAGTCGGTTCCACAATGCATTATCTTAGTTCTTTCTTGCTTACAGTGTTTTTCTCTTAAAGATTGTTGTAATAGACCATTCGCGTTGTGTTTTAGCTGCACTTTCGTGCAGTATTACTATGAAAAAACGCCAGAATTAAAATCAAAGAGGATACAAACTTGGGTAATGGTACGAAACCCCCTATATATCACGTAAATATATAGATGCTATATATGTGTGAATTCACCTTGTGAGAGCTGTTTCGGGACTGTATCCCTCGCATAGAACGTTAATAGAGTGTATGCATATACTGGGTATACTGGGCCTTGGAGGCACAAATTTAATAAATCCATAACATATTAAGAACGTAAATCTAAAATCAAGTTCTGTATCACTCACAGCACCTGCTCTTGTTGTCTTTTTGGGGAAGGGGGGGGTGGAAAGAAAGAGAGGGGGAATGAGGGAAGAATAGACTACGGGATGTCTCTTGCTAGTACGTTATCCTAATGGGAAATAACTGAAAGCTTAGAGTCCCGTAGGAATAGCATTGTTTCCAGTTAAGTGTCTTCTTTGAAAAACATTGGTTGCAGGGCTATGAAAGAGTTGTGCCCCATACCCACAGCAACAGTGTTATTGCTCCATGAGATTGAGTTTTCGGCAGCTTCCAGCGTAATCGGCTGGCAATTAAACCTTGAAATTCGATTGAAGGTGGTGAATTGAATGCTCAAGGTGGAAGTTTCTGATGAGGAAAAGGTTATTAAGATCAGCTTGCCAAGTCGACTTGCCCATGGCACCGAAATTAAAAACTAGAACACTCTGAGAGCGCATACCTCCGCCAAGCAAGGAAACTGTAACAAAAACTTCAAATTGGTTCTGAAACCGTGATTTTCTTTGTATCCACACCAAACTCGAGTCATTTGCATCTTTTGACAGTATTAACAGTTCCAGGAATTTTCTTGAAGATTCGTTGATAAATTTTTGAGTTATGCTGCTAACAAACATTCTGACAAAAATTAGTCGTCCTCACAAATAGACTAACCGATTATCACCAAAATTTAATCATTTATGCCTTTCACCATTACGAAACACACCTGAAAATTTCATGCCGATCCGTGCATAACTTTCTGAGTTACTTTGCTTAAAGAGCAAAATTTAACAGCCTCAAGCAAACGAACGAACAGACAGATCATCACAAAAATTTGGTCATCCACTCTTCGTAATATACCTAACACCTGATATAAATTTACTGAAATTCCACCAATAACTTTTTGAGTTATAGCATTAAAAGTATGATGCAGAAAAATGAACAAAGAAACAGATGGACGGATCTTCATCACAAGTTAATAATCTGTTCCTCCTAACGTATTTAACAATCCATGTAAGTTCCGTTGAAATCAATCCATAACCTTTTAAAGTTATCTTGGTGACAGACAGGCAGACTGACAAATAGAATAACAAAGACCGACAAACTCTATGAAAACATAAGAATCCGCCCGAACACCGACAGCCCGCTAAAGAGCAGGCACCATCACCCGAACACAACACAACCTTTCTCCGTCTCTGACTGCTATAGTAACAAACAAATGCGAAAACACAGACACACGTGCAATACTGCCACGCTTAAGTTGACAATTCAGCTGTCTGTTATACACCATCACCCGAACACAACACAACCTTTCTCCGTCTCTGACTGCTAGTAACAAACAAATGCGAAAACACAGACACACGTACAATACTACCAAGCTTAAGTTGACACTGCAGCTGTCTGTTATAGAAACTAAAGATGATGCCAGTAAATACTGCATCAAGTGGTCAATATTTCTATAGAAGTAATGCTAAAATTTAGCGTATAACTATTAAAAAAAATTCTGTAAGGTGCTTACAGAAGAGCCACTTGGTACTAAAGCTCCCGGGACTATGCGATGCGGTACTCCCTGCGGTTAATAAGGCACGCCGTAGATAAGGATTTTTCCCCTTAATTAAAGCAGCGTCAAAACAGCCCTTACCATCTCCTGAACAAAATCTCCTTACATCCCACGTGCCGAATATTAAAATGGTCCACGCTACGCCTCATTAAGGGCGAGATGCCTGGGTTTTGTTCATTAATCAATTGCTAATGAGGTGGTCATGCGGTATCAATGATGCTCGACAAAACGATGCCCCTGACTAATTGCTCGTTCGCTCGCTCGATCTGTTGCATCGAGCAGCGTGGAAGTTCGCGCGCTAACGACGGTCGCGGATATGCTCGTTGAATTTCGCATCGCGCAGAAATACGGCGAGGATTTTTCATTCATTTATGCATTGTGTCCAATATTCAAGACACAGTGCGAACGAGAAGTACAAGATTACAAGGCTGGAAGTTGATAAACGAAAAACAATGCATACGTAATGTTGGCGCAAGAAGTACAAGATTACAAGGCTGGAAGTTGATAAACAAAAAACAATACATACGTAATGTTGGCGCAAGAAATAACGTTTCCGTTAAAGCAGCATGACAATAGTTCAGAAAAAACCACGATACATCGTGGAATAATATTCTACATTTTTTTTTGCCGAATTTAGTTTTCCATAAACGATGGTGGATACAAGAGAGTGCGTAATTAGTTTAATATGCATTCCGGTTCTACAAAGCTTAGATTGAAGCAACACAGGACTGGGAATATTGGAAAGGCTCATTTATTTATTCCCTACGTGCAGTACGTTAGTCGGAAAGGGCTAGCGCTAAGCGTGCAGTCGGCAGGCACTCGAGGCAGAGGGAAATTGACTCAGTATTGGTTATGAAATACTCCAATGTTTCCCATCCGGTTATGCTCTCTTTGCAATCTAGTGAACAAATAAAAAAAAACAGTTATTAGCGGCACGCTAGAGGTAAAGTCAACTTTGATTGCTCCCTCCACTGGGAAACCCACACGCACTCGTTCATGAGGTAGACATAGGCCAAATGGCCCCAGAGGAGTAAGTGCATCTGCATCCGACAAAGGATCGCTATAAGAACTATGGCGCCGAAACGGAAGGTTCAGCGACCCGCCATCCCCCTACCCTAAGGTAAGTACCCCCACGATAGCTATGCGTAAGGAGCAAATTTGCTGATTCGCCATAAGTACCATGAGAAATACTGCGCCTGATCTGGGGATCGTTCTCAGGACCCTCAGAACAACTGTGCAGCACCCAACGTTCACTGTTACCTTTCCGCTGCTGGAATTACAGGTGTTAGTGCGAAACTTCATGCGTGTCACGCTTTAGGTAAGCTATACATCGCGTTATGTTAAACCATCACAGCTTTCGATTCCATTTCATCGTTCAAGGGCCTCACGAAGAACAACGCGACGGTTACGGACACTCGTTTGGCTTTTACAGAAAATCATTCAGCAGCAGCCACTCAGCCGCTTCCAATACCTGCTTAGCATATTCAGATAACCTCTCAGAAACTTCCCTAAACCCAACTGACGCTTCATGCAACCGCTCCCTCCAGTTCAGCTTATCCAAACTGCCTGAAAGCGCTGAAGCAGCGTCAGTTGCTAAGCCTGGAAATAGCAACTATCAAGTTTCAAAGGCCGCCCTGTTGTGACAAAAGCAGAAACAGGTCACTGATGCCAGGACCACCAATCGAGAACAGAAACGATCACGGGACTGATATCGAAAGCAATAGTACCGAATGTCGTACTAACAAGTCGTTGTTTTGAGGAAATTGCCAAGTTGGTTTAGAGTACAAATTGCCGATTGATGTGTTCTCTTCGGGGGCCGGCACGGCACAAGAGGATTTGGCACGGACAGGTCGTGGGTGGGTGTTGCTGCACACGCGCGTGGGGGCGTCGCAGGCTCAAGGGTAAGTGCGTGGGTGAGATATTGGATGCTGCATCACGTGGGATAAGTAATGAGCAAATGGCTTATGAATATACCGCGTGGGGGTAGCTTACGGGTGATGTGTGGATTACACTGATGATGTGCTTAACACTTGGATGCAATGGCAACATAGTGAGAACGTGGATGAAACATAAGGTGCACAAGAGAGACGTATGAATCGCGTGGATTAAAAAATTTAGTATAACTTCAGCACTGATGCTTCCAATTCATAAAATAGAAAGCAAGGCGAAAATAGTTAGGCATAAGGTCTTTTTATAGAAACTTAGAATGTCTGCAGTGAATAAAAATGAACGTTTCGAAACATCTCTCCGTCGATAACAACGTCAATGAGTATTTATCGCCTGGAATTATTCTCCCAGTTGTATCTTCACAAGTTTTACATTGTGATTCCCAATATGCAGTTGATTTTATTCTAACCCGTGCTATTTTCAAGTAATCACGTGCTGTGTCTTACAGTTTCATCAGTGCTAATCCGGCAGAATGCCCTTTAATCTTTTGTAGACGTTTACAATAATGCTATCCTTACGGGATTGTCAAGTATGACTTTCTAATATGTAAAAAACTGAAGTGCTAAAAACTCCAAAATTGGCGTCCAGTGATGAATTATTAGCAAGCAACCATCGACTTCTCTGCCAGAGGAGCAGTAAATTTGTCAGTGATACTGTAAGTAAATCACGGAAAATACTTTATACGTTAAGTACAAGGACAATGAAGACCAATAGATCTCTTGGGTTTAATAGTCAGTACTGAAAGGCAGTCAAAGCGTGACGAAAACATGAATCGGTAAAAGGTAACTGTGGCGAGTGAATTTTCGTCTTGGGTTTAAACAGTTTTCGCGTACAAAATTTAATGTTCTATACGAGCTCTTCAATGATGTCAGATAGAACTCCTGGCAATTAAAAATGTAAAATAGAAGAAAACGGAACTACATAACCGTATAAAACTTCTAGAAAGACTCTAAAATAAAATTATGTTTCAGCTTTTGGCAGACTTTACGTATGTAAATAACTGGGTTTTTTCTTTCCAATGTCATCACTAATACGATTCTTCTCTTGCAGGATCGGCCGTCGCAAGTGTGATCGGTTCGTGACTAACTTGAACTAGATCCCATAGAAGAAATTCCAAAGCTTCAGAATGAAGCATTGGACAAATTTGATTATTAAAAATATACTTCCGGGCCTACATATGGGCAGATAATGAAACCCAAATTAATCTCTAAGCAAGATCTGGAAGCCCAAAACGGTACTGGAAAGATTCATCTAAAAGACATTAATAGCTGATTTGAACGTCTGCAGGTCAACACGGCCGAAGGCGAATTCCGGTAGTGAATTCCAAACCAAACGAACCGGGGTAGAAACCCTCATAGAACTGACGAGTTCGGCACCAACAGTGTCCAAGGGTGAGCATATGCCGCCGCACGTGTGTGTGTCTCCCAAAGACTTGGGGGCCGAGACAGCGGAATACAACCAATCTAAGTAAACAAGAATATCTCGATTCAAGGCAACAAATCGAACCCACCTATACGCTCATCAAGTGAGTGTCAGTTTATGAATTTTTCATCCCCCTTCCCAACAGCCATCTTCTTTCACACAGGGAAGTTTGACCTTCTCCGCTACAAGGATTTGCTACACGTTATGCAGCCTGGCCAGTGATCACTGACCCGTAGCTGAGAAGGTCAGGGTCCTCTTTTGCTGTTCCGCTACTTTGTTAAACACGATTACCTTGATGGGTGGTATGAGTACAGCCTAATGATGCATGATGGGAAAATTGTTTGTTTTCGCATTATTTGATTGCTACGCTCATCCTGCTTGACTGAAGTGTGTTTTATACCGAAGCCATACAATGCAATTGCACGATCAATTTCGGATGTACGTTCATTTCCCACGTAGTTAGAATTTTAAATACTTTCCAGGGGAATCTTGGAAACCGACTTGCCTTATGTAACCGGGACGACGTGCGAACTGAACGTCCGTTGATAATTCGACCGTGAAATTGCATCGTATAGGCCCGGACTCAACTTTTTTTCTATCGTGCACTCTTACGACGTTTTTTTATGTTCTCCCACCCCGTCTAGTTAAAAAGTTAATTGATTTCTCCTAAATAACGTTTAGACTACAGATGAAATGTTATCTGATATTCCCTGTGATCTAGTAGGTACCTTGTGCGTTTGGTCAAGTACCACCATGTTAGAGCGATTACATCACCCTATAAGGTCTCATATTACCCTAATACTTACTGAAAGAGGAGGTAAACTGAGTTAGAAAAAAACATTTATTATCAAATTTCGTTCGAATACAGCGCTCATCACATTACAGCAACCGCAGTCTGATGCACCACAATGTTAGTACGTAGTTATTAAAGCGACGTAATACCTCATGGGCGTGATGAAACAATCCAGCACCGAGATACTTAACCCTTTAGCAAAATGCATGAATTTCTTTCGATCTGCAGCGAACACTCACCACACGCTAAACAACAACAACTGGACGAACGTGTTTAGGTAGTTAGCTGAAGGGTCAATCAGGCTCGCAAAATATTTATTTATTTATTTATTTATTAATTTTTTTTTTTCAAATAGCACGGCAGGGATGCCTGTATATAATTTCCGCTGCTGTGTATTGAAACCCTGGATCTCTCGTACCGCTCCGACGATATACAACACTGTTTATAGGTTTTCTATGGCAATATTCATTACCAGCGAAACTGTCACATCGCGCTAAGTGCATCGCTTCTTTCCAATGGCCAAAAATCCCAAAATCCCATCGATTTACACACTTTACTTCGCTCTTTATGGCAACAAGAGGAGGCGAAGAAGAAGAACAACAACAAAAGAGTAATCGGCGGCGCGGCTCCACCGCCGATAATTCTATCACGAGCCGCGCTGTATTAAATTTGCAGCAGAGGCAATTTAATCCTGGGCTTTTGGGCATTTGGATGATATAAAATTTGCGATGGATGATAGCTCAGCCAGCAGTAATGGCAGCACAGAAATGTGCTTGCAGTTTCGTTTTTGTAGCTCCTGAATATTTGCTGTTGTTGTTGTTGTTATGGTTATTGACGAGTCTGCTGCACATGGGGGAGAAAAAGTTTGGTATATTAACAAAAGTGAGTTGAAGATCCGCAGATTCCGCTCGAGCGCACTGAGCTATCCATGCCTAATAAAACCATTTAAACTTAAAAATTATGGTATTGGCTAATGGGATCTATTAGGGCGATTCATAAATAATTTCCGTTCCATGATCTATAATACGACGTTTAATTCAAACCAAATTAACAAGTTTTAATCAGTCGTACATTCACCATTATTTTCAATGACCTTTTTCCATTTGTCATTTAACTTTTTAATGCCATCCGAAATAAAATGAAGACTGTTTTGGTGCAAAAAAAAATTTCTCCCGAAAACTCATGATGGATCGAAAATCGACATAAAAAATCGAAATTATTTATGAATCAACCAAATACTTTCATATATTTGGTCGAATCGAAAATAAATACATCTTTATGACTCTGCAGGGATTTTACTCTGCACCTATGAAAATATTGCACAAAAAATTAATATTATACGTTGTTAGACGGAAGCCTCCCAATGGGAAGTAAATAATACGGTCTAGCTAATCTGGAATGTAAGACTACTAAGATGTATCTCCTTTGCTTGCTTGTAACTTAGAGATCAGCTACGTTCCTTTGTGTATCATATGATACTTTTGGGAATATTTAAGAAGCTTAGCATCATCGCAACTCATTATAGCTTATAAATAAGCAGTAGCTAAAAAGTCTGTGGCACACATTCACTGCTGTTTGATCACAAACTGTTAATCAAAACTGTAGACATGTAAAAAACATGAGGCCATGCCCTTCTCAAAGTTAAACATTCAGACTTCTTGATATTACCTACCAGGGACGTATAGCAATCAGCATTTCTGGGTTACCGGTGCTACACCGGTGACCCAGCCAGTCACAACTCGTGTCGCAATCATAACTGAAATGGCGACTGCGACACGGGTTACGGTGATGCAGGTCACTGAGCACAAACGTCTATTTTGAATAAAAGGAGCACTAAATTCATTCAAATACCCAACAAATAAACTCATTACACCAGAATATGTAAATGAGAACAGTTACTTGGAACTTATAAAATTGACAAAATTTCAATTAAAACGGAATTTCAATGTCGTTGAGCTTACAACGGTCGTCTCTAGATGGCGCTCTCACAACCACTTTTCGGGTTAAGGTAACCTTACTTCAGGTTGCGGTAGCGCGGTTTTGGCGTGATTGCAACACATTCGAAGATAATAGGTACTGCGAGTTTTTGAGATAACGTTTCAGTGCAGTAGTGATTTGCGACTCCAACGATTCATTACACAACTAAATCGGCGATCAAACCGAGAAACCCCGAATAATTTAAATTTATATTGGTAGAAGTAATAACGCGTTAGTCGCGGGCCTGCTTATTAGTCAAGCCCCTGGGGTGCAATACATGTGTGCTTGAGTGCGTTCTTTAGTCTATTTGAATAGCTAAATTACTCTATTATACAAACTTTTTATAAGGTGAGCCACAGTCAAAAACTGGCTAAATTCAAGTAGCAAAATAGTACAGTATTCCCTATAGGTTTTAATGTCTTACCGACAATAAAATAATGAACATGGAATTGACATAATAATAATGATATCATAGATTTTGCAGAGCTGTACCACAGCAAGACAAAAACAGAGCTGACACACCACCAATGGTGTATATTCAAAGCCCAGTAATATACATTTTGCTTACGTTAGCTATTCCCGTACGTTTTCATCTTTGTAGCTCGTTTCGAAATGACCAACTCAGATCGATCTACCAGTATTGAAAATACTAAGCGCACATACGAACAGACCCTCAGTATACCCAACGAAATATCCTTGTGCACCTTAAATATACGCATGAATCCAAAGGGTTAATGGTCACCTGCATCAGATCTTTAACTACTATAGTACTCTGAGAGCACATACCTCAGCCAAGCTAGGCAATGTTAACGAAAAATTCGAATTTGTTCTGAAGCTAGAATTTCCTCTTTATCGTCACCAAAATTTGATCATTTGTGCCTCTTCACAGCAAAAACCACTTCCGTAATTTTCTTCAAGATCTGTCCATTACTTTTTGAGTAATTATGTGACAAATATTTTGAGAAAATATTAGTCAAACAGACAAAAAGACAAACCGCTCATAACCACAATTTGGCGATTTGTATCTTTGAGCATTTCGAACGCCTCCTACATATTTCATGAAAATCTGCTCATTACTTTTTAACTCACGTTACTGACAAACATAAAAACAAACATGGTGAAAAACAAGCGAAAGGCCAAACAAATCAAGACAAAATTTGGTCATTTTCTCGTAGAAACAATTCAATAATTATTCCTGAAATTTTCGTAAAGAACAGTCTATCACTTTTTGAGTTATGCTACCAGGAAAAAAAAAAGAGGCAGACAAACAAACAAACAAACGGTTGAACGGATTTTCACCCAAAGTTAAACATCGGTTGCTCCTAACATGCCTAACAATCCCTGTAAATTTCGAAAAGTTCCGTTCCTAACTTTGGAATTATCTCGGTGACAGACAAAGAAACAAACTGACAACTTGAACAAAAACATAACCTCCTTGTCGAAGGTAATAATTACATTATCGTCCAAAAATGATATCCTTCACGATGCGGATGTTGGTAGGGACAGACCAACGTACACAGATGATCATTTTTTCAGTATTTTTGTAAGAATACAGTGCTGTAGCCAGGGAGTGTGGGGGGGATGTCTGTAACCCGTCTTGGTTCCTAATTGATAAAATATATTTTTTGGACTTTTGGTGCAATCAGATGAAACAATATTTGCATACTACAAGAAGTCTGGTACTTGATTATATTATGCATTTGAGACATCTTGATAAAACGTAATACTCTTTATAGTTTTCTAGGTTATAATTTTTAAATCCTGTGCAAGATTGTCGGTTAAAAAAAATTACCACAAAAACTAATCGATGATTTCTCTTAAATATTGTTCATACAACAGATGAAATTTTACTTAGTTTCCCTGTAATCTTGTATCTTGCGTGTACAGAAAAAGGAACAAGTTTTTAAACAATTTAACAAGACTAGCCTATTTACTGTTACAAAATGGTCTAGAATGCACCTAAGACAATGTAAAAAGCAAAAGTTTCCAGGGAGTTTTGAACGGCTCCCAGACCCCCGCGCGAAATACCGAGCACTAAAGAAAGTAATCCATGCACTCCCCATAACGCCACCATTTCTGCTCATATTTCCCAGAATGCACTGCTTCAGTGACTGCACAGTTATTTCTCGGAGCACTTTGCGGAAGTAGAACATTTTTCTATTCCAAATCACTGCTCCACCACTTTCACTTTTTACAATACCAAGAGACCAAGGATTGATTGTGTACCAGTTAATTACGAAGAAGTCTTATAGCCCCGGTTGAATTTGCCAGATCATTTATCTCCGGAAATGCCAGATGATTAATTCTCGAGAACAAAGAAAGCAGAGAAGAGCTATTATGGCAGGTTTCTCTTTCTTAATCAAAGCAAATTAATGATGAAGAAGATATGAACTCAAAGAGCTTCTCTATCGCTGAAGCTTTCATCAGCCACCGCCACCTCGGCTAATTAAATAAACTATTCTGTGCCGCCTTCTTCATATTTTTTAATGCCACCCTTTGACACCCAGGCAAGTTAATTAAATGAAAACTTCATTCCAAGAGCTCACCACCCTACCGACCGCGCCATCTTTTTATCATGTTTTTGCTCAAGTCAATCAGTCTCAGATCGCTTTGATTGAATTAAAAGTCATCCAAAGAATTCGTTCCACCACCAGAGGGATTAATAGCTGACGCTTTTTTCTGTTATAGGTCACAGCATCTGCGTCAGTTATTCTATAAATTCATAAGTTGTCGAACAAATCTATGAGTATGTTTGTCAGTACAACCAGAGGCACAAGAAGGGGGTTGTATTGTTGACACTTGGCCATTTACCTTTGAGGACAATGGTGATTAATTGGAATCATAATTCCAGGAATTCACACCGAAGACAAAATGATTGTAGTTTGAGAACAATTTGAAAAACTTACACCAAAGACAGACGATGACTAACGCCGAAGACAGAGTGATAATTAATCTAAGTCATAATTCGAGGAATTTACACCGAAGACAGAATGACGATTAATTAGAATCTTAATTCGAGGAATTCACACTTAAGACAAAGTGATGATTATTTAAAATCATGATTCAAAGAATTTACACCGAAGACAGACAGAAAGTTCGAATCATAATTCGAGGATCTACGCCGAAAACAGCCACGGATATAAGTCAATAAATAGCAGGTTCTTATAAAGCTTCCTCATTGTTTAATGTTGTTAGTGTTTTTGGGCTACTTAGTGCATATGACAATAACTGGGATTAGTTCCGCCCAACCCAAACTGCAATAACGGGCTGTGGTTTTTAATATATTAATAAAATGATCCATGTATATAACCGCCCTGTAGTTGTCTGGTGTTTGAATGTGCTTCGTTCCGAATCGAAACGATTTTGAAAAAAATTATTTGGTAAAAGGATTAAATTATCTGAAGTACAATGCAGCGCTGGGCCTGCGAGGCAGCTGTGAGGTGAAATAAAGAAAGACTTCAGTAGCCTTGGTAATAGCGACATTGCAGGAGAGCTAATAAATTATGCATAGCGTGGCCAACTTGGTTGCGACAGGTTTGATATGGTGAGTGTTGATTCGGAGAGTGCTACGATGCCTATATACAGAGAGCCAATTGCACTCGGAATGGAGGTCACCTATAGGCGAAAGTATTCGTTTAGTTGTGATGCTAATGTCCGATTTAAGCTTATAATATATCACCTATTATATCAACAAGCTCTGCCTGTAGGCGTAAGACATCAAATTCTCCTGCTATGCTATGTTGAAAGAATTGTGAAAAACGTACAAACGAGAGTAAAAAGTAAATCAGGCAAAATTCAGTAGAAAGTCAATCATATAACATACGGAACTGTACGCTGTGTTATATGGTTCGGCCATTTGCACTTCAATTCGGAAGTCATACTCTAAATTCATTCCTGTGACGAGCCCGTTCGACAATATAATGATAATTTAATAATAACAGCAAAAATTCATTCTTTCATACCAAAAACGGCAATGTTTTCTAAAACATGCGATATTCGTGTAAGACTATAAGTGACTACAAGAGCTATTAGGCCATTGCTAACCTGTAACTTAAATGAGGCTCACTGGAGTTGGTCGGCACTGCATATCACTCCCGGCCGTTAGATCGATATTCAATTCACAAATGGATTGTAATAGTATGGTCAACTAAAACCCACTACTCCGTAGCCGAATAACACAATACTTTTGTTCCGGAAATTACAGTAGAAAAGTAAATTATCGCAGAGGAAAATTTGCGTCAGTGCGACATAAAAAAAAAGACTGGGCCTCCCTCAGGCAATCGAAGGGACCACTATTCAGGTGAGGGTAACCAATTTCATGTTTCAGATCGTCGGGCATATTATTGCTGCCGTATAATAAAACTACAGCGTTAACGGAAACTCACATCCCAAAACATAGCACAATATCAGGCGACAACACTTGGACGTGAAGTAAGCACTTAGCCCACAACAGACATTGCCTTAGGTGCGATGTGTTCACAGACAAAACCGGCCGTCGCGGATACAATCTTGCTTTCGCTTTGATACAGCAAGCTGGAATTAGAAGATGCTCTCCATATATTTCAGCTTAGTTGCGCTCGATGCCTTTGTCATTATACCAGTTAAACTCATAAAGGAACTAGAGCACTCTGGGAGCGCATATCTCCACCAAGCAGGGCAACGATAACGAAAAATTGAAATTAGCTTTGAAACCATGATTTTCTTGATATCACTTCCAAAACCTGATCAATTGTGCCTTTTAATGGTATTAATACTTAGTACAATTTTCTTGAAGATGCGCCCATAAATTTTAGAGTTATGCTGCTAACAAACATTATGACAAACATAAGTCAAACAAACAAACGAACTCAAAGATCTGAACCAAATTTTAATCATTAATGTCATTTAATAGTACTAACAATTCCTGCAAATTTCATAAAGATCCAGGCATAACTTTTTGAGTTATTGCGCTAACAAGTATTAAGTATAACACAGGAACAAACACACGAACAAACAAACAGATCATCTAAAAAATTTGGTCAATTATTTTTCATGATAAACATAACAACTAATGTAAATTTTACGAAAATCCGGCCATAGCTTTTTGAGTTATAGCATTGGCAAAAATAAGGCAGACAGACAAACCCAAGCGGATGAACGGATCTTCACTAAAGGTTAATCATCTGTTCCTCCTAACATACTTAACAATCCCAGTAAATTTCATCCATATCCGTCCATAAATTTTTGAGTTATCTTGATGACAGACAAACGAAATAACAGACAAGCAGACAGACAAACCCAACGAAAATACAACCTCCTTGGCGGAGGGAATTGCGATGATAGGAGCACCATGGAGACAACACTGATATTACTTATTTAATATTAGCTCAATTATTAAGATAGTTCGCAAAAATTGTTAGTGTAGATGTCTCGCTGTCTCGCCATGTCCTGTGCAGTGTAAAGCACAGAAACTTGCCTCCACTCGCCCCCTCCCCTTTCCCCTCCTTCTGTACTCCTTCCCCCCAAAAAGCGGAAAACACACAATAACAATACTACAGAGACAACATTTTCAAATTTAACGATTGCCTGCCTCTCTACAGCCTTCTAGGTTAATTCCAAATATATATAGTTTATTGATCAACGTTTCTTTGTCTTAGCAGCTGGACTGCGATATTAACTGCGGTATATAACCTTTGATCCCATGATTATTATATGTAAAAGTCCTCATTATATTTGCGATGCTTATGAAGTTTTTAGAGTTTTGTGCAAGTTTTTAGTTTCATGCAGTGCATATAATGTACTCGTGTATCAAGAATATACATATATCTGTTACCTGGAATTGAAAATGTCTGTACCTAAACCGAACAACTGCATAAAGACTGCGGAAAAGTTTATGGTCCATAGCAATAATTTCCTGTAGTTCATGTTTACGCTAAAATCTGTACTAACCCAGCAAAATTTTGGCAATCTAGAAGAAGCTGATTTACGACTTAATGTTTTCAATAAGTACATTACGTAAATACAATATGCGTCTCTTGTCAATAGTTATGGTCAGGGAAATTACTAAAGTTGCTGTGAACCCATTGTGTTCTTAATAAAAGTTTATTTATTTATTTGTTTATTTATTTAGTTATTTATTTATTTAAATGCATCTGATCGAGGGGAACGAAATAAGTTCAGCAGTTCTTTGTGGTAGCTGCATCCGACACTGCTGTGCGAAAACCCAAGCAAAAGAAATGGAAAGAATACGAGATTAACTTTTGACCGTGGAACTCGCAAGAGTCTCGGTGGTGTGGGAATAAAGAAATCAGTTAATAAACACTGGTTTCCACCCTGGAGTGGATCCGTGTTTTCCAGAGTGACATTGACCCGAGTTAAATGGGTTAACTACAGTACAAATGATTAGATTTTCTAGCTCCACAAAGAGCAGTATTATTATAAGTTATTGAATTACATTAGCTATACATAGAGTTCTCTGTGTGTATAACTACTAATGTATAATGTACACATCATATATTTCAACGTGCAGGTTTCTATGGAATCATTGCCCATTAGTCACAAGCTGCCGCAAACACAGCGCCTTGTTGCCTACACAACCCGATCGATTGATTCCACTCCGCACTGCAAAATTAATTGTGCAAACAGGCGCGTTTCTGAATAATTCGACAGCCTAAACACGCAGTAGGACAAAATTAATGAGACAGAGACCTTAAACTACTCTAGAGAACGAGGGCAATGTTACGCGTTCCTGACATTCCTGCGATAGTATCTGACCATCGCGCGTCAACTTTTGAGCTCTGGACAGGGATTTAGGTGACATTCATTGCCGTTAGCACAAAGTTCGCCTTTGTAAACAATGCAAAAAGGGAACAGCTATGGTTTTTGTTCCCATACAGCGTCCGACGGCCGCGTGGGGAAGACTTTTTGTTTTGATTCCGAAAAAGGTCTGTGCTGGACTGTTGCTCATATTGATTGCGATGCATAACTGCTTATAGTGAAAGGAAATGGAGGAAGTCAGAATCGAAATCGTTTGAAAAAAAAAACACAGTGAGAGTATGAAAGCATAACGGCAGCTAACGGTTAAATTACCTCTCCTTAACTGCAGAAAAGATTTCAATAAATATCTAGCTTATCTCGATCATACTGAAGGAAATTGAAGCTGTTGATGTAAATAAAATCATTGTTTCAGAACCAATTCAATTTTTCATTCCCGTTGCCTTGCTTGGCGGAGGTACATACGTTCTCAGAGTGCTCAAGTTATTAATATTACTATATATTATTCTTTTTCTTTTGCACCTACAAACCACTCACGAAAAGAGACTCAAATATTAGAAGTGGCCAACGATAATATTTAGGCGTTAAGCCCGCAAAACGTGACTTATCCGGAACTTCAGACAGTAGCGTCGGCTTTGTTACTTTAAAGCGTGTAGGAGATGTTAGAATCCAGTTAATTACGTTTGAGACAAGTGAAAACTCCATTTTAAGGGGCAAAAGTGAGCTTTCGAAAGTCTCAAGGTTATGATTGATTAAGAATTAGAGCCTGAAATTCCATTCAACGGCTCGAGGCCAGCGGGCACGTTATGCCTGATGGGTATAATTTCATCAGCCTACCGTCATACCTTTAATTACCGCCGCCAAGTAAGTTATGTTTTTGTTAGAGTTTATCTATGTGCGTGTCTTTGTCTGTTTGTCACCAAGATAATTGAAAAAGTTAGGGACGGAGCTTTATCAAACTTATATTTAGGGGATGCTTGGTATGTTAGGAGGAATAGATAATAAAACTTTGGTGAAGATCCGTATAACAGTTTCTTTTGTTGCCTTTTTTCTGGGAAACACAATTCAAACATTTATGAACGGATCTACAAGAAATTCATAAAAATCGTAGGGAATGTTAAGAACAGTAGCTGACCCATTTTTTATGAGCTACCTCTGCGTTTCTCTGTTTGCGTCCACGTTTGTCAGAACATTGTTCAAAAAATTACAGACGCATCGTCGTCATAAAATGTTCAGGTACGGTTTGGAAAATTGAAACGCACAAATGACCAAGTTTCGCTGATGACTGATTCGTCTGTTTGTGTGTGTGACTATGCCGTTTATTTACCATTGCAATTGTCAGAATATAACTCAAAAATCTACGGACGGATCTTCAAGAAAATTACTAAGACGATTATTACAATAATATCAAGAGGAACTTATAATCAAGTTTTCGATATGATAAATAAAAAATCCTGATGCCAGGACCAATTTAAATTTTTTGTGAACATTACTTTTTTAAGCGGAGCTATGCGCTCTCAGATGGCTTCTCTTACTATTATTATAATATTTTCTTTTGCGCCAGCACAGCACCTACCCAAATGCACCTCAAATATTGGTGGAAGTGGCCAATGATGATTTAGGTGCCATCACCTCCTCGACAAAGCCGAGCTAAGCTAAACCCATAAAGGTTGATTTCATGGGGACTTCGGACCGAAGCGTTTGCTTTGCTACTTTAAATTTTCTTTCAGGTGTTAGAAGCAAGCTAACTACGGTTTAGACTGCTGAGACTGAAGGGGTATAATCGATTAAGGGTTAGTGCCTGAAACTTGACGCAGCGGGTTGAAACCAGAGCTTGTGACGGGCTGAAAATCTTATAAGTCTTCTCGCCCTGCAGATCTTTACTGAATCCTGACAAGAAAGGCGAAGAAACTACCAGACAGACAGTACAAACCATCAGCAAAACTGTGGAAACAAAATGCAGAAAATTTACCTCTGAAACTAAATTTTACAGGAAAAAATAACAAGGAATAAAAATATGCATTTAAATCTGAATATGAAATGAAAAAGAAATGCAACGGATATGCATTTTGGGTTTCATTGAGAGGAGATTTCAACTTGAAAATCAGACTCAGCAGCAGCAATTTTCTCTACCAGATCCTTGATGATAAATATCTTTTCTTGAGTATTGCAATGATTAGGAAAGAGACCACAAGATGCAATACCTCGGGGTCTGTTCGGTAAAGGGTGGGCGATGGAGCCTCGGGCTGCCTGAAGCAACCATGCAGCAGCCAAAAAAGAAACTTCTGACGTTATTGAACAGCTCCAGCAAATGTCAGGCAGGCTGTAAGACAGCCTCTCTGCCTTGGCGTGACATATTGGTAATTGGCAATGATAAGTTTTTTAGGAGGTTCAGATGGTGCAGGTTGAAACGCTCGATGTG
This sequence comes from Parhyale hawaiensis, assembly GCA_001587735.2. NCBI lineage: Eukaryota > Metazoa > Arthropoda > Malacostraca > Amphipoda > Hyalidae > Parhyale > Parhyale hawaiensis. The sequence continues at coordinate 1,446,782 of LQNS02277217.1, read as the reverse complement.
GTGTCGTGCAAACGCTATAGACAGCTAGCTCTAATTAACAAATTATTACCTAAAGCAGATCAGCATTATTCGTAGGAAATACACTATGAATGATGTCCAAATAGTACTCTTATAAACATCTCAAAACTGAACAGTGTGTCTGTCCTGGTTATTGAATGTAAAATTTTACCTAATAATATTCCGCTTGTTCGGGTCTGTAAGCCTTTAACGTACCTGACTTGAAAGATTGGGAATCAGAAGAACATATGTTGACGGCTAATTAAACCCAAAAAATCCGTATCTCACTCTTCAGGTAGGTCAGACCAGAGAACAGAGATGTAAGCGGAGGCCTCAACTAAAATAAAACTTAACAGTGACCGCATGTCGTCGTATGACGTCAAATCGACGAATCGGAGTATATGAGGGAGGGATTTCAGTTTTTCGTTGGTTGGGCTCTGAAGCCATACCAAAAATATACGTAGTGTTACATTCTTGACGCTAGGGAAGTCATAATCACAGTGTTTACTCAAACTTGAAATTACCATATTGTGTGTATGTGTGTGCAGCTCAAGAAGCTGGCCAGTCAGAAGGAGTAGGCTGAATGGATTGGGTCGAAAAATGCACCGATACGTTAAACAATCTTTACTAAAGAGCAGTATTAATTCAATATGAAGAGTAAACAAGACTTTACTTCACTGAAAATGTTAAATTAGGGCAACATCCCACACCAAAATTGGCCTCTGATAATGTAGGAGCTTCTACCGCAACCGTCACTGCATCTTCCAATAACGATATTAATTGATTTTTAATTGGTATAATGTTCTATTTATGACCTCCGAAAAGGCGGTTATGTTTTCGTAAGGTTTGTCTGTCTTCTGTCTGTCATTAAGATAACTCGAAAAAGCTATGGACAGATTTAGATGAAATTTACATGGATTGTTAAGAATGGTTGGAAGAAGAGATGATTAACTTTTGGTGAATATCCGTTCATTCGTTTGTTTGTTTGTTTGTTTGTTTGCCTCATTTTTGACAATGCCGTAACTCAAAATCCTTATGACGGATTTTCATGAAATTTACATGAGTTGTTAGGTTTATGACGAAAAGTAAATGGCCAAAATTTTGTGATGGTCTGTTCGTTCGTGTGTTTTTTGCCGTATTTGATTTTGTGCTTGTTAGCGCAATAAATCGAAAAGTTCTTAATGGATTTTCTTGAAATTTACAGGAGCTATTAGTAATGTTAAAAGCCATAAATGATTAAATTGTGGTGGAGATTGGTTTGTCCGTTTTCATGTTTGACGTATGTTTGTCATAATGCTGATGAACAGTATAACTCAAATAGTTATAAGCAGATCTTCAAGAAAATTGCAGAAAGTACTAGTATTATCAAAAGGCACTAACGATGTGAGCCCTCGCCTACGCTCATTGCTTCCTGGTTCAAATAGTAGGACTAGTGTTGTTTATTATTCTCTGAGGGTCGTACGTTATCACCAAAGCAACAAAGTTTCATTCTGAGTTTCATGAACATTAAACAGCGAGTAAAAAGATAAATTTCCATTTTTCTTTTTAAAGGAAAAATCGTTGCTCAGCTGACAGTCACTGCGAGAAAAGGGGGTGCAGAGCAAAGCGACTACACGTTCAATTACTTCATTAGTGACGTTGAAACCAAGCGAACTTGAAGTAATTTTCATCTTCCAGATTTATAGTAAACGTTAAGAAATCAATACTACTAGCAAAATCATTTTATACAACTAAACTTTTTTATTCTAAAACTTTTAGGTGCTTGTTGGTTCCTATAACTAAATGCAGTGGAATATTCTCCGTGTGTTACACGTCAAGTAAGTTGGAAAGAATTCGAGCGTAGAATTTACACTAAGTAATTGGATAAAAGAGATAGCGTCATCCCAGTGTAATCCATCATATCTAAAGCTATGACCAAATAAATTGTAACTGGAGCCCATGAATTTTTCACCCGTACGATGGGATGAACATCAGAAGCAATGAGGACTTGTGCTGCGTTTGCAGATAATGGCCATTATCAGCTCAAATTCCTCTCTGGAATGCCATTCTAGAAAAGCCGGTTATGGTATATAGACAGACAAAATATAGGAATCATTGCAGCCGATGAATGACAGGAAACGGGACCTCTGTCTCTGTTAATAAAATAATACTGATGATAATAATATTAACTAGATCACTCTGACAGCGCATACCTCCGTCATGCAAAGCAACGGTGATGAAAAATTTAAATTGGTTCTGAAACTACGACTTCCTTTGCATCAGCTACAAAATCTAATCATTCATACCTTTTGACAGTAATAACAGCTTCTTTAATTTTCTTAAAGAGCCAGTCAAAAAATTTTCAGTTATGTTGCTTACATGCATTCTGAAAAACATTAGTCAAACACACAGACCAACCGATCATCACCAAAATGTAATCATTTATATCTTTCAACATTTCTAACAAATTTTATAAATTTCATGAGGATCCGTTCATAACTTTTTGAGTTACTTTGCTAACAAGCAGTTAATTGAACACAGAGACAAACAAATTGAATTAACTGATCATCAAAGAAATTTGGTCATTTGCTCTTCGTGATATAGGTAACTAACATCTCATGAAATTTTCATAAAAATCAGTCTATAACGTTTTGTGTTATGGTATTAAGAAATGAGAGGCCGACAAACAAATAGACAAATGGTTGTATGTATGTCCTCTAAAAAGTATTCATCGGTTAATCCTACAATGCCTAACAATCCCTGCAAATTTCCTAAAACTCCGTCCATACCGTTTCGAGTTATCTAGGCGATAGATTAATAGAAAAACAGAATAACAGGCAAACAGACAGACAAATTAACTCTAGAAAAAAATAACATCCTTGGCGGAGGTAATAACATTAATATTATTGTTAATAATTATGGGCGAGAAAGCCCTAATATAGCGGCCGCGGATGGCGATGAAGGCAGGATATAGGACAGTCGTATACGGTAAATGGATACTTGAAGTTACCCAATCGGAAAATTATAGGCGATTAACCGATGTCACCCCTTACAGAAAAAAGACGGAGAAAAACCAACGAAAATCGGATTTGCAAAGCAGCAGGGCTACACTTTGCAACCGCATGCTCAGCTTATCGGGGGACGGTGAGCTCATTACCGTACACTGGAAAGCCGGTATGCAGGATCCGTCTGGAAAGTAACTGAATTGAACAACTGATCAGTTGAGCCTGCCATTTAATAGTGTGGCCTTGGCATCGGTCTCTCTAGTCCACTGCGGAAAAAACCTGGCACCTCAGCAGGAACGGCAGCATGACAGTAAAAGGCGTCTAGGAAGCAGCCTCGTCGCCCCGACCTGATCGGACGGAACATAACCGCCACTAAAGAGATTGTGGCCGGTGATAATGAACAGTTAAGAGACAGTAACCGGCAATGAAGAAACAAAAAAATAGAACCGAGTGATAAAATGGGGCACTAAGGAGATAATAAAGAGGAAGATTGGCGCGTCTCCTTTGTACGACGGAAACCAGTATAAAAATATAACGGAAGTTACTGCCATAAAGCAGTGAAATAGTCTGAACAATTAGTGGAGTTAAATTCTTCCCAGTGCTATAAAAGATAACGTTCATCATTATGAAGGAAAAACCGATGAGATATGATGTACTGTATTTTCATTTCCACCGAGGGCATTGGTTATAGACTCAGTATCTGAAGACATTTGTGAAACTACCAATATAATACAACCACTACCACTACTAGATACTACTTTTAGTGCTATACAGCGACACTACTACTACTACTATTGCTTCTTTCGAGTGCTGGGCACGCTAGTTACTGATGAAGATGGAAATTATAAAGCAGCAGAGAACGAAGCTACTGAATGGCTTATGTCATTGCAGTAGATATTGTAGTACTTTTTAAGATACCGATAATGTCTTTCGGACATCTGGCGCTGTAATCAGCTTTTTTTCCGCTTTTGTTTTTGTTATGACGGCACGATGGTGTCCGAGTAACTCGTCGCGTGTACTGATAAGAATTCTGGGAAAATTGCAATAAATTTTGTGATCAATTTTAGAAATAAAAGTGATTACACTTTTTATCGATGTAGCTATTGTCTTTCTGGTGAAAACACAAAAATGTGGCATGATACTGGGCCTTTAATGTATTTTGATAACTGTGGGCTATGGATCTAAAAAGTCCACGGATGCGGTACATAACAATTAACTATCGCTGCCTAGTCACAGCTGCATTATGACGCAAGCGACCAAAACTATGAGAATTTCACTTTGAACTTACAGTAAATATAGATAGAGGCAACACAAGGGACTTTCTCCTATGCAGACAGCAGTCCACTACTGTCTGCCCTAGCCAGCCTATGCATACTGGCTGAAATGAAGCACGTGCCTGCCTCTTCGTGAGCATAGAAACATGCATTTTTTCCGAGGCCTGGAAGTAAGACATTTCAGCCAACGTGTGCCACAAGTCAGTTCGAAAAAAACGGACTTCTGGTGATGTGTACAATGTGTAGTCTCCACCTCTACTTAGTCCTGAGACTGAGCAGGCAATGCAAGCGTATTTGAGAAAGCCACCTTGAACTTATTGGTTCCACTGCCGGGCGGGCGGTTATGTCGCCTCCAGCTATATTTACTCCGAGCTTTCGAAAATAAAATCCAAGCAATAAATTTTCCTAAGCAAGCCGGGCTGAACAAACGAACTAAACTGCAAGTAAACTTTATTTTTTCAGTAATATATTATAATTCAACATAATAGATAGCTGTCTAACAGCTTACCATGAGCCATAATTACAGGTACCAGTTTTTAGAACAGTTGAAATAAAAAGTACATCTGTATGCAGAACAGGATATTGTTATACTGGTATCGGTCACTATGTAATTACATACAATTGTGGCTGTATTAGAATTCGTTTCGCTCAAGCGCAATAATGACACATTATTAACCTCCATTCTGACAGTGTTAGCATATAAATGGCGTTAGAAATGCATTTTCCAGGCTGATCGCTTCCTTAGGGAACATACACATATTCGTATTGTCATTAATATAATGAAAGTTTAAAAAAATATCTTCATTTTTGCTTCTGTCATAAGTCTTTGAGGTATAGTAAGATGTGACCCTCGCCAGTTTGGTGGGTGTTCTATATCCTCATCTCCACTAGCATGAAGATCATTGCTGGTTCGTGTTTAAACTTGCTGACATGCAGGCGCTAAATTCGGCCTTGAATGTTTTTATTTATTTATTTATTCATTTTTTTATTTTAGTGATGCTCCTTAGCAACGCTCTGGCAGACTGAGGCTCCTCATGCTTCAGTTGGGTTTCGTTACCCTTCCAATAGCGCCCAGGTGTGTAGTTTTAATAACAGTCCTGTTAACAATAATAAAAATACTAATAATGATAGCAATAATAGTAGCAATAAGAATAATAATAAACTATATGCTTTCGTGACGTAATCTCGTCACCTAATTAGTATCGCTGCGCTCAGAATTACCTTTTCAGCACCATATCACGGCACGCTCACGACCAGCAGTCATTATCACGACGTTAAGCAAAAAAGAGACTTTGCTCATAAAAACTTGCAAGATTAAAGTGCTGGAGCTTCATATTGCTCAGTCATAAGCGAAAGTGCCACCACTTATAGTAACGACGCAGCTATTCTTGTTCTTGTACTTACTCCCTCTGTTTGTTACATGCTTTGTAGTCCCATGTGTTGAAGTTGCGAGAGTGTCACGTTCATCTTATTTTATTAAAATTTAGTTTTAATTAGCAGTGCTAATTAAGATTAGGTTGCCACTTACACGTTCATTAGGTTTGACGCTGAATGAAATGGCTTCAAGCGCATCACATTATATATACAACTACTTTTTCTTAGATTTGATGAAAAGTTAATAAGCATGTCACGGAAAGCACGTTGTTACATTTTCCCTTCTTTAAATATCATATCTTGAGATTGCGTTAGGTTTAGGTTATAAAGTTAATAACACTGTTAAGTCAAGCAAAGTACATTTTACCTTTTCATAAGATTCGGCACAGAAGTTAATAACTCTGAGCATATCATACGTTCCTTGTGGTTAGACTTGACACTGCTGTAATGTTAACAGCAACGACCCGTGTAGCGAGTCGTGTTTTATGCTTTCATTAGATTTAGCCACTGAAATTAGTAAGAAAGTTTCTTAGAGCGTAACCAATAGCAGGGCATACATCTTAAATAGAGTGCTAGGTTGCAAATTTTAGGAAATCGAGTACTTACATAGGAAATTAGGTACCGTAAACTTCAAGTTCCAGCTACCAGGCTGGAGCTAGGCTGAGTAGAACAAGGTACACGCATGTAATTTTCGGGAGTGACAACCCTTCTGCTGATACGCTTAAAATGAGGCATAATTTTATCTGTCAATACAAATCAATTTTTGATTCGGTTTAATAGACGTGAAATTAGGCTTTCTACCCACTGATTGAACGAGACATTGAACAACGAACACTAAAAAGTTCATAGTTTAGGAAAGATACTCTAGTGTATCATGGTAGTACTACTTTACTATTTATTCAGCATGCAGCTCACAAATGTTAAACTTACATAAGACCTACAGACACACACGTGTCTCATAACAGCCGATTCTACCTCGAGTATTTTGCTGAATTTATTTTTACTACTGTTTTTTCAGAGCATTTTCTTCTGCAGTTAAGGCGAGAAATTTTGCAAGATAAGTTAGATTGAAACACGCAATTTTTTCACTGATGTGGGCTGGTGCAGAGACACGTCCATAAGTTGAGCAAACATAAATAACATTAGCTTGAAATGTCCCTAATTACTGTTGATTATAAAAAAAAGAATAACATTCAAGTTGCCCACTTATCTCTACAGCCCAGTCGGAAAATTATAGGTTATTGTTCAATAGAATCCAGTGCTGCCCCATCAACATCAGATAATAGTCTATGACTTCTGATAGTGAAGAGTCTGCTTTGCTGTCAAAACATGTATTCCACCAGTGAAACGCGGCCTCTGATTCTCCCGCCGCGCAGAGATCGTTTTATATTTGGTAATGGCACAAGTGTCCGGAGGTCATACTCGTCATTTATTGCGACTGTACAACTATTGTACAAAAATATTTGACGACTGAATTTATTTTCTTCTGCATCCAGTCTTTTATATTGTGCCAAACTACGTAATTAAAAAAAATATATATAATTTATTAAAAAGAATGGTGGCCTGTACTTACAGATCCTAATGTTGAAACGTTTTCGAGGTGTCAACGTATCATTCATTGCATCTATAGTGCACAGAGACGAGATAAAATATGCTGCTTCAATTGCATTCACAGTTTTTTTGAAAATAGTTATGAAAACTGAATGGTGCCTTGAACCTACAGCTCCTTTAGCAAAAACAAGCTATAACTGTTTTAACTTTACATTCAATGACTGCGCAGTGCAGAGCAATTATGCAAAAATATTACCTGCAACTGTATGCAAACTGCTTGAAGTTGAAACGAAAATGCTACCAAGACAGAGCACCGGTTTGTACCTACTACAGTTCCTGTAGAGGATTTGTAGTAATAAAGCAACTTCTAACTAGAACAAAGCGATAACTTTAACCTCCCATTAGAACCGTACAGACGCTGCATTACCAAGGATACCGACCGTACAAGTATGTTTCTTATTAAAGTGATAGTCAATGGTTCTTTCTTGTGCTCGCAATATTTCAGACTTCCCGGAACAATGGACGGGCTGATTGCGTTAATGCTGTAACTTTCATAAAAATCGCAATGTTTTCTTCAGTGAAATGTACGGGCCAATCCTACTTATCGTATAAGTCCTCCAATTATTAAAGCTTTCGATACTGGAACAGTTTATGGCACAAGTTGTTCATAATATTTAGAAATGAACTAGATGGTGTAGAACAAAGCGTTGATTTAGAGCGCTAGCGCGCAGCAGCGTGGGAACGAGGACCCAATTCTGCACCGATCGATGGCTGATGATATTAGATGGGCAAATACAGCTGTAGCATACGTCCGTAACAGCTGTTTCTGACACGAGTTCACGGCACTTGTGTACCGGTACTTATTGTTATAAGTAATGGCAGATACACTTGTCGTGGCCAATATTTATTGGTCTAAGATAATTCGCAGCGACCGTACGGCCACAGCGAATTCAAAAACGTGACAAAAATGAATACAGTACTGACTAACTAAACACGAATATGCAGGACGTTATGCTACTTCAGTTATAAATAATAGTTAACGTGCGCTTTTCACTGCGAGCTGAGCGACAATGAACAAGCAACAGCTACTTTATTTGCACCTGGTATATGCAGGGACAATCGAGAGTTCCTTAATTTTTTTTTTCATATACTAATTATCGATGGTCTATAAACTGTATAAATAAGTTCATTTTTCAATTCAATATGAACGCTATTTTTAATAAAACTGTGATCAATTTACGAATACGCTGTAAAGAAGTAATATAACGGTGAAATTAGACTTTACTCCTCTGCATCCTGACCTTCTGTATTCTGCGTATGCCTCTATGATGGATCTCGGGTTGACCTATTGGAAAAAAATAGCACTAAAACCGGCATTATCAAAGGCCATTCTGTCTCATATCCGATACTACGATTCCTAAGAAAATTAGCATTTTATTATGGAAAATAACAGTTAATAGTAATGCCGATAGGGAATATTATTCTAGCGTTACTGGAATAACTGGTTTACATAATATATACTTCTATTTATTATTGTTTGATAAATAAACTGACTAATTATTTATTATGCTTTTAGTTCTGTTTGAGGACGATATTGCCAAGAGATACGTATGGTTTAAAGTAACGTAACGTTTATGAAACTCCGCGACAAGCGTTGCTTTACATTTTGACCAGCAAGGACAAAACGACAACGACGACCTGAACAAAATTTGCCTCCGGGACAAAACAACGTCGAATTTTTGGGAACAAGTTTGCCTTAGCGACCCAGACACCGTACAGAGTTGGGAGCAAACCCACGCACATCCAACTCTGCTGTGAATGGAACTTAACGAGGGTTGAACCAAGAAGTGTTTTTTTTTTTTTTTTTGAAAGCGCAGAGCTACTCCGTCATGGCGGAGCAGAAGTATACGTTGCTTTGATGAAGGCACACTGAGGTGCTGCAATTTGATGCTTCCATTAACACTCTTTTTGATGATGAAATTGCGGCCGAGTTCTGCCAAGGCTGCCAGTAATTAATGAAAAACGAGGTCACATAAAGAGTATACACTCAGGTAGATTGAAGTGCTTGGTGTCTTTGATTCTGGATACAAGCTTCGAGAATGTCTTTTTTATATGCTATTTTCAAGAGTCGTAATAGAGATGTGTACAGCACTGCACTCAAATAATAATTAGAGTCGTGTTTGTAACAACATTATTTATATGAAAATATCCACAGTACAATAAATATTTTAAAGTTTGTTGTTTGCTCTGTTGGTTGGTTGACTGGTTTGTTGCTCTCTCCGTTCCGATCTGTACAATTAGATAGGAAAAAATTCATTTGCTAAGCTCAACGAAGGTGAAGGCTTCACTTCTGTAAATCACCTGTTGCTCTCGATGCTTCACATGTTGTACAGGTGCTGAAGGTTTTTTTCGTTGTACGAAATGCATAACTCTATTCAAAATCATTTTAGCACTGTTGTTATGTATTCTCTTTAGTTTTTTCTTCGATTATCATGTCAGCATCAGAGATGATGTTGTCGTGCAGAGTAGACTTTTGAATTGAACTTCAGATTTTTACTGCCTCATTGCCCTCAGTGTATACACCAGTCTGTTGTAGGAAGCAAACGAGACTAAATTTATATCACTTCCTGAAGCCCATTTTTATTT
>LQNS02277217.1:1371499-1392114 GCA_001587735.2 Parhyale hawaiensis | reverse complement strand
TGTATACACCAGTCTGTTGTAGGAAGCAAACGAGACTAAATTTATATCACTTCCTGAAGCCCATTTTTATTTTTTGCATTAATGTTCGGAAGCCAAAATGAATGAGGTCAGCGTGCATTCGGTGCCGTCTTTTTTGGCAGCCCGACACTCGTATTTTTACTGCATGACAAATAACGTTCTGCGTTGACGAATGAGGTTAGTATTTTTTTACTAAATAGCGACTTACGTTATTTGGAGATAAGGTAGGGGAAAGTGAAATCATGAAGCAACAGTCAACCCAGTTCTTTACTTTTTCCAACCAGTAATATGGGCACTGAAAACGTCTGAAATACGTCTTAGCAACATGATTGCTACTTAATTTCACTTTCTTCGTATGACAAAGCTTTTCTTATACAGAGCCCAAGATGAGTAAATAGCTATACATAGTAAGCGAACTATGAAAAAAAAAGAAGATATCCGCATAGCAAAATCACGAAGGGGGTGAAAAAACGGGGGTTTTGACGTGGCATGTTTTTGCAGTCATTTCATGACATCGCTGGCCAGTGTTTGCCTATATTATAGTACAGTGTATGCATACCCGTAGTGGTAGGATGTTTGAATGTCAGGCTCTCAGACGCAGCGTACGTGAGTCCGAGCCTACTTGCCCCGCAGTTGCATGGATACTTAAAGTGCTCTGCTGGCTGAGTCAGCATTCCGGTGTTTAGACGTTATTGCGGGGGTACCTACTGACAATACTGTAAGCAGAAGTGGGGACGGTCGAGAGGTCGCAGTTGTCGCATAAGTCTTCCGTGACTCTGATGCCATAGCTCAAACGAGCTGAGGCCGACTGCAGCCGTGCACACTTCTGAGGTGATCGGGCATATATCTGCAGTACGAACCAGTGCATTGAATTTTTTAGTCGTAGTTCACAGTCAAATTGGGTTTACAGTTTATTTTTACCTCCATCGTCCCGAACACTAAAACTGAACGACAAAAGAAACGATTAAAACTTATAATAATAGCATTGTTCCAGGGACGCTGGATAATATATGCATATAATTCTGCCAACGTATCTTGTAAATTTAGCAAACAAAACAAAGAGATATCCGCAGGCGAAAAGAATCGATATTTTCTGTTGCATTTTGGAACTTAGCTGACCAAATACACAAGAACCACGGAGCTAAACTGCAACAGTACCATATTGTCCTGCTATATTTTGAAACATAATAGTAAAATTTCCGAATAGTTGTCAGCCAAACGCATAAGATCTACAGGATTTCCACACTATTGGTGCTTCTCTGTGGTTGTTTTCTTACACCCAGTAATCCAAACGCACAGAATCCACCGGATTTCGACAGTATTGGCATAAGTACTTCCCTTTTGTTGTATTTTAGAGACCTAGCAGACCAAACGCACTGGATCTCCACAGTATCGGTGTCAGTATTTCACATGTTGTATTTTTGAGACCTAGGAGACCAAGCGCACCGGATCTCCACAGTATCGGCATCAGTATTTCACATGTTGTTGTATTTTTGAGACCTAGCAGACCAAACGCACCGGATCTCCACAGTATCGGTGTCAGTATTTCACATGTTGTATTTTTGAGATCTAGCAGACCAAACGCACCGGATCTCCACAGTATCGGCATCAGTATTTCACATGTTGTTGTATTTTTGAGACCTAGCAGACCAAACGCACAGGATCCCCACAGCTGAGCCGCTGTACACAGGAGCGCAAGTGTGTAGATGCTCCATAAACATTCCCAAATGTAGCGCCGGCAACTGTGGCAGCATCTGGTGTAAACGTTGATACTCGTATACGAATACCTTTGGTGTTACTAACTACGGAAAGCGTTACAGGAGTCATAGTTTGTTTGGGCAGGCCGTCATCGTACGGATCAAATGCTATGATGAACTGTTCGTTTCTTTGCCGAAAAGCTTACGTGAAAAAATGGGAAAGGCGAGCGACTCTGGTTTCTACCATATTCTGGGGTCGGTACACGATAAATGTGCAGCACCGTGCAGCTTTCTTTTTCAGGCGAAAAGAAGTCAAGATTATGCTTCTGTTTGAGAGTTTTTGAAATTACATTGCGAAGTATTTAAAATGAGGCTGTAGACGAGACCCCTGCGTATTACAGTAGTTAATTGTCCATTTTGATAACATTTTAGCATTATTAATAAAACTTCACGCTCGGGCCCCCATGGGCAGGTAACATAACCCAGATGAAGCACTTTGCAACATCGCGAAGCCCGCAACGCTGCTAAAGGAAATTCAACAAAAGGCTATTAATAGCTGACTTAAACGCCTGCAGGCCAACACAACCGAAAGCCGATGCCGGCAATGAAGTCTAAACCCCAACAGTCCAGGGTACAAAGCACATTAAAGATTATAATTAATGTTCTAATGAATTTCATAAATTGTTTCATTTAATTAATTAGTTTATTGTGCCATCATCGGAATGTGCATAACCATAGCTGCTTACGAGAAATATTTCTGAAGTTTAAATTAAAAAATGTTCCCGTTTCGATATTATATTGGCAAAACTTCAAAAATAGCCATCACAATTGGTACCCATCTGTATAACATACATAATATATTTTTTAACCGCTTGGCTTTTCAAGACAACGTGTAGAAAGCGTTTCGATTTCACTCAAGTGAGTTAAGAGAGGTGAGATCATGACTATTTTGTTTAGGCAGGCCCTTCCACTTGAAGTAAATAGACCATGAAAAGAAGTGTTAGGTGCTAGCCGATATGCTTCAGAGGAGAGTGTAAAATATTCCATTTTTTTTAAACTAGGAGTTGGTGGATCGCTAAAGTTAGGAGGAGAATTCTATTTACTTTGAGCCAATCGTAGGAGTTTGTTCAGATTAGATTAGAAAGCCGGCAGAAGACGCACCAACAGGCTGAGTCCCAGAGAGCAGCCGGGGCTTACGCTCCGGCCCTCCATGAGCTATTGCTATTAAGTCAGAATAATGGAGATCTCTGAGGAAGAAAAGAAGAATAAAAAGAAAATGCACTCGGCCGTAGAGCTGATGGTGCAAGCACAATTAATTGCTGCAGCTTCGGGGAGCTCGGAGACTTTAAGTTAGTTGAGGCATGGAAGATAATGGATTACGGTGACTTACAATTCTTAGCCGTTACGAGCTTAGGACGCTTAGAGGAGGAGTCCGTAACTATAGAGGATGTTGCTCCCAATGTATGGTAGGTTGAAGTAAGGGGAGCGATATTCAGACTGTGAAGTACTAACATTCTGCATAACATAAATTCTGGGAGGATCTGAAGGTTCACAACTTTCCACTTGTTCATTGGGGAGAGTCAGTGTCGACAAGATTGTGGAGCAAGAACGTTTGCGCGTTCCTCTCATTGAGACGCCCTTGAAACCTGCTCTCGATGGGATGCGCCATTTTTTCTCCCAGTTTTGGACCCTCTCTGGGAATGTGCCTATAGCTCCGTCTACTGCCAGCTATCCAAGGCAGCATTGGGGAGACGTTTTGTCGCATAAATCCTCACATCGCGATTTCTTACAGCGTCAGTCACTTAAATTCATTCTCAATAGTACGAGCATTGACCAATAGCCCCAGAACGCCGTGCGCTTAGCACGGCATTTTATCAACATCATTGGGCTTGCAAGCATCGCCCGAAGAAAATGAGCCTAGGTTAGGATCTGTATACGTATTTCATAGAAAGGGAGGTGACCCACAGTGTCTTTAGGAAAATCCGAAAATTCCATTGTTGCAAAATATCAGAACCCGCGGTGGGAGGCAAATTTCAATGCCGTCATTTTTGATGACCCGCTTATTCTAGAGTTTTGGCATTGTTCACATTTCAGCCAACCCACCTGACTGTCTGAAAAAGATTGTGATGATAACTCAACTACTTTTGCCTTTTTATGAGGGAGGGGGGTGTAAAATTTCAAATCCAATGCCGTCATTTTTGATGGCCAGCTAACTAAGAATTTGCCATTTTTCATATCTCGGGCAACCCCCTGACTGCCTGAAAAAAGTACATATTATTATGACTCAACTCCTTCTGCCTCTTTTTGGGTGGACAGACAACAAAATTCATGGCCGTCATTTTTAATAGCCAACTGATTCTAGTCTTTTGGCATTGCTCACATCTAGATCATCCCACCTGACTCCCTACAAAAAATTGTGAACATTGCTCAACCCCTCCTTCCTCTTTTTGGGTTGACAGACAAATATAGAAACTTAAATCTTCAACGAAAACATTATCAAGTCTCTTCGCTTTTCTCGCGGGTGATGAAGAGGTTAGCAGAGACTGTACGTAACTTGAAAGTGCACCATATTGAATACAGTTCTTTTTTAAGACAAGCATATACAAGGAGGGTAGGACCTGGTGGTATTAAATAAGTAAAAAGAAAGAGAGACCACACTGAGTAGGTAATCAACTGAAAAATAAACATACGTACAAGAGTTGGACTGGAACTGTACGTGTCATTGAAATACCCTACATGAGCCTTAGGTAGTCAGAAAAGAAAAGTAAACATTGACAATAAAGTTTGTGTCGCAGATCTGTAATGTACATATCATGTTACGTACAGCTGATCAAAAAAATAAAGGCACCAGGCACAGGTGACAACTGAAGGTACGTGTCTCAAAACTGCAGCCGAGCAGGACAGTCAATTAAGAAGTTCTTCTCAAGAGTCCCTCAGAGTTTCTAACAGCGGCACGACTTAGCTAATGGCCGTTACTGGAGAGATGCTGCGTCAACAAGACAAGTAAAAATTGCCTCTCTAGAGAGAAATTGCCCGTATATTGCTAGGTGTTTAGCCTTATTTGTATGTAAGCATAAACCATATCAAAACTACCTCATTATCGGCTGGAGTTCTTATCAGAGGGATAAGTGAACCAACGTTTATATAAAGAAGATGTTTTAATATTACCGGTGAATAGGGGAAGGTTCCAGGACATTAACGACGCTTTGACTGCCCTGTACAGTGACAAAATGTGGCAGAATATATTTTTATATGTACGTTTGGTGGTATGCCATCCAGCCATGGGACCAAGGCGTCCTTTAGCATGTCACAATGTGATACAGATGTTATTTTCAAGCCATCGGGTATTCTAACCGGACCTACAAGTCGACATCCTATGACACCAGCCACCTCCCTGTTGTTGACGCTATAGGCGTTGATGACACTCACCTCCACGTAGCACGCAACCCTTACTCTACCCATTAGGTCCATCAAGGGTTGCCCGGGTTTCGTCGGTGAAAATAACATGAGTCATATTGATCTTCATGTATTTCTCTGCCCATTCCATCCTCAAAATTTTATGTCTTGGGGTCAGAGAAGGCAATATCAGAGGGGATTTGAGGGAAGCAATTGAGCGACGGATGTCATTTTTTTGGGTTGTTAGGCACTTCAGGAAGCCCAGCAGCCGTAAAACTTCATTTATTTCTGTGCCAGGGTCTTTTACGTAGCTGATAAACCACATTTCTCATGTCTTTATCAGTAACAGTCCTTGATTTCCCAGCATATGATCGTTTTTTTCCGTGGTGAAGGGCTCTTCAAGAATCTTGTCATTGTGTTAATATGGCGTCCTATTTTTCGGAAAATAGTATCAGGAGAAGTGCGTTTTGCAGTTTCTTTGCTGATAATTTCTTTTTCCTCGTTAGTTAGGGCTTTTCCACGTCCCATTTTAGCAGAATATACAAGACGCTATTATTGTCGTTCACCTCAAAAAGAGAAAAATGCAAAGAGTTGTCAATCAGTAGACACAGCAAAACGTAAACAAATTTAACAGTGTTGCCATAAGATGACACGATTTCCCTGCAAGTTTCATGAAAATATGATGGCGTAAAAATGAGATATGGTCAATTTTGTGCTAAAGCTGTTATTTCCGTTCTAACTGTATATATATGGTACACAAAAAAAATGTAACTAATCTCGAGCTTACAAATGGGAAGGAGATATCGTAGTAGTCTCCATTCTACACCTCGTTAAGCCCCATTGTTTGGGTTCCGTATACTTTTAATATACATTGTCTTTGCTTCAAACCGAATAAAATGGTAAACACAGGCCTTGCCGTGACCAGGAAAAAAAGCTGTAGGTATGCGTGGCAAGTTAAATACTCGCTGCCGTGGAGGGAGTCGCTGAGCAGCGCTTCGTTTATATACCGCCGGCCTTTTAGATTTGTTCGCGCTAGCCTTGCGGTTGAGCCACACTATGCAAATGTCTCAGGTTCGAATCCCCTAAGCAACCAAATTTGGTAAAGGAGAGTCGAGCAACTCGAAACAGGTATCATCAGGGGTTCCACAAGGTAGCGTGCTTGGTCCACTTTTGTTCTCAATTTACATCAATGATCTCGATCTCAACATCCGTAGTAAAATCAGTAAATTTACGGATGATGCAAACCTTTGTCATCCTACCACGAAAAGAGCCGAGCTCCAACAAGACTTTGACCGCTTCATGGAATGGAGAGCAACGTGGCAGATGAACTTTAATGTCGACAAATGATCAGTAATGACCGTAGGGCTGGTGAACTCTTCCACCCCATTGAAAATGAATGGGATGGAATTGTGTGCTGTCACCTAACAAAGTGACTTGGGAATCACTATTACAAACAAACTACAACACAGTCAGCAAGTTGACAGGAGTGTGAAAATGGCAAGCAGAGTACTCGGATTCATCACTAGAAACTTCGAATACAAGTCCAACGACATCATCGTTCCCTTGTACAAAGCATTAGTGAGGCCACACTTAGAATTTGCTGTTCAATTCTGGTCGCCACATCTCTGTAAAGATATCGATAACATGGAAAGAGTCCAATGCAGAGCAACGAAATTGATACCTCAGCTGAGAAAAAAGTCCTATGAACGTCGCCTAAAAGAACTGGATCTGATCTCTATCGAGCAAAGACGACTCAGGGGGCAACTAATTATAACATTCAAGTACTTGAATGGCTTCAACGACGTATCTATAACGGGACTCTTTCAAAGAGACCTTAATGATCGCTTACGAAACAACGGTCAAAAACTCAAGCATAAAGCTCGAAGAACAACCTTAAGTCAGCACTTCTTTTCCTCTTTCATAGTCAGCATTTGGAGCAGACTCCCTCCCGACGTTGTTGGTGCGGTTGGTCAACTCGTTTAAAAATCGTCTCGACATACATTGGGAGAGACATCCTCCTCAGCTAAGAACTCCTCCTCCACGAGTCGCAGGTACTTAACGGCCAAAGCTTCCCATGTCATTTTAAGCTGACTTCTCACTTCCGCTTCATCTATATATTTAAGCTCCACATATCAGCGGCTATCGATCATGTTTGCGTGCATTCATGACCATCTCTTTGGTGAAAATTCTTTTCCCATTCTTTTTTATTTTTTCTTTCTCTTTTCTATCTCTTTCGTCTTTCATTTTTTTCCTCTCGTTTCCCCAGTCTTCTGCATCCTACTAACGTAATGGTAATAGCTTATAGAGGGCCGGGGTGCAAGTTCCGGTGTCTCTTTGTGAATGGGTCTCTTGGTTCGTCTACTGCCGCCTATCTAATCTAATCTAATCTAAATGTATTATCTGACTCAAAAACAGTGATAGCACTGTGAGCTGCTTTCCTAAATAATTCCAGGTGTGAGTGGGACTAAACATCAGCGTTATACATATATTCTTATTCACAGAGTCATTCCCATGAACAATTTTAGAATACAGAAGAAGAACTATTCTTACAACTGTCTTCGTACATGCATTAATAATCTCTTACTCATAGGCTGCCTCTGGTGTCGCTGTGGATATCGTCTACAAGAATTTTCATCCTCATCAGGCCATCCTTGCTCAAGATTCTACACATTCGGAAAACAGCTGTAGAACAAGCAACAACAGCATAAAAACATGATTTTCAAAGGCAGAATTTTGTCTTCGTAAATAAGAAATCTCAAGCAATTTCCCTCAGCGGCATACATTTGCACCTACTTTTCCCTACCCGAAAGAAGTGCGGGCACAGAAAGTGAAGCAGCAAGACCATGCATGATTTTTCTCTGATTTTACCGAGTGCATATTAGATTTGGAGAGCGACATGAGCTCTGTATCACTTCTTTTTTTTTTAGAACGTCTGTTCTAAATTGCCCAAGTCAGAGAAGATTTCAATATTCGTGTGCCAGAAAGAGCTTGAATATATCACATTGTGAATACGCTTACAGTCGGCTTCCTTTCAGGTGCCACCTATCGCTGCATATCAAAGACCACTGTCGTTTCTGAATATGACTGCATTCACACCATCATTAAAACAAAGTTAATGATAAAAAATACGTATGACGACATATTTTATGCTATTTTATTTCTGCGGCGAACACATTTTCGATGCCTCAGTAGTAATATTTTCTTTGTCTTTTTCATGGTAAAGTAAAGACTTTTTCAAAATTGGTACCTAAGATTCTCAAAATTCTTGCTTCTACGGAGAACCGGAAATGAGTCTTTTTTAATACCATTGTCTAGTGGGCTGACGCCGATCAATACAGCTTGTGACCATTACTGTTATTATCGTCACGGTTAAAAAAGAGTGACAAACCGAGTTGGAAAAGAAACACTGACCTAAAAAACGCAAAATGCCAATGAAGCTCAAACATCCGCAAATAAAAAAATAACGGAAAATTGTAGGTAACAAAGAAAAAAAGAGATGGTAGTTACAAAACGGTTAGCCATGAAATGAATGAGGAGCTGAAGAATGCTCCTATTGTTTACCTTTGTTTAAATTGCACATTTTATTTCTTAGTATAGAGGCAAGAATTGATAAGTGAATAAAAAACAATGTTAATAAATTTAACGCAAAGAAACAATCAGAACTTACTCGTGTAGTTCAACGAATCATGAACAGATTTTTCGGTATCGTAAAGAAATTATCATCTGGCCGGCGTCGTTGAACGCATTAGGTTAACTTGACCGGAGCATCAGACAGGCGCATTTCCCTTCGACCGATTGAATCGAATTTCAGGAGTAAACCCTTAAATGATTTTCCGAAAAATTTCCGACACTCAATCTTGCTCGGTAAACTGGAGCTTTCAGCCATCTTTAACAGCTGTACATGGCGAAACCTACGCTCCTGCCTAAAGCTCCGTGCAATTAAGTCACCTCATGTGAGATTAACTTTTCTACTCCACTACACCGGACTTAACGTTACTTTGAAAGGAGCCTTAATAAGATACGTTAACTATCACTATTTTAATGCTATATGCAGCCCGACCACCGATAACTCGGCGTGTTCTTGAAAATTTGGATCTGAAAAATTAGCGGAAAAATACATTTTACAAGGACTTACTTCTCAGTTGAGCGAGTCAGTAATTCTAAGTGCCTTCCCAGCACATTTACATTTTGTAGAAGCAAAAGCTAGCTCTTGCTGCAGTTATCGTCCCCGCCGCTCATTATCGTAATCGACCGCGACGGTAGCGATTAGCCCGCGATATTTATGGCAACACTGCTGGAAGCAAAGCGCCGGCGCCGTGTTAACGAGCTATCTGTTGGCGCTGAATTTGGTGTTGCCATAAAATTCGAATTCTAATTAAATATTGTGTCCAGGATAGAATTCGGTGCAGACGTAAGTGATAATACAGTAGAACTCCTCAAACGGAGACTTTCTGAAAGGGAAACTTTCTAAAACGGAGACTTCCTGAAACGGAGAAAGTTCCCGAAACAGAAACTTTGCGTACCAAATAGAGTTCCTGAAACATAAACTTCCCGAAAGGGAAAAATTCCTAAATCGGCAAGTTTGCGAAACGATAAAAGTTCCTCAAACAGTGACGGCCCGAAACGGACAAAGTATCTGAAACAGGACTTCCCGAAACGGACAAAGTATCTGAAACAGGGACTTCCAGAAACGGAGACGGCCCAAAATCGACAAAGTACCTGAAACAGAGCCTTCCCGAAACAGATAAAGTTCTAGAAATGAAGAAAATTCAGAAATGTAGAGAGCATACAGTACCGTCTGCGGAACACTATGGCCTAGCAGATGTCATTTTCAGTGCATAGCGAAAAAAATGATGTAGTAAAGCTTAACTGGTAGTACGTACGAGGGGCGCTTGAAAAGTTTTAAGCATCTAATAAACTAAAAGAAATAAAGGATTTTTGATTATTCGTTTTTCAACGTTTTACTCTATCAGAATTTCACAAGAATACTTACAAAAGGTTGTGCTTGAAAAAAAAAAAGACATAGGTATGACCATGCATCCACGCTTTGTATACAGCGATGATAAAAGATTTTCATACGCCCCTCGTATATTACTAAAGTATAAGTTCAGGATTTACTGGGACGTTAAGTAAAACACGTTTCATGAACGTCCGGTAAACAGGTATGCTGCGGAACGTTCTTTTTCAATACCGAGACTCCTCTCGAAACAGAAACAACATTTCTGTCAACGTTTTAGGTGATTCACTGTAATTTTTAGCCAAATTAAGCGATCGACAGCGAGTACTCAGGCTCTTATTCATCCATGGTTCGTGAGCGTTCTGATTTACATTCATTGATTTACCATAAATATGGTTGCTCATATAGCCTATTCTATGAGCAATCGGATTCACAATTACCGGTATTCGATGAATATTCTGGCTTGCGTTCACTAACAATCCATGAGTATTTATTTATAGTCTATGAGTACTCAGACTCATAATCGTCAAAATTCTATCAGTATTCATGTTGACAATCATCGATCTTCCACCTACTTCCACTTACATTTTCACTCACAATAACTGCTTTTTATACTGCAGTACCAAGGATAGCATTCAAACAGTGCCTACCGACTTCACACAGATGCTCGATCAATTATAATTATCTATAATTATAATTATCTCACGGCAGTTTCATCATTTCTGAACGTAATAGAATTGACCCTTTAATCAAATAAACGTAGAATAAAGCGTTAAAAAAAATCCGTCGGCAGTGAAAGGCAGCGTACGTACCTGTCGTGCCCGTGGCAGGTGCAGTGGGTGCCTACAGGTAATTGGGTGACTGCCTGCCATGACACTAATGCAACACAATGAATCGACGAGCATTGTAAAGGTAGCTTTAGACAACAGGAAGACCATTAATAATATTGCAGCCTGCTGCGAATAAGAGAAGGGCTGTCATGATATTACGGTATGCTGTGCATAACAGTAGTAGCAATATCATAATATCATCGCTTTTATGAATAACGACGCGAGTCGCATAATATTAGAACAAGCTGTGAATAACAGGAGGACTATCATACGTAGTATCATAGTTATTTACGAATATCGGCAAGATTGCCATAATATTAGACCATGTTTTCTATAACAAAAGGACTGTCATAAAACTGTAGCCTGTTACGAATAGCAATATAGTATCTTCTGTTAACAGTATATATTGACAGCTATTAATCACACGCATTAATTTTACTGCAAAAAAAAATATGATTCATATACAGCTTTGTATACCACAGTTATTTGATGGTAAACAATGGAAAATCATTTATTCTCGGCAGCTGCCCCCAACAGCCCTCTAGTTAATGGGAAATGATTGACTATAATTTTCATAGTTAGCTATGGATCAGAGCCATCTCATGGAAAATAATAGAGTATCGTACGTAGCCACGCAGTGCCTGCAATCATTGTTAACTCAAGGTTAGCTGACCAGCAGGCAAGCGTTCAGACACTGCGTATCATTGCATAACTTACACTGCAGTGTTCCGAAACAAAAGCAGCACAATCGAAGAACGACATATAAAATTGAATGTTACACTTTGCTCATGAGCCTTTTTTATGAAAGTGATCTGGCACTAATGAGGAAATATTATTATATGCTATTTTTTGTAGAGATAAAAATACCACTAGCTCGCGCTTCATATATAGAAAATTTTGCAGACAACATGTTACAACATATTAGTACTCTACATTTCATCTGGAGGGCTAATTTCACTACTGCCGTAACCGTAACCCCAAGAAGCATGCAAAATTGATTTTTTTGGTAAAATTAGCCGGGTTATCGTATATGCGAAATCCTACTGGAAACGTGAAAGTATAAGATCAGGAACAAAACTCACCTGGAGAGGCCAAAAGAAGCAACGCTGGGACAGTGAGAAGTCCACGGACACTGCACATAACTTTATGTGGTCTCATAGCAGCCGAACTGCAGAACCGCAGCCAAGTTCCTTTCACTGGAGTCTTGACAAGCCAGCCCCAAATTGCACAATGTGCACAGCACTTCTCCCGCACGTGACTCTACACTTTTATTCCCGTCGATCAAACTTCTCCTATTTATAAACATGAACAACTAACGATATGATTTTCGAAGAAACGTTTTGAAGAATTTGAAGAATTGAAAACCATGATTATTCTCAACTGAAGTTTTCACTCTCCCAGCTATTCCGCGGATGTCGATTTAGAGGAATCATCAACTGATTTTTTTCCAGTAAAGGGAAACGAGCTGAAAATAAGTTTAAAATTTTGAAAAAAATGTACACTCCTTGAAAAATAAGCTTCGTTTTCACTCTACTTGGATTAATATCTCACATTAGACAATTTGTTCGAGACAATGAAAACATGCCTGAGCTTTATGAATCAAATGTGATAGTATATATGTTTTGCCAATATTCTATAGGTCATCGTAATTAATTATGTTTTTCCGTCAGTTTCATTCTTGAACTTAGGATAAAATTAAAATGTGAATCGTACAATCTGTCTTACATGTGAAATTGACTTGAAAACACGACTTCTATCGGCACTCACTCAAATTTACTGTTTTTTGGGGGGTAGGATCGCTTAGGAAATAATCTGATAACCGTCTACATAAATAACACTACACGACTGTTTTAATCATCGTATAGTACGCATTACTGAAGGCAATGCCTTTGTTGACTATGGATAATGCATTTGAAAAATCTACGGACATTTCTGATAGGATTTAAGGGATTAAAGTTTACTATTAGCAAACATCCATCCGTTGACCGTCCAGGAGGAATTAAATCAATATGTTGCGAATATTCATAGTTGACCTTACGCTATTCCGAATGTCAGCGGTACGTGTCACACATTTTGCTAAGAGGAAGGAAAGTTTAACTATACTTTTACGGTATTGGGGAAGAGATGTACGCAAGATACTTAAATTTTTATAGACAGCACGTACGTGGGCGAAATTAGTATTTATAACGCTCCAGAGAAGCACATTTGTTATACTGTATATAATTGACGCTGGGTGCTATAGGCTAGATACATTAACGTGTACTATTTTTCTTTTTTATCGTTTTTGACGTTCTAAATTGGGCTTTTGTTACAAGAAGCAAACGTTTATTTTATTTCTTAATGCGTTCAGTTGTTCAGTGAGTGCGGCACTACATCATCTTGCTTCAAAGTTTTATTGCATGCAGATACTACTACATGCAATACAATTGATAAACTACACTTTTTCGAGAGCAATAAACGAACTAATACAAGGCTAATTTTGGACGTTTACATCAATGTCCTACTTATCCATTGAAAAAATCCCACGTATTTATACAAAATTTACAGGGGCGGTATCCCCCATACGATAATATTGCTTGAAATTTCCTGATTGAGAAGAAGTCAGTGTTCCAAGCAAGGCAGGCCGCCCACGCCCACGCGTCACAAAACATAGCTGTGCAGCTGCATCTAAGTCTCACTATTTTCTTGGTCTAAAGCACAGGTTAAGGCATGTAACCGCGGTTCAGGCAAGCCCTGCTAAAGACAGTGTGGCCTTTGCAATAACTTAGTGCATGCAAAGGCAAGCATCACCGTACGACACTGCCGCTTGTTGCCGCTGAATTATCTGTTTTGTGGGCCGAATTTATTCTCCAGGTAATGACTACCGAGGTAGTTAAATTGATGACTGCGGGGACCTCCAGACTGCAAAGGTCTTCCAGACACATAAAATTTAATAAGTAAGAAGATCAGCTGTACAATTTGCTGAACATATTCGTTTTTCTTTGGAGAATGATTTTTCCTAATATGAGGCTTTCTGGATTTAACCTTGCGAGACAATCTGCGAAGAAAACTTAGCACAGGAAACTACTTGAATATGATAAATTGTTTCTAAATTTACTTTTTGCAGACTGCAACTGCTTTAAAATTCTTTTGAGTAGCTGTAGCTCTTTACTATAAAAAAAGAATTGCATCTGTTGCGGCAGTTGCACGGTATACATTTATGCTATTACTTACTAACATTGTTAATTATTTAAATTTAATATTATTATTATCTTTATTGTATTCTTATGTATATTTGTTATAAAATAAAACGTCATTATTTTTGTTTTATATTTTATATGTTATTTATCTATATATGTATATACACTTATATCAACCGTTAGCCCTTCTATGAAGTAGAACTAAAAACGCTCTAACTATACACACAACTGTGTAGGTGCTGATGAGCAAATGGTTGAGCTTGTTGAACAATGCAATTCACACCAATAGATTTTTTCGACAGTCAAAAACCCACAATTTATTTTGGCTTCATTATAACAACAGCGGTCACTGTATCTACACATGTTATTTTTAGCCCTTTACTTTACTAGGTGTCCCATTTCCAGAACATGCAAGGACCATGAAGTAAGATTTTACTTACAATCAAAGGTGGGTGGGTGCGATTCAAATAATTGAAGTCCGATTAATAATTACAGATTCGTCAACTCGTCAAGTTCGGTTCACTTATCGCATTGGAGTGCCAATAATCTACGACCACTTAGCAAGGATCGATTAGCCAGCAGGCAATAACGCCAATAATCACAGTACGATTAGCGATTATCCGATTCGATGTAACTTTCTTACAACCGATTTTATATTTTTCAACTGTTTTCAATGTTCTTAAAAGCGATAATCAACATTTCTACACGAAATTTAATGTTTTTACCATCAGCCACGAGGAGAAAAAGACAAATTTCTACATTTTTCATTTCTATATTTTGAATTTATATATATCTACCTGAAACAGTAAAATCTACAAAAGAGGCAATTAAGGATACTTAATGAGGTAACTTCCAGTAGTTGAGAAGAGTTCCCGTTCCGGTTGAAAGATTAAACCTGGAGGCCATCTACAAAAGTTCTTTTTTCCCCCCGCTGACAGTGCGCCCCCTGAAGTCATGCGTGAAGGAATTAGAAGTGCATTTAGGGGCCGCATAACAGCGCATACTTGAAACGTTTGGATGCGCTACAAATCAGTAACTGAAAAAGAGGCTTTCTCTTGAGGCACTGGTGGCTGCATTGGAGAACGGTTACTAACTCGAGCATTGCAGTTGCACGAATTGTATTCTCTTTTATTTGAATTTTGTTGGCCATTTTTGTCGGTATTTAGTTGTTATAAGAATACTTTACTCCTAGACATTGCAATTACTTATAATTTTCCGTAGGAGTAGTATTATTTGTAAATTGCCAAAATGCCTTATTGAAGATTATAGGCATTTATCTGACTTTTATAAGAGTAATATCCGAAAATCACATGTATTTATTTCAACGAGGGAAGAGCTCTAATGACTCCAAATTCAATTACCGCAGGTGACAGAATGGCTAATCGATAACCGGAGAAAGAGACATTTTAACGAATATTTATTTACCTCTACAGCCATGTTAAATAGTAACAAACTAATAGGATTTTAGTATGAGCACAGAAGTAATAATAAAAAGCCTGTTCGAGATGAAAAATAGAATAGGGATTTCACGTTGATTCCACAGGCACTTGATATTTTATTAAGGGTTAGTGAATTTGAAAAGTTAAATATGTAGCTAAGCTAGTCTTGAACCTTTCAAAATAACTGTAGCTTTCCGACAGTGTCTTCTGCATGGAGCTAAAGTTACTAGGAAGTTAGCTGGGACTTTCGAAATCTCTATGGATCAGAGTGTCATTATTCATTGATGCCCGGGCACGCACGATAGCTAAAGATTGTAAAAATGTCACATATACTACAACCACTGCAGGGACAGAAGCAGAAGCCTACAACTTACAGTTGTTATTTCCGAGATCGTATCGATGATACGATGGGTGTATTCCCCCAACATGGATGCAGGGACCGCAAGCAAAGCTAGAGCACTCTGAGAGCGCATACTTCCGCCACGCAAGGCAAACGTAACAAAAAATTTAAATTGGTTCTGAAACGATGATTTTATTTGTATCAACACAGAAATCTATTTATTTGTGCCTCTTATCAGTATTAACAGTTTCAGGAATTTTCTTGAAGGTCTGTAAATATATATATATATGAATTTTTTAGTTATGCTGCTAACAAAAAATTCTGACAAACATTAGTCAGACTCACACACAGAACAACCGAATATTACCAAAATATGAACATTTGTCTTTTATCATTACGATCAACTCCAGTTAATTTCATAAAGACCCACTCATAACTTTTTGAGTTATTCTGCTAACAAGCATGTGAACTAAAAATAGCGACAAACAAATGAACGAACAAACGGAACATCGCAAAAATTTGCTCATTTACTCTTCGTGATAAATCTAACAACTCCTATATATATTTAAAAAAAATCCGTCCATAATATTTTCAGTTATGGCGCTAGGAAAAATAAGGCGGACAAACAAATAAATACACAAACGAATGAACGGATTTTCAAGAAAAATTAATCATCTGTTCCCTCTGACATACCAAACAATCCCTGTAAATTTCGTCAAAATCCGTCCATAACATTTTGAACTTTCTTCGTGACACACAAACAAACATACGGACAAAGAGACAGGTAGACAAACTCGACGAAAACATAACATTCTTGGCGGAAATAATAATATTTAAACATATATTCAATAACGAATGCAAACTTTAAAAACCAGCCGAACCAGTGCTGCTACTTGTCTACTTACGCTATGGACAACAACAGCTGAGCATTTCTAGTCTCTGTATTTGTATACCACCCATTCGTAGTAAACACATTTTGTAAAATAACTATTTCGTTTTACTTTCTGGGCTTCCTGTATTGTATCCAAACACCGGCAAATTTTCTTGATGTTGTTTTAAAGCTAAAATTGCATGCTTTAGGCAGTAAGTAAGAATCAAACCAATTATTTAACTTACAACAGGAACGTATGAACGTATTAACAGCAGCAAAATTTATTTACATATTTAAAGTAAATACATGTATACTTCATGCGATCTTTATGTAGATATTACGAGTAAAAAATATTTCATAATGTCTTCTCATTTTCAAGACTTAAAAGGCTATCAAAAAATAATCATGAGGAAGCAAATAAATTTTAAAATTAAATTGAAGTGTTTATTCAATATAAAAAAAAGTCATAGCTTCAACATAATACAAGTAATAGGTATCTCTTTTGAACGCATTGTGGTCTTGTATTTATTACGCTCTAATTGAGTGGAAGGTGCTAGTTTCTTTTTTTTTATCTCTGCGGTATTCTAGCAATAGAAGTGACGTTTTTATTTTAAATCTGCAAATTTTTGGACCATTATTAGTCAGAGACGAAATTTTTCTGCCAATGTTTTATTACCGTTCGTAGATCATTAACGCATTGATATTTTATAAGACATTCATGAATCAACCATTACATTTTCTCATTCGTGGTTAGATTTTTATTTAAAATCACTTTAGTGTTAACAGGTAAAAGAAATTCCCAAAATCCATAAAGTTCAGTGAGAGGCATAATTTTCGTAACTGTTTATCGCACAAACCTTCATTCTTAAAGTCAGCATATTTCTATATTTTTTTTCATGACGGTTAATTAATATACAGGTTTCAACTTAATAGGTCCGCAGTTATATTACTTACAAATTTTTCCACAGTAAAGGCTAACAGACTGTTTAATTTATTTACTTATTTATTTATTTACTGCAAAGAAATCAAACACACTGTGCAGTCCGGTCAGCTCGCCTTCCCCCGCTAGCCATGGCCGAATTAGTGTATTTTCTAAAGAAATAATTATAGTTGTAGCAATAATGATAATGGTTGTTGTTGTAGTAAAGGACTGACGCCGATATTACTGAAATAAAATAGAGTGACTTACTAGTTTAAAAAGTATTATTGCAGTACCGTTGAGTCACAGAGTCAGCCATAGTAATTCACCTACGATCGAGTTTATTTCAAACTCTAACCAAAGGAAAGCAATTATGAAAATAGTGCAGAAAACGTGTTTTGAATTTTTTTGCTTCGACTGTCTGCATTTTGGAACACTGATTCATCAATTTCAAATTGTATTCTATGAAACACTTCTGCCCTAAAACATATTTTTCATAAAGAGAAAAACATTGTACATAGTAGCTACATTGTTGTCATTTTAAGAACAAGAAGATTCTCCATATTTTTGCGCACATTTTCAAAGTTTGAAGCACAATAGGGCACCATGTTTATTTTCTTAGCATGCAGTTTCTTCACTTTAAAACCTTAACGGAGCCTCAAAAATATAAGAGCCATGACGAGCACAAATTTCTTCTGGGAACTAAAACTGGTATCATATCTTCCCAGCGGCGCCGACAGGCGAAGGCCACGAGTCCAAGCGGCACACACTTCCTCACACAGCTGCCAGTACAACACTGAGCCAGCAGGTCTTCAGATAGGCTCATTATGCTATGCAACTGCTGTAGGGCGGTCAGACAGGCTACGACCTTCCTACGACGGGGATATGTAATTAAGGTACCTGCATACATACCCGGATACCAACTACAAGGCGCTAAGTAGATAGTAAAGATCTCCCATTTTACCACCCGCACATTTTTGCTATTCAAGAAAAGAAGCCGAGTCATGGTCCCTGCATGTTGCTCGAGTGCCATAAACCATGCGCTTTTGCACGCGTGTCCCAGGGGCTATGGTAGAATATTTATCAAGTGCCTATCTTTTTGAAATTCTATATACGATAAAATGTGCTACAGTACCTTGCCCTCACACTCTTATCATCGCTATTTTTTCGTTATTATTGGCATTATTGTTATTATTTTGTTTAGCTTATAGTATGTGACATATGAACAATACTAATAAAATACTAATTCTATAAACACTAAGTGCTTGTTTGTGTGCTTCAGAGAGTATTCAAACGAGACTGTTTTTTTTTTCGGAAAGAACAAATACTAGTCGGCTGTTCTTCCCTGAGCTATAACACTCTAGCTCAATTTAAAGTAATGTAGAAAACACATTCATAGTCTATGTATGCAATGTGTCGCCTCAATCCTATCATGCCAAACTTTGTGATCATCATCGAATAAGGTATTGGTAATGATATTATTCATACGGGTAGCATTTTAATGATTCCAGTGGTGCGCAACTAAATTTTGATAAGCACGCTAATCATTTTTCCTCAAGTTATGTTGGTTTTCTTTTTTTTCTCTCTCTCGCTTTCATTTAGTTACTTGAGAATTGCTACTAATTTGCCGTTGAACGCTGATTTTAGGCATGCAACTGACATTTGGCCTGCGCATCGCTTATTTTGGGTATTCGGTTTTGACATTCTCAAAGGAATATCATTATAATTGAATCCAGTGGGGGGTGGGGGGTGGGTGTGTGGTTTACAGGAAGAGCGCTGATGAGATGTGAAACGCAGCGAGTGAAGACTTAAAAACTGGACGTGATGAATAAAAATGGCGTCAGAAAGTAGAAATTTAGAAAATACAGTGGAAGAATATAAGCAGGAAAAATTATTAACCAGTGCTATTGTCAATAAATTTATCTCGTGCTGTCTATCATCATGTGAAGTGGCCTATGAGCAAACCTGAAGTGTTCAATGAGTGACTCAAAAGGAAGAAAATTCAGCAGGTACTTCTTACCTTCCATCAGTCGCTTATCTAATATCAATCATCCAATCTATTTTCTAAGTTTTCCAGCTTACGTAAGTGATGTCTTTTGTTTAACAGTCGTCAACAATGTATTCACATTTGTACCGTCCGCCTGTAAAATGAAAGAAGGTATATTGGTTTTACATTGCTGAAGTATTTGCATTTACCTATAGTGGTTATGAATTAAAACTTGTGAAAGTAAGATAAACAGCATGGAAGAAGAAATACGCATGCGTGACGTTGTTCTTCACGCATTAATGCTACGCTAGCCCATAAAGGAGAGTCATGCCCCTACGGGTGTGTTCTACTACCGTGAAAAAATTGCAGTAAATTCACTAGGATGAATTACCCCTTTATGTTTACTTAATATCGAGAGAAGTGCTATAAGCAACACAAGTAACCTATAACTCGTGGACAGGAACACTATAAGATGGCTATCTTTTGCTGAGTTACTACTTATTTTTTATATACCATTGAAAAAATTCGATGACATCGTGTGGCCCAATCACTACGCCTCTGATTAAGTGCGATGATATAACGTACGTGGCTCAATCACTATTCCTCATACTCTTGATGACATATACGATGAACTAACTTAGCTGAATTATTTGTTTAGGACGGTGCGTTGACTGCATTTAGCTGAATTACTCCTTCCCTCATTATATGAGGTGCTGTATGGTACCGACTTACCTGTCGTATATCAGATGCAGTAGTATTAAGCTAATCAGATGTAGTAGTATTGGGCTTTCTTTTTTTTCTATCATTACTCTAAAACGATCGATTTGGCGCTCTCTCTCCTGTTCTAAGAGCTCCACTGTCCTGCCGTGTGCGACTTTGAAAGCATGGTCCGATGGCCCTTTTAGGTTTTATGAGGTAAGTATTGTGACAAATTGTACTAGTATTAAAAAAAAGAATACCTCTACGCGTTGGAGGAATAAAG
>LQNS02277217.1:1346851-1368839 GCA_001587735.2 Parhyale hawaiensis | reverse complement strand
CCATATTTCAAATATACTGCAAAGGGAAGTGCGATGCCTTCACTAGGCTGCATTACCCCATATTTCAAATATACTGCAAAGGGAAGTGCGATGACTTCACTAGGCTGCATTACCCCATACTTCAAATATACTGCAAAGGGAAGTGCGATGACTTCATAAGATTTACCCGAACTGTGCCAGGCTTGCCTCATCTCGTCTGAGTTTCTCCCCGCAGGCACCAGCGGAAATGCTCGCCAGATACTTGGGCAATTCCTACCGTCGACAGGCAACGATGCAGTCTGGGGCGTGCCACTCTGGAGCGAGAGTGCTGACGTCACTGACCTTAGTCATTGCTGCGTCACTCATGCATAGCACTTTACCATTTAAACTTAATAAGATACAATAACACTTGTCAACTGAAGTGGATTACGGAATTGTGACGAGAATAAATAATGCGATGCTTATGCATGGTAAACAAACTGGTTAGAACTCATGAGAAGCTGAATATAGAGTGATTTGCGCAAAGAAATAATAGTACTATAAAAGTATTGATAACAATATTTTGCTACATAAATTTGATAAAATAGTATATGTCATTGATTTAGCAGTGGATAACGAAGCGAAGTTCTTTGCCCACAACTTCAGCATAAATACATTAATAACGAAACCCGTGGATATTCCATGGTTATCTAATTTTTTAAGTTAAAGGGAAATTAAGATTTCGAAGGTTAATTTGTATTGGTACTTAGACAGGAGCGTAGGCTTCGTAACTTTGAATCGTGTTGCAAGTGTTAGCAGCAACCTGATTAAGCTAAACCGACTGAAAACTTACCGTTGTGGATAAAGTTTGAGTTATTTTTGGAAGTTTCAAGGTTAACCGATCAAGAGTGAATGCGTGAAACTTGAATCAACGGGTCGAAGACCGTCTGAAGCTCCGAACATATCAAACCTCGAAGTTTTAATCTGGCCTGCCAATTGAACGAGTCCTTAGTGTAGCGAACCTAAACTAAGCTATAATAGCTTGTTTTAGCTTAAACTGAACGCGCCTTATCTGACCCATGACTTGCACTGCTCCTCACTCACCCTACTGCGCATCATCTACTCGTACTTTAACGTACAGTAGTTGTCTACCCCAAATGCACCTCGTCTCCCCTAACGTAGATACTTTATCTACTCAGAGTTAAGACACCCTGTCTAGCTTGACACAAGTCAACCCGAGCTTGCCTCGTCGACTCTAACGCATCATGGATGTGTATTCTAACGCACCTCATGTCAAGTAACGCACCATTCCTAACCTAACGAACTGGTTCTATTCTCACAAACGCCAGTTAACATTTACGCACCTCTAAGCTAACTTCATTACCTCAGCCAAGAAGGTCATGTTTTTGAAGGCGTTTGTTTGTTCGTCAGGTTGTTTGTCATCAGCTTGACTCAGGAAATTTCGGACGATTATTCACGAAATTTACAGGAACTGTTAGGAAGAGCAGATAATTAAGTTTTATTTTCTAGTGATGACTCTTGCTTCAGTCTTCTAATTGCAGTTTATTAAAAGCATAACTCAAAGTGCCGTGCTGAAGCGCATGGGGCCTGGCACCGAGGGCTCTAGAGGATGCCTATCATTCCGTAAAATTTTTACAAACATGTATCTCGTTTAACATGAATCTTACCTAACACTCATCATCTAACCCAGTGGTTCATTGACTTGAGTTTTCTACGGACGTCCCCCCCCCCTCACTCAATGAAAACGACTTGAAACACACGGAAACCTGCCATATAAATGGCATTAGCTTCGTAGATTATGCAACGAATGGCCGGAGTCAATTTCTTTAAATAACTACAACATCAAGCGCAATGCCATTTAGTTTAGACCCAACACCATACGCGAAAAATATAATTACTCACTTGAAAATGCTGCTATACTAAAATAGTGAATTTACACACATAGCTCCCATGAATCTAATTCAGACTTTCCTCAAATGGCAATTTACATTGAACTAAAGTGATCTTATGCTGCAATCATCGTTATTCAGAATAATCTAACATTTTCCATGGTGAAAAAAGTGACATTAAGGGGTAACTATTTCATGATTGAACTTTATTAATTAGGAAATGATGTAATAGTTCAACAAAATTTATAGTTTTGTCTTTATAACTTTAAATAAGTTATTAATCTTTATCACCCATGCACTAACAGCAATAAAATATAGTTATAGAAGCTTCAAACTTCATGAACCAGTCGGGGGTCCGTGCTTGAACCAACAGGGATCCGTAGGTTCATATGCACCCCCAAAGGGAAACACTGATCTAACCTTATACACTTCGTCTTATCTAACGCACCAAACGAGCATCTATATGAGAACAAAAAACTAATTATTATTATTATTGTCTCACCTAAAGAAGCTCGTCTCACCTAATGCTTCTCTTACCTAACACGTACATTTTGTCTAACCTAGTGTACCTACTCCTATTTGTTTAATGTAACGAGCTTTATCTAACCTACCGCATTCTGTATTATCTACTACACCTCTTTCAACTTAACACGCTACGAATCAACTTTAATGGTTCAGCTGGAACGTTTAGTTGCGTGAGAACATTACCCACGATGAAGGGGGAAGAGGAGGACTGAGGTGACGGAAAGTGGTGAGTCATCCGTTTTGGCATTTTTTCACATCTAGGTCAACTCACATGACAGGCTGTAAGAGTTTTTATGATAGCTCAATACCTGATAGAAGTTTTTGTGTGGAAAGACATACAATAAATTTATTTTTCACACACATTCTTAAATCCCCTCTCATCTGGAAGTATCCAGATGAAGTACACTTACCATTTTTTAGAGTTAGATTAATATATTAAGTTGTTTACAGGATCGAACCCGGAACTCATGTCTATATACGAAAAAGTAATCAAGCCTCTCGATTTGTTCACAGGTGATAATAATAGCTAAGAACAGACCAGACTCAATGTTTCGAAGCCGTTAAAATTCAAAAGCAATATTTGTTCGAAAATACTGTCCTGCTTTAGTAAATTCCTATTTTTCATAGCGTTCTCAATATTTTAATCTTGAAGCTATCCATTAAAATTCAATTTCCTATAATGCCAAAAATTGAATACCTTCTTCATTTCTTAACCTCAGTAGGCCACAATAATTTTAAAATGTACTTATATCACGTACACGGCCTTCAAGCTCGCAAATTTATGACTTCGCTCTTGTATTTCATTTGCTGATCTTATGATCGTCTCTCCTGCTCCGTTTTCATTTTGCTCTTGAGTTAGTCCTGTACATTTGGCTAAGAAACATCATTATAAGAGCAAGTGCTTCTCTCAGAAAATGACATTCATCCCAATGCGGGCGTAATTCATCCTTTTCATCATTGATAAAGAAAGTATTTCGGTAATTTAGTTCGTTTCCTCGTAAGGGTGCTTTCCTAATCTCACGCCTCGGATGCACCTTTCCACTCGCGTTCTTTTTCAAGCACAATTGGCTGGCTTGCATGATATCCACTCGTCAAATGAGTTCACTTTCAACGTCTTAAAAAATTTCTCTTTTTCCTGTATCTCCGTTTCTGATGCATACAAAGTTGGACCCGCTGAATTCCACGTTAATAAATTTTTATTTCGATTTTACTGCTTTCGATAAACACTATACAAACTCTAACACACTCGGCATATTTTCTCACATTGCGAATATTTATACGGGGTTGATTATAAAATTGAGTTTATGCTATATACCTAGGCCTGCTCTCTTTTTTTACTTTAAGGCTTTTTGGAGCGATTCCACACAATGCGGAGCTGAATAGCGTTGTCTGCCGTAGGCGCGTGTTGACATTGCATTCACCAGCAGGCCGGCCGGAGACAATGATTCTTGACCGATGGCAGGCCTTGGTCCGGTGCCATTAATTATTATGATGGAGTCCGTGACACGCAAATTTCATCCCTTCAATATTATAAAAGCGCAGACTGACAGCGGAAAGGTCAGTGCCTGCACCAGACAAAGGTCCAGTAATTTAGAAAATAAAATGTGGGTGAGTCCGAAACTAACACAAAATACATGCTCGAGACAAAGAGAATAATTTAAAATGAAAAAAATGAAAGACATCGAATAGTTTTAAAACCGACTGGGTGAAATGATTTTAAATTCAAATTAATTCGAAGTTGAAAATATTTCAATTTAAATAGACATTTAAGCTGAGTGTGCACAATCCAAGGTTTATCATATATATCGATACTTGTATATACTTACATGCCGCATATTAACATAGACCGCTCGGTCTGTTACTATGAAAATTGTATGCATTTAAATCCATTACATTTCCTCGATATTTATGCCTATCCTTTCAAATACCTCGCCTACAAAACTTGAACAAACCATATCTCCTGCAGATCATTCATATTTCCCGATCTGCACACCAGCAATTCTCATGCATCGACGATAATTACTTTTATAGGTTTCAATTCAGTAACTCTGTCGCCTGACTGATGCACATACCAGATCTCTGTAAGCTCATCATATTTCATGAAATTTTTACCTATGCTTTTTCGCGCATAATCCAAAATTCATCTGGATGTTGCCAATTCAGTAACGGCGTCACGTGGCCAATACGTTGTAGTGTCTACTATATTTAGGTTCACCATTTTTCTTGATATTTGGATGCGCCTGTAGTTTCCCTGTATCATAAAAAAATAGAATTGGAAGTTGAGAAAGCAGTCTGCGCGATGGAGTGAGATTACTCGCTTCATATAGCTAACTACTCAATGCTGCAATTCCCGTACATTGCGGATAAATTAATAATGATATCAGTTTCAGCACACTCAGTCACCTATCGATGCAATGAAAGAAACTACAAGGTTCGTCAAGTTTTTTTTCTCTGTTTACGTCCTCAATTCGCGTAGCTACATTAATATGGTTGCTCTCGCTACCATGAAACAATCAACTGCTCGACGCAATAAAGCAGAACTAAGTTTGTCATATTTTTTAGCTATTCATGCCTGCAATTCACGTATATTATTGATATTGTTGTTCTTATAACTATGAAACTGTCGACGACTGCATGCAAGTTTCAGATATCGTCGTCATCCAGGTCTCAGAAACCGCAGCCCCGCATAGCCACAGCCCTGAGGATTCGTCCTTCATTGCGCAACTCATCAACTGGATACTGAAGAGGAGAGCTCTTCATTAATAAAAGGAAGGCAGGTATGAAGGCAAGGAAAAGGGAACAGGCGCCCTGTCTGCTTTATAGCGATACTCCGCAGGCCAGGAGCACAATGCTGCTGCCGCGCTGAATGCCAAAGGAGGAGTGTACGTAGGGGCGCCAACCCCTTTAAAACAAACCCAAAATGAGAAAAAAATTTGGAGAAAAGATAGAGTATTTCTGGAGGGAGAGCACCAAGAAATGACTTTTGCTCAAAAGATATGTATGGCAGTCGTGATTCATTACTATAGAGCCAAAAGCTTCAGAATATTTAGAATAATGAAAGACTTACAGGGTTTTCTGTTACCGTACCGTAATTCGCAACGTACCATGCGTGTAAATTTTTTATACGTTGGTACTCAATAGGTATATATAGAGCTAACTCTTTGTTTTGCGAACTTTCTATTAATTGAACAGCCTTCATGAACGAACTAAATTCTTCCAATTAAGCCTCATTGAGAATGATTGCAAAATTTATTCTATTGTGTGCTCTCTAAATTTTTCCCCCTTTTTTTGCACAATTCTTTTTTCACGTCTCGTCACGACACAGATAACAAAGTAGCAATAATGTCTTGTTCTATGATGCATTTTTATTTGGTATGAACATTTGTAGTTTCAGGTGTTCATACATGTATTCGTGAATAACGAGTGCATGTTTTGAATCCCCGAAGCTAAAATCTTTTACTGCTTGCTTAGAAATTTGTTCGTCATTTATTTAACAATGGGTACCAAATACTCCATTCGTCAGCTATTACGTGCACTGTGGAGATGACTTGTTGGGTCTCATTGATCGTATGACAATAATAATTTACTATCTCGCGTACACTAATTACACCTAGCCAGGTTCTCTCTTTCCCATGAATTCTAGATAGTATTTAATCTTTCAATTTAAAATTATAAATTTTATGGAATTGTCAGATATCACCTGATGTTGCCACGCGTTACTCGTAGACATTTTATCCTACATTTTTCTTTCCTCCCTCAGATATTTAATTGATTTTCGACATAATGACAACAGCTCATAGAGGGCCGGTGCTTGAGTCCCGGCGGCTCTCTGGAGATGGGACTGTTGATCCGTCTACTGCCTGCTCTTTTCTTGGAAAGAGCCTCTTGCCCCAACTACTGTTAGCTATTTAATATTTCAGTGGTTCTAATTACAAGTAAGAACGACGACGAATAAGAGCTTATTTTCTTGAAAATCTGCAGCTGTGACCTATGCCGCACTAACCTCCAAGTGTTGGCCGTATCCACCTCTTTTGTTTCCGTATTATGACAGAAAACTCCTGATTAAATTTTCAAAGTTCGGTAATGGCGGACGTTAATTGAGGGACAAAAGTTCGGTTCATCCAAAGCCGCCTAAAAAAATGAGCCGCCGTTTATCCCGCACTCGAAAAAGTTTTCAAAAAATAAAATAAAAACTTCGGTGTGTCAAAAAGTTTTCGATACTTGAGAAACTTGCATCGTGGACTTGTTTTTTTCACAGCAAAAAAAAAAAAAACTTTCCTAATGAGAACTACTACGACTAGACTATATGTGAAGTAACTTTTTACAGCGTTTTTTTTTTATCTACCGTCAAATATGGCTTGCTTCTCTACTTAATTTACAATAGACTAAAGTGGCAATTGATAAGGCTACCATACCAAAATAATACTATTTTCATCAATGTATGTATATATCAATACAAGAGCGTTACATGTTTAACTGTTTGTTAATTACGCTCTCAATAAATAAACTTTGCTTCCACGGAATTTATATTTAACTGGAAGCTATTTCTCAATCACGCACTCGACAAGAAACCCTAGCTCCCACAGGTGTACTGCAATTGCCCCCATTCCTAGCAACTTGCAAGATTCCATATTCTCTACATATGAATCAGCCAGTGAACATACACAATACAGCCATTTTCTGCTTTCATTTAATATTGCACGTGTCTAGTGCACGATATGTAGAAGCAATTACAGATAAAATGGTAGTGCAGGTGTAGTTAACGTTGTAGCACATAGCCTTTGTTTTGCTCCCTTCGTTTTGATGGTAGAAATATTCCTTATACGATCGAAGTTTAATGTTAGCCAAGAGTTGTATCCATTTTGATGGTCCAGGTGTAGTAAGGCTGTGAAAGCATACGTGTTCTCCTATCATAATTCTGAATGCAAAAAGAAGACAGAACAGATTTTGTAAACACGAGTAGTGAAGGGTGAACAGAACCTTCAGGGCTGCCGTTCGCGGGACCGACAAAGAGCTGTGGAAAAAGAATGCCGATCTCTGGAATATTCTATTCTCTGCGTCTAGGATTATAATTTACAGTCATATCTATTCTTTTGCGCATTGTAGCGAAGACCAAGAAAGTTCTATGAATCGCGATGCACTGAAATACGAGCTGTACGAGCAGTCTGCCCATCATCAGGCAAACTGTAAAGATTAAGTAATAAGAAAGGCTACGACCTGAACAAAACTTTCAAAGTTTCCATCTCTGCAACAATATATTAAAGAAACATGTCTGCATTGATACCACTATTTTGAAGTTTAGTACTGCCCAGCCAAGACTTCTTTCAATAGTAATTTCTTTAGTAATAGTCCTTTCTTTCGTCATTTTGCTGTCTGTATTTAAATTTTCGTGCAGTCCGAGATGCCATAGCACTATAAACCAGCATCAAGGGCAGCCGACAATTCTGATAGGGCTACTGTTATTACTTCTTCTTTTTTTATTGTACTCAAATCTGTCTAGTTATGAGAATTATTTTCGAGTACTTTGAGGGCACTATAGTACATAGCAAAATGTGTCGATATGTATAATTTGCTTTTTCATCATTTTTACAGTACCAGACAATCCCCTATATTATTAATACAGCAATTTGTGTAGAATATTCCTGACAACCCTCAAGCATACGTAATTAATACGTTTTATCCATACGCGTAACCATGCTTTTCCTGATTTTTACTTGATGGGACAAGACAGTTGTCATACAGCATGGTAATTAACAGCTCTTATCAACACGAATAACCTTACGTTTTCGTCACTTTTCTTCAGCACGGGACAACATAGTTGTAATACAGCAGCATGTGTGGAATGCGCCTGCCAGCCCTCGCTCTTTCTCAGCCATTGACACAATTACCTCCTTAACTCCTGGTGCGATGCTGCCTTAATCTTCTTTGTCTTCTTGACTTTGCTGCCGCCGACAGAGGCATTTATTTCGGTGTCGCCGACCGTCGGCAGCGCCATCTAATGACAATGTCGGCAATTAGTGCAATGAAGAGCAGTAAGCCACCTCAGCCTGGTGTCTAGAGGGCAAGTGATACTGAGACCTCTCCTTAGTGAGTGATGCGGGCGGTGAGGGTGGCACGAAGGTCGTCTGAGGGAAATTATTTCAGAGTAGAAAAAGCGAGGGTTGTATTAGCAACAGTGGTGTGCATGTGTGTGTGTGTGTCCAGTACAGCGTGTGTGTCCTGATATCGCTAGCTTTTCGGAGCAGATTATTGTCGCTAAAGGTTGCATTATGATGCAGCCTATCTATATATGGGTCTTCACGAGGACTATAGCTACTGTTACTATCTTTATTATTACCTCCGCACCGTTAGTTGTGTTTTCGCCGAGTTTTCTGTTTGTCTCTCTATTTGACTGTTTGTCTGTGTGGCTGTCTGTCACCAAGCTAACTCAAAAAGTTATAGACGAATTTTTACAAAATTTACAGAGATTGTTATGTATTTTAGGTGGAACAGATGGTCACCTTTTGATGAAGATCGGTTCATCTGTTTGTTTGTTTGTCTGCTTCTTTTTTTCTAATGCCATAACTCAAAAAGTTATGGATGGATTTTTATGAAATTTGCATGAGCGTAAGGTATATTACGAAGAGTGAGTGGCCAAATTTGCGTGACCATCTGTTCACTCGTTTAGTTGTTTGTCTTTATGTTTGATTTTATGCTTGTCAGCAAAATAACTCAAAGATTTATGAACAGATCTTTAAGAAATTTATAGGACGAGTCAGTAATGCTGAAAGACATAAATATCCCATTTTGTTGATGATCGGTTGTTCTGTTTCTGTGTTTGGCTAATGTTTGCCAGAATGTTTGTCATCAGCATAATTAAAAAGTTATGAAAACATCTTCAAGGAAATTACAGAAGCTGTTATTGCTGTCAAAAGGCACAAATGATTAGATTTTGATCTTGACACAAAGGTTATCATAGTTTCAGAACCAAGTTGAATTTTTCATGACAGTTGGCTTGCTTGGCGGAGGTATGAGTTCTGAGAGTGCTCTACTTGAAACAGAAACGGTTTTACTTCACGGTCTCGCGTATCTCTTAGTCAAGGTTTATTACCTCTGCCAAGGAGGTTATGTTACTGTCGTGTTTGTCTGTCTGTCTATCTGTCTGTCGGTTTCCCTGTATGTCTGTCACCAAGATTACTCAAAAAGTCATGAACAGATCTTTTACGAAATTTACAGGGATTGTTAGGCATGTTAAAAGTAACAATTTACTAACTTTTGGTAAAAATCTGTTCATGTGTTTGTTTGGTCAAGCTTATAACCTAAGTTATTATTTCCATTCTTTTTCTATTATAACTGTTCAAAAATTATCATCAGTAAAATTAGACGGGACAAACGACGAGTGCAGCAATAATTCTTATCATGTACATTACAACAGTGAAGACATGCGTAATAACTGCGTTGATTAATTGGATTATTCATTAAATAATGACAATGGAGTGTCTGCATTTACAACGATGACTGTAATATTAATTACAGTTCTAATATATTAATAATTAAACGAATGAAAACTTGTGAGGGGA
The DNA here is from genome assembly GCA_001587735.2 of Parhyale hawaiensis. Taxonomy (NCBI): domain Eukaryota; kingdom Metazoa; phylum Arthropoda; class Malacostraca; order Amphipoda; family Hyalidae; genus Parhyale; species Parhyale hawaiensis. The sequence continues at coordinate 1,358,887 of LQNS02277217.1, read as the reverse complement.
TCAGTATAGTAACAATTCTGACAACGATAGAGACACTGCTAAAAGTACTAACGTATTTATACCTGAAACGATCATAATATTATTATTATTATTATTGAAATACACCAGACTGGCGACTTGAAAACGGAGGTAACTCCAGAAGGTTATCAACCAACACGCAACCAGCCCAGCAAGAAAAAAAAGAAAGAAAGAATTGAAGATCGCAGAATCGCTCTGTTTACAAATTGCCTAAAGCTCCCAATCCCCGCACCAACAAAGTCGGAGCCATCAAGCTACTATGAATATTACAGCATACTGACATGCAGTTAATTATATCAATGACATGCCACGCCTTCTACCACCACTCATTTAAATATATTTTTACCATATTTGTGTTAGACATTGCACTATTATACCAATAATCGCAAACATTATAGATGGCAAATGACATTAATATTTTTCCACTGACGATGCACTTGACAGAATCCGAAAGGCAAAAAGTGAATAAAGGAAAAACTAAATCGCCTCGTGGCGTAAGACCATCACCAGCAGTGGAGGCAAAATTCAACGCCGCCATTTTTATGGCAGGATACTCTAGAGTTTTGGCACTTTTTACATCTCAGTCAACCCACTTGACTGCCTGAAAAAGCTCAACTCCTGCCTCTTTTTGGGTGGAGTCATACATAGATTCGACGCCGTCATTTTTGACGGCCGGCTCACTAAGGATTTCTGCAATTTTTCACAAATCAGTCAATCCACCTGACTGCCTAAAAAAATATTATAATTTCAACCCTACTTCTTCTACCTCTTTTTGGGTGGACAGCCCACAAAATCCATCACCGTCACTTTTGATGGCCAGCTGATTCTAGTTTTTTTTTTTTGCATTGCTTACATCTAAGCCAATCCACTTGGATCCCTACAAAAAAAAATTTTAAACATTGCTCAACTCCTTCTGCCTGCTTTTGGGTGGAGTTACAGATTCAACACCGCCATTTTTGATGGCCAGCTAATCCTAGTTTTTTTGGCATGCATCCCATCTGGATCAATCTACCAGACTCCCTGCAGAAAATTATATATACTTAAATCTTCAACGAATACATTATCATCTCTCTCACTTCGTTCGCGGGTGATAGTAAAGAAACTCGATTGTCTTAATTTTCCTTAAAGCAGCCTTGACTAACTCAATAGGGGAACCGAATTTTAGCCCAGTATGTACAGTATGCACATGTAGCTGTACAATATGCATTTTAGCTGCAGTTTTCGTCGTTTTCGCCTATGAAATTTACACAATCCTGCTATCTGAAGATTACGTGCGTGAGGCTCTGCAGGCTGCTTCTTCAACAAAGAGTACCTGATACTCCGTCGGTCAGCTGTACTCTGTGGAGATAACCTGTTGTCGGGTCTCTCATTTGTATTAAGTATTTTAATAATAATTTATCATATCTCATACAATGAACGCACTTAGCGAGGTATTCTCGATCTTTTCCTGAATTCTAGAATTTTGATCATCGCGGATTATGAAGAACATGAAAAGCAGTCCTCGTCGAGAGCCAATTTGAGAATCCTTCGACTTTGTAAAGAAATGAAAAAAACATTTCTGTAAAAATTTCAGTTATTTTCTGTATATTGTAAAAAGCATACTTACTTCCATCATCGAAGTTGTCGTTCACAAGAAAAACGCTACAAGATATGCATCTCTCGACCTCAACCCGGCATCAACTCTCTCTCCCTAATCTCTCTCTCTCTCTACCTCCCTCTCTGATTAATATTTGTTACTTTTATTTCAGATAAAAAATAAAAAAATGCGTGCACAATCATTTCCACCATCGCCTCTTCATGCTCGAGAGCTATGCAAGTAATTTCGTTGCCATCGTTGGGAAAGTCCGAGCCTCGAACCCGGTACCGCGCCACTCGAAACTGAGCTATTGTTACTAAGCCCATCAAGTTAGGAACTCTGAGAAAAGAAACACCAGCGGGATCTTTGCGTACACTCCTAATGTCACCAGGACCTCATGGAAGGCCTGCCAAGCACCAGACCAAGAAAATAAAACCATAACAGTAGTAAAAGATGAGAGTAGGGTTTTATACCTGGCAACCTTAACTACCGAATATATATGGCTATTATGTACAAGCGTTCAACTGTATAAAATTACTATGAATTTAATGCAAATGTACATGACAGTTACTCCATTTAGTCTATTCTTATTCACCCCTTCCAAAACCTTGAAATCCCCAGCACAGGGGACTCCCCTACTTGCCAAAAGCATCGACACCCCTGCCCCTTACGTAGCGTGCTAAACAGCTGTTAGTCATGCTGCTCCTTCCCCAAGCGTGTCATCATTCACTCAGACTACACGCCAGGAAATACAAGTGTGTTCTAGGGCCCAGGACCATTATATATCATTCGTTTCTTTAATAATAGATTATCTTCAGAAATATATCTTCATATTATCTTACCGGCAGAATCATTGCTGGCTGCACTAAAGCTGCTATATCTGTCTGTATTATGCTGCCTTTATTAATTTATGCTCAGTTGCTTTCATGAGATATATTGTATATTACTAATAAAGAAGCAGCTATTAGCTGGTAAAGTGACTGAGATTCAGTTAAGAATAATTCCAGCTGATTCAAAGACGCAATATTTTATCCATTATTAAGTAAAGACGCATTGCAACTACACACTAAGCACCAGTAAGGAAAAATAAATAATCATAATATCAGTAAGCAAAGAAGAGGCATCCCATGCTAGTATGGGCAGGAATCTACCTCAAAGACAAAAGACTTAACTTTGGTGTACTTTTTACAATGTGAAATCATTATTTTCGTTTCAACTCTAATTGCACAAAAAAATATTTTCAATGAAGTTTAATCTTTTAAGTGGACTGGAGTAGCAATGAAAACAGTGCAAAATTGGAGGAAGCAAAATTGGAGGAAACAAATTTCCTAAAAACTTCGTGAACTACAAACAATTCAGGCAGCGCTAGATTTTTATCCAATAACATACATTCTCGGGCATACATCATTCACAACCGTTCTCTATGCTTATTCCTTTATTTTTCACTCATATATTGATAACTCTCAGAGAAATTATTTTATATTTGTATAAATGGCAAGTCTCATTAATATGTAGATGGCATGTGGTTTTTACTCGTTTAGTTTCAGGCCTTTCAAGTTTACGGAACGCTTCTTTTATCTCTGTATTAGAACTTTGTAAAATGTAAAAGAGAACCACGCGGGTGAAACAGTTTTACTAGAATCCATGGGAGGGTCGACAATAATTCAAGTGCATACGATGTTCACTGAAATACTTAACAACAATTCGATGTATTGAGTGGGCATTTTGATACGTTTGGCTGAATTCTTCTACCTTCATACCAAACTCAGGGCAGAGTGACACGCCCTCGTGAAGAGTGAGGAGAAACTGATTTACAAGGCTGGCTGTCTTTAAATTTGGTAGGACTCAATGTCTGTATTTCAGAACTGAGAAGAACTTACAAAAGTTTACCTGTTTTAATTTATTATTATTTTTTTTTTTCGATGGCTGACTTGAGCTAATGGAAGTGAAATGCAACGGATGGTAATGAGTTCTTTAATAACTTCCAAATTTAAAAAAAAAATATTAACAGTTATAATGTTACCGCCAGTGTTAACTTTGTTAATTACCATAACGGTTCAGTAAAACATCTCCGTACTGACACCTACTTACTATCAAATTAAATTAGGTGGAAGTTATTGAGAGAATTGGTGTTGCATTAGCTGCCAGTTATCTTTCTGTACAAATTCTTATTAGCAGGAAAATCAACAGGCTTCTATTTATCGTCAGTTGAGGATTAATTCTAGCAAAGTTTAGTGCTTTATTGTCATCCAAATTTAGCTCAGTAGTACATAGCACGAGATACGGTTGAGTTCAGAACTAAGATAGAAAAATTCAAAATTGATTTGTAAGCAATAATCACCGCACAAATTTGCAATTTCTATAGAATTCGTGTATACTCTACGATATAACATAAAATATTTTCGAAAAGTTTTAGAGAATAAAATTGAAGCTTTAACTTGAAAAAATATGTATTTTCATTCGCAACTTAGAGCTGACAAAACTACGCAGAGGACAACATAAAAAAATTGAAGGAGCAAAATCTATCCAGTAATATATGCTGTATACACCTTTATTTTTATAAACAGTAGCTTATCTTCGACTTTAAAATTGACTAACTTCTGGCAGTGTTGAACACTGATTCTGGCCAATTCCTCTTACTTCTAGAATTCCTCTTTATTGGTTGGGTGTGGGACCGGTAAGCCCAAAACAGACGAGCAACAAACATTGCCAAGAGTAGCATTTCGCTAGCAAAAGCTCAACCAGACTTAGCGAAAAAGATGCCTGAAGGGCGCATTCACCACCCTTCTTCGTAGCTTTCAAGCAATTTGAAGCAACTTGCAGTTCAATTTTACCTATCATCTATTCACTACTACGTTGCGTAACGCCGCCGTTTTGCTAGGAATGTTTGAAATGTATATACAGCAACTGTGACGCAAAATGCAACGTACAGCTCTAAGTTAGAATAGATTTTGATTCTCACTGCTCGATCGTAACTTTGCCGAGGAAGACGCATCGAGTGAGCTATCGCCTCATTTATTTGGGATGTACATATCAATTTATTGATGAGCTATATCCTGTGTTGTGTAACGAACTAGAGGAGTACCCAGTTATAAAAATAATGATTTAACAAAACTCCGGTGCTCTTCCTCCCTTACTTGTCGTTGTGCTCTGAAAACTATCGCACTCTTTTCTTTCGCTGATCTCCTAATTAATTTTCTTATCGTCAGATGAGTGCAAAGTCAAGCTTTGATGGAGAAAGAAAATCAAATTCAATATTTTGCCACTGGTATATGAGGGACATCACACGTCTTCAATGTACAAATTTCAAACTGGCAAAACTAACTTGTACATTCGCTTTTGAGATGCCGTATTGTTACGTCACTGTATGTAACTTAGCTTTATTTTTCTTCATATGTTGTCATCACAGCGTCACAGGAAAAATTTAAACATCTATTTAGTACATGAACGAATATATAGAGCGTATGAGTGTGCTATATAATTTCAATAATTATTCTAAGAATCTATCATAATTTTTGTAGCTTTAAGCTGAAACATGCATCATTTTTCATTTCATTGCTTGTAGATGATCCTGAGTTCAATATATATATATATATATCAGTCCATGTGTTTACGCTCTTAAATAGTCTGCCCTGTCTTAGCCTTTCTGTGTATCTATTTGATCATATTTTTTCATCATATTAGTTCTGCTGTGCTTATATACGTAAATGATGAAACCCGTCCCATGCGTCTTGCAGCGTCTCTAGTCAGATACACAAAAAAATTATTTGCTCAAGCCTGAGTTTAATTTTTCTGCCGTGAGCTTCAGCAACATTTGGAGTGCTGCATAGCAAACCCGGTTAGCTACGTTTCATAAGTAAAGGTCTTACCGTACTCCGCTTATTGCCGTCCATTGCTTGGTCGGAACTTTCCATACAAGTTCATTTAGGCAGAAAATAACTGCAATGAGACCCTAGACTACATGTTTTTTTCTGCAGAAAGTGCGCCGGGGTGGAAAAATTCCACGCAGTATGTTTTGATTTCGGCACGAACCAAATATTATAATATCAGTTAATTCTACCACCCGATATTGAGAAGACTAAAACTGGCTTTAGCAGGGCATTTCTACGACCTCGCTAGCTGGAAGTGGGTTTCGTTGGCTCAAAAATTTGCCACGAACATGACTTGAAGTTCAAAACAATCGCTAAAGTTCGATCATTAGGCTTGAGTTCTACACCGTTTAGAAGACGATGCGCCATGAATTGTTCCATGCTCGGCTCTTGGAACATCCTTGAAGTAAGCAAGGGCAGGCTGGCGTGCATATCGTGTCTTACGTTTAACTAACAAGAAAATAAAAGTGCCTAAAATAATACGCCAGTTGCTTCCAGAGCAGAATGACATGGTCTTTGGGAGTGGGCTGCATAGTTGTTTAAGAACAATAATATAAATTGAAGTGTGCGAGTGTATTCCAGATTGGAGTAATATATTCTGTCATGTGAGATTATTAAATGTTAATGAGAAAATGGTACCGGTAATATAGGTAGGTGTCAGTTCTAGCTTGGAATAACACGCTCCATCATGTGAACTTATTTTTAAATGTCATACTAGAAAATTATAAGGGAAATATAGGGTCTAATTCTGGAATAATATAATATAGCCTGAAAACGTACCAAATAGCTAACTAATAAGAAAGAAATAAATGATAAAAAGAGGCCCATTTCAAATTGGAATAACTCAACCTATCATTATGTACTTATTAAATGCACCAATAGTAGTGAACTAGTGCAAGGGCGAATATCTAGCGTTGGTGTGTATCGGTAATGAATTATTGTGTTTCAACATGTGTGAAGCTTGTGTATAATTCTTGCTGTATCTTCTCAATGGAGGGACATGGCAGAGTGTCTGTCATCCCGGAATAAGCATATTGCTTCTAATAAAACTGTCTCTTCCATATGCAATATCTCTGCATTTGTATTTATGATTTTGCTGCTATAGGAGTCAGATGTAGCACGAGCTACATGACCTTGGAAGGGTAAACAGTGCTGAATCTTACCGGAATATATCAAACATTCCATAGCACAATAAGTTCAACTGAGAGAAGTTCAGGAGAGCAGCCTATATTAAACCACGCTCTCCTATAGAAATCCCAGCCGTTTGCTTAATGTATTTTGATGGATTGTTTTCCTATTTGTTGACCTTACAAGGAGATGCAGAAGTATCGGTGATATACGAACTATATGTATTGTCTCGGATAAAAATATATGTTTGTGGGCCTATAAAAACACTATTAATTCTTTGCAATTTTCTTGCATTGGGTACGGTAATCTAATACTAAGAATGACCGTCGTGTGTTTATAGATATATATATTTATATATTTATTTATATGTTCGGTGTCACTCTCTTAACGAAATAGATAGGCGGAATTTAGCCCAGGTTGAAGGCTCTGGTTGTTCTCTCAAGCTCCATTGAAAGTGATTGGCAGAAAATAGGCCGGGTTGCAGAAGATGGCAGACGTATCTTAAGCAGGGACAGTTGAAATTCCAACAATGAATACATCGCAGGCTCAGTCTGATTTGTACGAGTATTAGCTTCCCGATACATCGAATCTACGGCAAAATATAGGGCGACCTTATGTCTGAATGCACTTCTTGCATTGCCGAAGTTGAAATCGTAGCACTGAAGATATCTGAAGCTTCCGTTGGCATGCACTCTCATGCTTCTTGATTCATAGTTTCTTCCCACAGATGATTTCGTTACATGAGCTATTCTTCCCACTTTGATGCAATTGTCAACGCAACCGACGAAACATAAGTTTTCACGGGCAGTAGACAATTATTTCTTCTAGCTTACTGTCAATGAGGTTCTAATAGAGAGGAGCGCACCCTCTCTATTTATCCTACGGGAGCGTTGGGAGTAAACTTTTCCCTTAAACTGGCTGAGTGGCTTGTCCAATCGGAGAGCGGGATTGCCTCACGCAGCCTATATAGGAAGGAGTCCTGAGCTCAAATTTTTATAGCCATTAACCATCGACGAAATTCCGAGCAGATGGAAGTTTGTAAAAGAAACCTGTATACTGTGTACCATCTCATGATGAAAGTAATAGGGTGAGCACTGGGATATAAATCTTCAGACATGATTGTCTATGTAAAAATATTGAAGAACAGCCTGTCTGTATCTTCCTTAATTATATGTATTGACCACTGCCACTTCAGCCACTTTAAAGACTCCAAACGCCAGCTTCGATCACGTGACAAAGCCATGTGTTTACTCGCCCAGAGAATGCTTGGGCTTGTGCCTCCCATTAGAAGCTCCTGGCTTAATGTTTTCCTCTGACGAAGCAGTTTTCTCTTCATAGGTCAAAATTTGAGTACCTCAAATGAAACAGATATTTGAGGTGGAAAGACGGTATTAACGGTATCTTTGCTACGGAGCGAACACATTGTATATAAGCTGGTATTTTGTTTAGGTTTGTTGGAGTGTTTTACGCAAGATGTTACTTCTGCCTGTCTATATAGAAAACCTAAGGCTGACAGTACGACAAAGGATCAATGAAGAAAAGAAGAAAAATTAAGAAGCAAATAAGAGAAGAGGAGATTCCGCACCGGCCTAGGGGCATTAGGCAAACGTATAGGTTATTGCGTGAATTTTTCACGCACAGATCCACTAGTGTCTAAAGAAAATTAAAGTGGCGTAGTGACTCCAGAGAATACTCTACAGCTCCTGGTACATTTCCATAACAGGCACAGAAACACTTGCGCCATCTTTGATACTTCATATGGAGTTCTTCTCCTAGTTGGTACGTGAATTTCTTCATAATATTTGCGGTTGAAATGCAGATGATCGCTTATGTAGAAGGCGCATCTGTAGTTTAGAAAAAACCGTGAGTAATTTAAAAAAAAAAAAAACAATGTGAAAACAGATAATAACGCAAACAGGTTACTTTCATTTTCCTCTATTATATAACAGAACATCACCACAACCATCTCAAGCTGATAGTTGGTAAAAACTTTAAATTAAGGATTCTAGAAAAATCTTTCTGTTTCAGAGCGACGATTTCGAAATATATGCCTGACATGGTAAGCTGTGTCTTGAAAAGAAGCTAACCTATGCTGTTTTGTAGGGATAAAAAAAATGGATTCTAGGAAAATCTTTCTGTTTCAGAGCGACGATTTCGAAATATATGCCTGACATGGTAAGCTGTGTCTTGGAAAGAAGCTAACCTATGCTGTTTTGTAGGGATAAAAAAATGGCATATGTAAGTACATATAAGTTGAGGATGATATAGCTGTAGAAATAGGCGACACAGACCAGGTAAGTTAAACACGGTTTCCAAATAATCGTTGTTAAGAATCTTATGAGTCATTGATTGAAAAATAAAAATTACAGCCATACTTTTCTTCCATGAAATATTTCTAAGTTACAGTTACTAGCTCTATGACCATGATTTTTTATTTGCATTGACGAACCACATATTTTTTATATTTTTATCATATTTCTCAGCGTCATAGATAAATTACTTTCGCCCATTTATGCTGCAGGTAAATCTTTAGCATTTAATTACCCAGCACTTAATTCCTTGCCTAATGATTTTTTGCGCGCTGTACACAACAGCTGCACCGCCTGCAAGCATAAGCATGAGCAGACTGCAAGCATAATAATAGCCAAATATTGCAGACATTAGAGGCGACAAGCACGACTGTGGGGGGCTCAGCTCCCCGCATGCTAAGAACTTCCTCCAATTACATTCCAGGGGAATTCCGCTTGCGACAAGAGCAATGTACCGAAGCAGTTGATGCGCATACGCGGCTGTCCAAATTTATAAGATAATGAGAGTATTCTCTGCTTGCCTCGCCTTGATGGATGAGGGCTAAGTGGCAAAATTATGAACTGAACTAGACGGTTCAACGACGCAGGGCTAAATAACTAAATAAATTTTAAAAAACTACAGTTACGAAATGAACTTCTATCCTTCGAAACATTAATTTTGTCTATCAAGTTTTTTTTTGTGAAAAATTAATCGAGTTTTCAAACATTATGCAAGATGCTCTTTACGAAAATAAAATCACCGTGGACAGCAAGCTCCACTTTAGGAACAAATATGCGACCTAAACAAGTAACAAATTAGACTTCACTTGGAGTCGTGCATCTGTTTAAGAACGAAATAATATATTAGTAAAGAATTGTAATTATAACTGCATAAAATTTGCGTATGTCTGCATATAGAAAATGAAATGCTTACTTTAATAGTACACTTACAACGTAAATAATAGCTTTAGCACGAAATTGACCATATCTCTTTCTTATGACATCAAATTTTCATGAAACTTGCGGGAAATTGTGACATCTTATGGCAACAATGTTGAGTTCGTATGTATTTTACTGTGTCTCCTGATTGACAACTCTATGCATTTTTTCTCTTTTTGAGATGAACGACAATAATAGCTTCTTGTATATTCTGCTAAAATGGGACGTAAAAAAGCTCCAACTAAAAATTACAATGAAATTATCATCAAAGAAACTGCTAAAGGCACGTCTCCTGATGTTATTGCCCGAAAAATAGGACGCCATATTGGCGCAGTGACAATATTCTTGAAAGACCCTTTACCACGCAAAAACTGATCAGATGCTGGGTATTCAAAAACTGTTACTGATAGAGACATTAGAAATGTGATTTTTCAGTAACATAAAACACTCTAGTAAACAAATAAATCTATTTTACGGCTGCTGGGCTTCCTGAAGTGCCTAAAATCACCAGAAATGACATCCTACGCTACATTGCTTCTGTCAAATCCCCTCTGAAATTGCCTCCTCTGACCCCAAAATATAAAATTTTAGGATGGAATGGGCAGAGAAATACATGAAGATCAACATGAATCATGTTCTTTTCACCAACGAAACCCGGGCAACCATTCATGGACCTAATGGATGGAGTAAGAGTTGGGTGCTACGTAGAGGTGAGTGTTATCAACGCGTAAAACGTCAACAACAGGGAGGTGGTGCTATGATATGGGCTGGTATCATATAGGGGATCGACTTGTAGGTCCGGTTAGAGTGCCTGATGGCGTGAAAATTACATCTACATCATATTGTGACATGTTAAAGTACGCCTTGGTCCCATGGCTGGATGGCATATCCCTTTCGTTGCTTCGAATCTTGATTTTCGTTCATGATAATGCGCCTTCTCACTCTACCTGTACTACCACAGCATTTTTTTACTTTTTGGGGTTCCATGGAGAGAAACTGATAGTTTGGCCACCGTGCTCACCTGATCTAAACCCAATTGGAAACTTCTTGGCCCTTCTGAAAAGGGAAATTTACGCAGATGGAAGGCAGTACAACTCAAAATCTGTTTTGTGGGATGCTGTTGCTGTAGCAGCACGCGCAGTTCCACCTTCTGCAGTAAATGCGCCTCAACATGGCTATCCTTCGAAACATTGCATGGATTCAAGGATTACTGAAGTTACTTAAGGTCATGTTGGCAAATAAGACTTTTTTCAGTCATTGTAAACATTTGATTTATGATTTCTTGTTTGATGCATATTTTCCTCACTTTTACTGTTCATTTTTGCTTCTTTGGTGATACAAAACTGTGAATAGTTTGTTTTTTTACCCAAAAACTTATTACCGCCGCTCAGGGAAATTAGCAAAATTGACCAAAGAAGCATAATTTTTTTCGAACCAGCACGATTAGTCGTTTGGAAGTTTACGAATACTATACTGTAAGCTTCATAAGAGGCTTAACTTGTTCGATACTTCAAGCAGATGCGCTGACTTCGCTTCGTTTGATTGAGTTTCAGGCATTGGCCCTCAATCGGTTACCATTGGGACTTCCAGAACCTCAATTGTACTCTATAAATTGAATTTTTTCAGCAGGCCGAATGTAGTCGCGTTGTTCTAACACTGAACACAATTCAAAATGACAAAGCTAGGGCTTCTGACTAGAGTTTCAGACAAGTCATATGGGCCTAATTTTGATGCCCAGTCGAACATGCCCTAAGACGCATTGTGTGTTGTGATTTTCTTATATCCTGGTTACTCTATCAAAAGAAACCGCAATTAACAGCACAGTAAAGTGAAGCTATCTTCTCCAACCACTGCTCAAATTTCGACCATAAACAGCCCGGGTTCCTTGCTCCCATGTATGCAAGTATCAGAGCGTGATGCTGGACCCTAGCTATAGTATTTCCAAAATGGCAGTAATTAATGTCTATCTGTCTACGCCCTGGTATGAAGTTCCAGAATATATGTTTCTATCTATTGTAAGTGGTCGACGATCAGCATCAGTGCTATATAATGTTGTGCAGTGTGTATTTATTATATATATATATTATATATATATTATTATTATTATATTATTATTATTATTATATATATATATTATATATATATATATATATATATATATATATATATATATATATATATATATATATATATATATATATATATATATATATATATA
>LQNS02277217.1:1311982-1346838 GCA_001587735.2 Parhyale hawaiensis | reverse complement strand
ATATATATATATATATATATATATATATATATATATATATATATATATATATATATATATCATGCTCCCGTGAGACATTCTGTTGTATTTTTATTCATTTGCAGATATTCTCATCGCAAATCTTACGCTTTGGAAATAAAAAAAAGAGGGAATTCGAACATTGAAGTGCTCAGAGTGTTGTTAAAGTGTTACAAAAATTTAAGTAATCAATGAAAAACATCATTTTAAATATATTTAGGTACAAAAACAGTTTCAATATTCAAGGCACGTTGTCTAAAAATGTTTACTTCAAATAACTTTAAGCAAAATCAGAAAAGTATAACTGGATTAACGAAATAATCTCCTGATGCACGTTAATTTTGTAATGTTTTGTGACCTTTGCGATATCTAGCTAGATATAGTATTTCATAGAAAGTAGGCTATTGACCAAAAATACTGTTTATAACACTTGAACGGTCAAGTCATGAATAACACAGAAGATCGAAGTTAAAAAAAAAAACTTTGTATATGAAGCTTTGTTCGGTAAATTAATGGCCTAGGATCCTTAATATTTATAAATTTGTGTTGTATATTGGGTGGGAATCATTAGGTATGCATAGAAAATCCACCTCTCAGTGTTGCTTCCATCACGAATGAGTAGTATTTCCCGACTGGCAACATGATCTTATGAAAACTTTCACAGTTTGTTAAAATTCTTCCTTAGAAAGTACATAGCACTCATACCAGTGAAGTCCAACAGAAAAAGATGAACGGTTTCTGCTTTGAAGGATTTGAATCTCTAGACAACATTGTCAACTCGTACTATTATACTGAAAGGAAATGGTTTGTTTACAATTATTAAAAATTTAGTTACTTGACTAGGTATTGTTGTAAGCCAATAGAATTATCTTTAAGTTACGATTCGATTTCGTTACCAATTTTTGTAATAACTGTCATTTATTGAAAGGAAACAGAAACTGCTTGTTCGACGAAAGTATGTAAGAAGATTCTCAGATAATTTTTTAATTTTATTTTCTTTAGTAACTTTATGAGATAACTATAGTAAAATCGAAAGTATATGGAATTAATTGCAGCCTGCAGTGTACTAGGTATACCTAAGAAAATTTGTAATTTAAACAAAATCTTGCAACCAAACTGATTTAGATTTTTGTATTACCATTCTCTACGCGTAGGGACATATTTCTCATTTTTGTCGATACAGATGGGAGCATAGTAGCATCTACAACTCATCATCGCTAAGTGCATTTGACGGCATTTACTCCGAGCATTGCAAGCGATGTTACTAGCAACGGCAAAGTGATTGTCTCGAGGTTCAAGGTTCGTCTTCTAGCCTAGAATATGAAATTTCGTAATGTTAAGAATTACTGCGACACCGTTTCTGATATTCATAGTCCACTATACGATGGCACTTCTCCAAAAAGCAATGGAGACTGTCGAGGGTTACAGTTTTCATTTGAGCCTTCGGTATCTGATACCAGTCTCTTGGACAATCTATTGTCGACTGTAGAAATGAAGTCGCCCGGGGCCACGTGTTTATTTATCTGCTGTAAGAAGAAATTCCTGTGAAATTCCTAGTTGGGTGTGTGCAGTCACAGCGGTTTTGATAATACCTTTACTGTTTCATTTTAGATTAGATGGCTGGCAGTAGACGGACCAACAGTCCCAATTTTAGAGAGTAGCAAGGACTCACGCTCCGGCCCTCTATCAGCTATTGTCAACATTTGCAATAGAGGATAATATCAATAAGTGTTGCAAGGTTGTGATCAAAAGTCGTCGGGTTATTGCAATCCTGCTATTTCTTTTATCACTCTTTTGTGTTATTAATCCCGAACGGTGCCCTAATTCCTGCTCCACCACGCCTTGAATCATTCTATCATTTACAGTAAAAGGTCACTGAATATAGACCATGCAATTTCTGGTAATTATTGGAGGGTGGCGCCCTTATCAAATGATGGCAAAAAATATTTACCTCAACGATGCCTGCGTTTTCTCCACTGTTCTTGTGGCTCCGTTCTCAGGAAACTTTTCCTTTTCCTTCATTTGTCGATCTGTAACACAATTTGCCCAGACAAGAAAACTATAATGGGAAGGAAGTGAAATCTGGTATCCATGCTACCAAATTAAGGTTACTTCGGACATCAATTCTAATGTTAAACAGTTTGGAAAGGAAAAGGGCTCTTCGCCAGAGGAAAGAAGTCTTTCGTAGCTTATCTTTTATATAAACTTTCATTTTTTCTAATACTTCAGATGGGGGCGGGGACACCAACTATCCAGCTGTGTAGGTATTATTATATGTAGTGTGATATTAGTAAGTTCCGCTGTCACCATGTTACGCTCAGATCCATTCATTCCAGTCATTCCCAGGGACGTGTTTACGTCGCGCCTGACAGTAAACACGATAAGTAACTGTTCTATTGCTGTCATCACAACTGAAAGAGCAAGTGCGGTGATGTACCAAACGATAGCACACCGCATAAATGGACGTGGGCAGAGACAAAGCGCATCCTGATCTTTGTTGGCGCTGCTTAGTAAACACTTCCTTGCTCTAATGCTTAGATATACGCCTGCAACGTGTCGCTTATATCTAGAGAGACAAGAATATAAGTTGAAAACTAAAATGCTATGATTCAATCGTCTCTGGATTACAACATTCATGGTGAAAGGATTATATTCATTGTGCCACCTCCTTGTGTGCACTTAATAAGGTTGATTGATTATGGGTCATTCTAGAAAGACATGTTCATAAAATGAAAACATGATAGCTAAAATACGATAATCGTCTGTGCATATAACGCACAATATTGAGGCAATTATCATTCAGCCTATATAGAAAGACAAGATTATAGGCTGAACACCAACAAACTGCAATACAATTATCGTTCCTGTATTGTAATGTGAATTGTTGAGACAACTCACTGTTGCTAGTCCCTCACGGGACAAAGTACAACTTCACAGGACTGTTACTGACGAACCTCTGCATATGTCGAGTGACGTGTAGCTGCTACAGTTAGCGTGTGAAATCAGTAAGTTCACAAAATCCACGTATTTGAAGTATTTCTTGAAATAAATTTTCCGTTGATTTCGACAAACCTCTCCTTACTTAACCCAACTAACCTATCTTCTTGTAATCTAATAAACCTGCCCTAATCTGACGCTCCTCATCTAACCTCACGCACTTAATTTATCAAAACACGCCTTAGTTTCACTAAGTCCCAAAAATATCGGGAATTTTTGTGGATCACTAACTTCTAAAGTTACTGTAGCATGAATAACGCCACTCGATGCTCCTTCCAAAATCAATTCTAGAACAACCCACCATGGGACAATTTCGTGGTGGGTGTTGGCGTTGTATTGGTGGTGCATTGGTATGGCAAAAACTGCGAGTGAGGCAACAACGTCATTGAAAAAAGTTTCGCTACCTCCTTCGCCATCAATATGAAGTTTCCTCATGATGGAGATCCAAGTCTTGCGACTTAGTTCGAGATAATGGGAAATGTAAAGCTGCCTTAATTAACCGTACACCCGACTATAGGACACCTACATTCAGTTGTTCGAGCTGCAGCTATATTTCCTCTGGGGCCCCGAGAAGTGTACGGCTGCAGTCGACGTTAGACTATCTGGGATAGCATCGTGGATGGATGGCTCATATCCTAATCGGAAATTTATAGGCATATATCGGCGGCCTTTGGAAAATAGTGTAAGGTATCGGATAAATGCAAGTGAATTTCCGAGTGGGTTGGGCAACTGCGCCTTCCGACAATTATTTCAGTATCCCCTATGGCAGTAGACTATGAGTGATAGAAATGCTGACCAAGTATTACCGAGCACATGGAGTCTCCTCCCAGGCTTGGAGCAGAACGCCCAGCTTCGTGACAGCGAGTGAGGCAACATCGTTAACCACTGAGAGTGTGGGGTACACATGGAACACAAAGCAGAAAATAGGTTGATGCACTGACATTTACACCTTTACTGTTTTCCACAAGAAGGAGCTTTTGATGGTAAAGCATTTTTGAAAAATTATAATTTGCGCAATTAATATATACAGATAATATTGTTGCTTTAGAATACCTTCGTCATTTCATGAAATTTGCATCCTAGGCTTCAATTCAGACTTCTACAGGTAGACTTGCACTTAACTTTGAGGTTGGTAATGGATATCATCTTGTAACAAATTAGCATTTACGCTCGCTAAGCCTTTGCATGTCGTGCCGTTGAAAATGAATGGGTTCAATACTTCCTCGCACTCTCACCCGATAAATGAAAGTTCAAACTGCTCGGCGTGTCAGTGTACCATTCCAGGGTACATATGTACAGGGCTCTAGTGCCATGCACTTCAAGCTTCGATGAACATCGAGGTTACCTAAATACGTCGTTGTCGCTGACAGCTTACACCTCGACCGTGATCACTTAGTGTGATGTATGACCTCACGAGCCGCACTGCGGGGCATGGTGTACACACACTTTTTTTCTGACTCCAATTGAATAGGAAAAGAAAAAAAATATCAGAGTGCTGTGGTGGCTGGGATTGTAAGCCGCTGCAGTGAACTTTATATACTTTTACTAGTGGCTCGGACGGTCATTATAAATGACGGTAGAAAATTAGCACCTCAAGAAAACCATTGCTGTCTCCTGTGCTTATTACTGTTCAGAAGGCTTCTTTAATGAAAATTCAGCATTATGCCTAAAAAATTGGATATTTGCATATATTATGAGGCGTAGGTAAGTGATATCTCCCGTAGCAACTCGGAACAATGAACATGTCCAGACACGATCATGAAAGCAGGCTCAGGTCCCTCAGCTGGAGCGCTCAAGTGCGACCCCCGTATCCAAGATACCGTCTTCGGCACCTGAATTTTCTCCTATCTTATTTCCATAGAGCGTGACAGGAAAGATGTAAATATAGTTGCAAATAAATAAATAAGTAAATAAATAAACGATGGGTATTATCATATAGTACTAATTGAATAGGATGGATAACTGTCCCACGACTGGGAGTCCTGCATTGCATTACCGTATTTTGTACCGGAAATAGAGGGGTAATTTCAGATGCACGGTAACCCTTATCAAACTGACCGTGTTTTGTGGACGTTGAAACGCATCACTACTTTTTCAATAATTATTTTATTCATTTGATTTTTACAAGTGTTTTTTCACCGTAAATGTGGGAATATTGTTGTTTTTCTCATTTTACAGCTGTATTAAATTAAAGCACCCGATTATTCATTTGTAGCAAACTGTTACTTCAGGTAGTGTATATTTCGAGTCTTTAGCGTAGATCCTTTTTTTCTGTAGCTGCAGCTTGCTAGCTTTCAAGTTTTGTAATTCCGAGACTTGCATTGTGAACAAACTTTACCAATGCCAAACGTGTTCTAATTTAACAGCATATACTATTGAGTTAGTTACTTGCAATAGATGACATTTTTTTCAACTTCATATTTATTTCATTTCTTAATTACCCGCATATATCATCTACGTGTTGTCATGTGAAGGATTTTCTGCATTATCTTGCACATGCTTCGATTTACAGTCTAACTCTTTCATAGTTTAGTTCGTACTCTGTTCCTAATTCTGGGAATGCCTGTAGAAGGGGCCCCGCCGACTGTCTTTTCTTATGCAGTAAATTCCCACCTCCAGGCCCCATCTTCGCGCCTATCCATGTACGGCAAAAAGATTAGGCGTCGGTCTACTCCAACAAACTTCCAAGCTAATCCTATTGTTTGCATATCTGCCGAGGTAAAAAATGTGAAAATATTCATCTGCGCGTGCTGTAAATTTGTCTTCCAATAAGAATTCGAGGATCAGCGACGTGTTATGACCGTCATCATTAACTGCAATCAAGAAAAGGGCGTACGAGAATTGCAGGATCGGACGTTGATGTGCGTCACGACTCCGCCCTCAGCCAATAGGATGATGGTTCGTGCGTCGCGACTCGCGGTCAGCCATAAATATTTGTGAAACAATATTACGAGATTTATGTTAGTTCCATATCTAGTTGAATATTTATTGTCGATGTTAGTCAAACATCTAAATATTTGAAACAATATTTCATGATAATATCTTAGCCATTTATTATCGGCTACCGACGTGGAAAGACAGCGACAGTGGAAGAAAAATAGAAGTGCTGAATAGGAATGCTCACCCTAGTCGTAATGAAACACAGAGCCTAGGTTCAAAAAATAGTTTTTCCTCTGGAAATTTCTATGAGGTGAGGATAAACTAACTGTATCCAAGCAAACTGTTCTCGTTAGGAATGTTAAAGAATCGATATGAACCACTATCCTTGGCCCAAATGCTGATGTCTCTTAACATATTTTTGAAGTGCAAAAGCAAGAAAAGAGTTTTTTTTTCACAAAAAAATTAATCAGTTACAGCAGTGTCAAAGTGGACGAACGTCCCTAGTTTTAGAAGCACCGCATTCGTTAAGAATTTAGGTTTTAAAACAATGACCGATGTCTCGCAATATATCGTAGCATACGATGCACAAGGGAAGCATGCGATATACGCAAAGCAGACTGGATGTTCACCACCTCTGACCGACTCAGAATGATGGTGCCTGTTTCGGAATTGGCAAGAGGATCAGCACTGAGATACAGACTCTAAAGGTTAAAGTTCTTCAACGTATTAAACAAACGAAATACGCAGAAAGGATAGTAATTGTTGTAACTAAAATCTGTGATTTATGCACAAAATTGGGCCGACTCAAGTCGACCTCATATAATTTGGGAGGAAAGAGAGTGTCCATCAATCAACATTCTGCATGAAAACCGAAGTCTTTTAATGTATTGCACGCAACGCGTATGGAAAACAACTGCTCTGCGTAGCAATGGCTGGAACTGTACAAAAATAGACCGCCTCAAAGTGAATAAGTCTCGTATTTGGAAGGCGCGACAAACGTTCTGGTCCAAAGCTTTGGCACGATGAACGAAGCCCTAGCTACAGGGTCGTGCCCAGCTCACGCCTCCGCACTTTGCTTTCCTTCCTTGAGTTATAGACGGGCGCTCGCAGTCGATGCATTGTCCAATGAGCTGTAATTACCATCAATAGGACACATTAATAACTATTCTAAATTGGCCGTTCACGAGACAACCTGAGTACGTGAGTCATTACTCAATAGCAGAGGCTGCGCCCCGACACGGAGTGTGACTACAAACGTTGCTCACCTGAATAAGTTCTGAATGAGTTCTGTGTTTACTCATAAATACTTGAGGTGAAGAGGTACGTCTGAATGAGTCCTGTGTTTATAGTTAGGAATACTTGAGGTGAAAACCTTTATCTGAATGAGCCCTGTGTTTATTCAGGATTTCTCGAGGTGAAGAGATTCATGTCAATGAGCCTTGTGCTTATCCAGAAATAGTCGAGGTGAATAGCTACAGTTGAATGAGTCCTGTATTTACTAAGAAATGCTGGAGGCGAAGAGTTATACCTGAATGAGACTGAATGAAATTCTGAAAGAGACTAGTTTATTTAATTGAACAGTTTTGTTTTGGTTAGTACATTGACCAACACAAGTTCTGTCTGTCACCTTCAATGCTATACATCGGGCGGAGAAATTATTTTATGAAACTACTGAAGCAGCGGCCGGGCAGTTCGATGCATGACATTTTTTCAAATATTGTGCCTGCAGTTTGGTCGTAAACATTACTGTGACCAGCGTTACTCTCTCTTCATCACCTTGAATTCACTGTAAAGAACACAAGCAGGGAGAAAATTAGACCCTTCGTCAATAGTTCTTTGTATGAGGCAGAGCTCTGTAAGTGTGGGTTAATGACCTATCGTCCGTTTACCTTACATCGTACCCTTGGTGACCGTGCATTTACTAAATGAAACTCTTTGAACATTCATCATAGTTAAATTTAAGCAAATGTTTGCAACACTAGATCTTGTCGAGACATTACTGTAATTGCACGGCAGGCTTTGACTTATGACCTGACGAGCTTTCGCCTCACGGGACAGCTTTTGAATCTTCTGAATTGCACTTGCCCTTTACATCGAAAGCCCCTCCCCCCATTTTTTCGTATGATTTGACTGACTAACTTTAAGTCGCTAGAGGAAAAGTTTTCAAATTGAAGTGAATGAGCGTAGTCCAACGGGAAGAAAAAGAATAAAATAAACTATGACGTCACACTTCAATGGTGTCAACTGTGGCTCATCAAAGGATTCCTCCTCCAGGAGTCGCACACTCTTAACGGCTAAGGCCTCCGGGGCTTCCTAAATCCGTTTTCTTCTCTCTTCCGCTCCAACTACACTGTTTGACATCTTTAACTCCGCATATCAGCGGCTATTGATCATAATTTCGTGCATTCGTGATCGTCTCTTTTGCTGAGACTCTTCTCCCTCCTCTTCTTTTTTTTTCTTCTCCTCTTTCCCCAGTCGTTTATATTCTACTCACTTAATGGCAATAGCTCTTAGAAGGCCGGGCACAAGTATCGGTGTCTCTTTGAGAATGGGTCTGTTGGTTCATCTACTGCCGCCTATCTAATCTAATCTAATCTAATCTGGAAGATTGACCATAATTATAATACTACATCCAAACGTGTGCAATGGATCAGCTGTTGGTTTGTGATATTTTGGGGGTAGAAGGAGGATTAGTGACTCAAAAAGTGTAATTGGCTGAATTAAGGCATCCGTTACCTATTTGCGAGTGTTACTGATATGGAGATTAGGTAAGATAGCTAACATTAGACCCACAAACAGGCCATTTCCGAGAGCAGCTGCACTCACGTTTCAGCCATATATGGGCTATTATGCCAGGAGTATAGTTCATTTCATCATTTCGTGATGGCTGTTTAGTAGGCCTCTATTCATAAGCCTTAGAGTGCCACTTGCAGATGTTGTAGTGATGTCCTGTGTAGTTTAGTGACTGCTGTTGAAAGGATCAAATTCGGCAATAAATGCAAGAGTTGAATTATGTTATGGCCTTAGCTAATGTTGAACGAAAATTCGGCACTTCGGCACCGTCACTCCTTTGGTAAAGTTGCTGTTCTTGTTCTTCCTGTAAACCAGTGAATGGCTGCTACTCGATATTAGCAAAAAAAAAAAAGAACAAACGATAATATCAGCAAGGAAAAATTATACACTCGCTGATTTTTCTATGTACGTTGACTATATAGCTTATTAAAACCAACGAAATAATAAAATCAGAGGTCTATAGGCCCTGAGCAACCGCAGACAATGTGTCACTGTGAAAGTACGATACCTAGCTGATGTTCCTATGGGTGAGGGTTCTGTGACGTTAGTAAGATGAGAAATTATAATGGATCATGGTGCTTCTAAAGCAGTTATGCGTCATGAACTGTTGCGTCATGAAGGTGGGAATTGAAGTTGTGGAGGGTGTTGCTCCCAATACTTGACCGGACGATATTTGGACGGTAATTAACTGTCTGTCATCCGACCACTCCAGAAGGCAACCTATTCCAAGTTCTCTCTGTGAAGTACGGCAGAAGCTGCTAACTTTGCGCAGTTTTTTTATGTTGATGTTTAAATTTTTCTTCATTTTTTCAGACACTCAGTGAAGTGTGTTAAAGTTAACTTCACGCTGTGGCTCAATATATTAACCTAATAACCGTTTTAAATGAATTCGTGGTATAAAATTTATCCATCTTCCTTACTAATAAATAGCTTTAGAGGTACACAATTCTGATTAAATCTCGAGAAAGAACTGAAATAAGTGTTGTTTCAATCAATAGCAACACTTCCTTTACTGCTTTCGGTTTCAGTCATTGAAATTAGACCCACTAACGCTACGATTTTTACTAGTACAGCTGCCGATGATGTTTTCAATGTTTATGACGGAGTGATATTATCCTTTAAGCCCCATGCTATAGCAAATTCTCAAAGATATTCATGTCCTCAATAAAGCTTTGGCTGCTATTTCAGTACAGCTTCTAACTTCTACAAAGTCAGGGTGGCACACGAGTTACTGACCAGTTTTATTCAATAAAAAATTACTAAACCTAATACAGTTAGAATTTCGAAACAGCTATTGTTCAAAAGAGAAAAAATTTTATAGTTTTAGTCACAAAACGGTATTCCTTTTGAATAGAACCTGTTTCAGTATTTCAGCTGAATTAATGTTTCGGTATTATTGTCCATTGAAGAGGGAATAAAGAAACGACCAATACAGTACTATACGGTTCAGTGTGTATCCCTTGAGGACAGGATTTTTATTCCAAAAGGACTATTCAAAGAACTGATGCCCCAATGTCCCTCATCTCTTTTAAAGCTCTCGCTTTCATTTCCCTATGACACGAGGCGGCAGGCTGGCGCACGCAGGCTCCTTTCAACATCTGGTGCTTTCTCACAGCCATATTTGTCAGCGAGCGATCGTGATGAAAGGATTATAGGAATACGAACCTGCGGAGACACCTCCTCGTTACAATAACATCCTTCCCATAACGGCTTTCATCGTTCTTCTGTAGGTGAATGCGTCACAGGAACATGACGCAAAAACGTAGCTTGCGAGGGTTTCCTTGTGGCCATCAACAAAACAATTCAATTACGGAAGCGAACAGCAGGAGGTAGGAGCAACATTCTCTCGTTCTTGTGAGAAGACGCGAGTGTTTCAAATTTCATCAAAGTATTTGGAAGGTGAGAGCTTTTCTAGAATTAAGTTTCTTCGTGTGTAGTGACATACTTGAATCACTTCATTTAAACTTTTGAGCTATCTTTCAATCAGCAGTAATTTTTAAATAGTAGGTATTAAAAATATATGCTATTGGTTACTCGGTCACAAAAAGGTTGAACATATCTTCACTAAAAGCGCTCATAACACCATTCCATTTGCAAAATGTTTCGGTATTTCACTTACAAAATAACAGGTAATTTGTATATGAGTACTCTAATAAATAATATTGTGAAATTATTGTAATAGAATTATAGTTACTAACTATATTGACCCTGAAGTCCAGTTAACGGCTTAACGGAAGAATAACTTTTTTTAAATTTCTTCAATGTAACTTCGCATACTATAGCAACATCAGGGGCGTGTTACAATCAGGCCATTGGTGCCACATGTGCTACACCGGCTTCCGATAGGACACAGGTTGGGTAACAGCGTGTGAAACTGAAGATAACCCTCCAAAATTGTCGGGTTATAAGCTGGGTAACCCTGCCTTTGTTCACAAGCATTGACTTTGAAGCTCAACGATTCGTATTACAAAGTCTAGGACTGCCATATATTGCTTGAATTCTAGCATTTGCAGCATTTTCAAGTACTTTTCTCGAAATTTTGTAGTAAAATACAGCCAAAATAAGGCTAAGCCAGAAATGTATATGTAAGAACTTTCTGAAATATCAAATATGGCCTAAGATTCAGGTACAATTAATATGTGTACCTCTTAGTTAGCTAAGGCACCTGTTTCAGTTGAACCGAGCCTATCATAACCTAGCCCACCCTATATCAGCAAACCTAATCTAGTCTAATCTACCCTAACACACTCTGAAATACGTCATGTACTACTTTGGGGCTCTGAACGAATAGCTCGACAAAGAAAAAAAAAGAACACCTTGCCATACCTCACTTTCCGGCCTGACTCGTATGACCTCAGCCCGAGTCAAAAGATGCTTCTCGCTGGTGTTGAATCATTTCAAGATACTGAGTGTCAATCAACAAGCTCTTCATGTATCACTGACCGTATAATTTAAGAGTCTCTTAAGGCTGAAAGTCGTGACGAAGCGAGAAGACCAAAGGGATGTTGAGGAGACAAAATCAGCAGACCATTAACGGTGTTTGAGGATGATCGGTCGCTGGGCGCGACACCATACATTTCTGAGAGCGGATGACTGTTTTTAGCGGCGAATAATGAAAAAGCAGGCAGGCAATTAGAGGTTTTAAATAATAATATACATCATCGGCCCCTGGCTGCGACGCCAATACATTTCGTAGCGCTGATGACTGTAGTTAGCACTGAAAAATGGACAACGTATGAAGACCATTAGAGGTTTTAAATAATAATTTTCGTTCGGTGAGACACCCTTATATTTCAGAACGATGCATGACTGCCTTTGTTAAAATTTGAATGAACTGACCAGGTTATTGTAACACTTTATAGAATATCAATCTGTTGGTGTGTCTTAAAAAAAACTGAATGCATTTATTTAAAAAGAAGTGTAAGCCATGAAGAGAAAATTAGTATTTTTACGTTACGGCCATTCATAGCGTCGGGTACCAGCACCAGAGTATTCTTCACAATAAATGCTGAACAAAGTATGTTTAAAGATACTCAGTCATGATTAAATGATCTGTTAATTAGCAGCATAGAGTGACGCTTGCAAGTCATTATTATGACCTCCGAACAAAGTGAGAGAGGTGATAATGTTTTCGTTGTAGATTTAAGTATATATTTGTATATATACGACAACAACACTATCAAGAAGATTGACAATGCATCTCAGAGGAGGAGGCCCCGCAAACCATGCAAGAAACAACCATGACCAGCAAATTACCAGAGAAACTTTAGTTAATTGCACCAAAATTCTTAAAAAGAACAAAAAACAAACAAAGATATATCATTTATTATCTCGTATACAGGGTACAATGGATACACCTATCGAGGTTTTCTTTTTGCCTTAATTCTAGAATTTTGAAGATACAGTAGTGTGAAGAGCAGGAGAAGCAGTCAATTTGGGATCCCTCATCGTGCATCGCCTGGCCTCTCGGTGCTGGAGTGCTCCACGCAGTGTAAATCCGTAGCGTGCCGTCTGGGGAATCGAACCCGGGCCTCCGTTGATGCGATGCCGAACCGTTGTCACTTCACCATCGAGAGGGTCAAAACAACAAAACTCGCCTACAAATAGAGGAAGCTATACTGATCAAACTCAACAATCCGTCCATAAACCCCCAATCGACCGGCCTATCTAGAACCCTACAGCTGTTCGGAGAACAACTGTCTCAGCGACCGGCGTAGCGACCAACCAATCGGCTGCGCTGATTGGTGCAGCCGGCTCCTCGGTTGGCCATGCACAGAACAGCGCATCACCGCTCTTCTAGCCAAAAGTTAATGAGGGTTTTTCAGAAACACTACCGTTCAGTTCAGCTCGAGCTCCCATTCGCTTAACATGGAAGACCTCTCATCGTCTCCGTTGCCACAACCACCACCGGCACCACCACCGCCGCTTCTTGAAGATGACAGCCGAAGCCGTCGAAACGTCGAGGACAATATTGGCGATCATAGCATAGGCAACAACGACTGTGTAAAATGTTTTCGACAACTTAAGAAAACTAGTAATTGTCTCATTAACGCTGATCTTTCTGTCGCCTTCAATAAAACATGCATTTCTATATATATATATTTCTATATTTGTCTGTCCATCCAATATGGGGTCGAAGGAGTTGAGCTATGTTCATGACTTTTTGCAGGGAGTCTGATGGGTTGCCCTCGATGTGACGCATGCCAAAAAAACGGGGATTAGCTGGCCATAAATAATGACGGCGCTGAAATTTGTTCGCCACCCAAAAACAGGTAAAAGGAGTAGAGCTACATAGGTTCATGATATTTTACAGGGAGTCTGGGAGCTGTCCTCGATGTGACCCAGGCCAGAAAACTATGATTAGCTTTCAATAAAAAAAAAAAATGGCATCGATGAAATTTGCTCCCATTGCAGATGATGGTCTTACGCCACCAAGGCTTTCTTAACTATAAAGCTAAAACTATATATACTCTTGAACTATCGATATGAGTTACTAGTGATGAGAATTTTGGCCGCGCAGTCACTGCTGCCTGAATCTACAGAAAACGTTCGATTGAGCGGAAAAATTAAGCCCTCGAGTCTTAACTTGTCTTACATTTGACATAGGAGCTTTGGCATTGTCACTTTGAATCGTCTTCTAGAGATTTAGAAGCAATTAGATTACTACGAAAAGAATGAAAATTCCAACTTACGGAACAAGATTAAGTTTCTGGAAAATCAATGGGTAACCTATTGAGGGTCAATGCTTGAAATTCAATTCAAAGGGTGAAAGCCAGCGCACTTGAGTAAAGTTTCGACTTAGTCAAGCCCTGAAAGCTTAATTTTGGCGCCCATTCGAACGTCCCCGCAGTTATATCTAGGTATATTTCTATTGTTGATCTACTATGATGTTAAGACTGTTTTCTGGGTCCCTAAGTACTGAATGTGCTGATTCAATAATAATAATAATAATTAGCTTTTATTAAGAATACAATGGGTTCACAAAATATACTTACAAGCTTACAAGTACAAACAAAGTAGCCAAAATTCAACCTAGTAATTAGGCCCAGTCACAAATATTGGTGGCCATGTACAATGAGAATAAATAGATACACTGAGCCTACACCTGCAGACACGAATGGCATTGAGCAGCTCAATTTCAGACAGGAGATAGAAAGAACTCTTGACTGCATTGGAACAGAGAATTTAACAGATTATCCTTGTACAGTATGATTGAGACACAGCGTTTCATTTTAGCTGGCCTGGCCTAGGGGCTTGTAACAATAATAATAATACAAGTTGCACGCAGAGCTCAGACCCCAGTATACCAACAGGCTCACATATATTCCTACCGTACCTCGAGCAATCAAAAGGAAATAGTACAGTGGAAGACAGAGATATATCAGCTCACGCCTGCGAGCCGTGAAATGGAAGCTTAGAGAAGTAGCAGGTAATAGGCAAATCAGCTACAGGTCATTCCGATCATGGAGGTCGTTGCCCACATACAGAATCCTAATATCATCATCTCATAGTTTGGGCATAATCCAAAAGTAAAAGATAAAATTTTATGACTAGAGCAAGTTTTTCATTGCTGAAACTGAATTTTTTGAGTTTTTTATTCTCGTATTGAATATTTGAAAAGTATCACTTGCTTTTGGAGGTACGCGAGTATATATTATAAATTTCCAGATACTGTTCCAACGCCCCATATTTGGCACCACATTACAAACACAAACGGATAAATTACGAAACGCTCTAGGAATCACTCCCTTTCGATTTGAGGCCATGGAACAAAACTGGAACTGGATGGAATTTGCAAGTTACGAGCGGCGTGTGAACAGTCCGGCCAGGACTTTCCATAAGCAAATAGATGGAAAATTTGCAATTCCTATGAGCGCTCGTTGGCAAACTGAACATTTTTTGGTGCCGACATGGCGACCGCTGCCGCTGGACTCGACATACAAGAACCGGTTGTTTGTTCCCGTGACTGAACAGGATTCTATTTCAAAATTTTATTTTCATTAGGACAGTCTTCCGAGGTAAAACATGGCATTGTTGCCAACTAATGTTAGTCACTAGGAGAAAGCAAAGTACCGTACGTAAAAGGACGAGAATAACTCTACGTTGTAAAGGTGAGTTGTTGTTGTTGTTGTAATAAAAACTTCGCGCTCGGACCTGCACGGACAGGTAGTGCAACCGGAAAGCCCTAAATGCTGCCAAGGAAAGTTCATCAGAATGCCATTGACAGCTGACTTAAGCACCTGTAGACCAACAGCACCGAAAGCTGATCCCGGCAATAAATTTCAGACCAAAGCGGACCTCGGTAGGACACACCGACTGAACTGACGAGTTCTGCACTTAGCAGTCTCCCATGTGAAGAGGTGGGCATAAGCCGCAGCGCGTTGATTTCTCCAAATGACCTTGAGGGCGGCGACAGAAGAATGTAACTAGAGTCTCTCACTGTTTTTTACGTCATAAAACCGAGGCAGGCCACCTTTCGCCTTTGAGACAAGTCGATCCAGCAGACCCAAGTGACTGTCAGTAGCCGATGTCCAGACCGGTGAGCAAAACTCCAAGCACAGGCAGCAAATGTGCATAAAAGCAACACAGACTACATTTTTGTCACTAAACAAGGGAGTTATCTAACGTAAGAGCCCAACCTTACTCGAACCACGTGACACGATCGAGTCGTGTAATATGCGCCTCAGAAGAAAGCTTCTCATTAAAGATGATACTGAGGATCTTCAGGGAAGCTGGACCCTTGAAGCACAGTGTCATCTCTCTTCAGAGCGGATACTGGGGTAAAAGTGTCCCAGGACGACTGAGGATCATAGACTTGTTGTTGAGAAAGAAGAAAGAATATACCTTGACCAGACAGTGGTTTATGTTGTCAATGTCGCCACTTAAATGAAGAAAAAGTAATGCACCATTGCTGAAAAAATCGTTATATTTCAAGTCATTTATCGGGCGACCACTATCACTGGTAATTACCACGAAAACAAATTGCTCTGACACAAGATATTAGATACCACTCGTCAGAACTAAGAAAACAGCCACAAAAATAAAGCGTGTTAGTGTTATAAGAACTAGGCAGAGGTGGGTACGCGTGAATTTCTCCTTAGCGTTCTGGAAAATAGTGAACGTTCCTGACGTCTAATCCTTTTCAACCTTTCAAGGCAAACTCATTTACTCTTCAAGTTTATGTACCCTTCTTTTTAGTTGAGAAGAGATCCTAACCCGTTTAGTCATATGGTGCCTTACTGCCGACGCTACTATAGCCTGCTTATACTTGCAAACGTTACTATGCGAAACGCAAGAACGCAATTCGTGAAGCGCAAAATCTTTCAAAAAGGTTGAGTGCAAATGCAAAAGTGCAGATTTTCAGCTTGAGCACTGAGCTAAACCCATTAATATGGAGCGCATATACGCTTGAGTTGGGGCTGTTGCACAATTTTGGTATTACGCACTATTAACGAGAACGATCTGCAATCAGATTGCAACCAATTTTTGTTATCAATGTCGGTAACTCAGAGAAGTATCTGCTGACAGAGCATCTGGTTTCGTTTTCAGGTTTCACGTAACAAAAGAAGTGTCGTAAAATTGTAATGAATATTTAATTAACTTATAGAGGAGCGAGCACTTTGCAAATATCTCAGATGTACATGCGTGGTATCAGTATTAGCAAATATTAATCGCCAGTTTTGATTACTTTGTCCAAGCAGGACTGCAGGCTCCACCTATCGAGCGACAGTGTTCTTACTGCATCTAATGGCTTCATCAAAGAGCCGGAAATAAACGTATCTGTCAGACGTTTGCTGTATCGTGATACAAGCAAATGGCAGTCGCCAATTTTGATCCAATTTTCCATGCAAGCTCCACCGATCGAGAAGCCATGTCGCAATAACTGTCCAAGGACTTCGACTGACCTTGTAAGAGACTTTCGTCCCACTTGGGTTGCCAGGAATGTAAGTAACTTTGTCTCATCCCGCACGTCTACACAACTGCAAATCCTCTAAAGCTAAGCCATTTCTTGGAGCGATCGCAGCCGTCGTCCAATTGCGACCGGTCTCTTCAAAGTGGCTAAATTGCATCGGTCGTAAGACGCTCCATTACCTCAGTCTTTTGTAGCAATGCCCGCTCAGGAAATGAAATTAGAGAATCCTTCGGGGAAAATTGTTAAATTTTAAACAAATCCATCTCGATATGAAGAGTAATGAGGTCCCTTGATATCGTGAAAGGCTTGGCAACAGGTACACATGGACTGGGTAATCCTAGTCAATATGACTTCAGAGCTTAGAGACTGGCAGACATGAATTGAATAATATTACCTTCTCACGTATGATTAGGAGCTTAGACATATATAGGCAGGCATGAATTTGATGGTCTTTCCTGAAATGAGTGTAGAGTTTGGATGCAAATATCAACTTAATTAATTATATCCTCATCGATATAAATTCAGCGCTTGAAAACAGGCAGATGAATTTAATAAATTTAATCTTCTCCCACTTGACTGTTAGCAGAAGTATGTAACTGGCATATTATGATCGTAATACTCTTTTTCCATGCAATTTCAATGCTTGGAAACAGACTGGTATATTTAGACAATGTCTATTTAGAACTTGGGAAAGCAGATATGACTTTTATTATCCCCTCCCATGTGAGTTCCATTGATCTAAGCCATTATGTGGAGTAGGACCGTCAAGCACTGGAGTTTTAGAGGCGAGAAGTTCAAAGATTGCCATCTGGAATTAAACTCTAAAGTTGCAATCCCTGTTTGAGGCGCCTGCTGCTAATCTCACGTTTTAAGGACAAGCGTCATAGGCGATATTATCTACTAGATTTCTTACTAGGAGCACCAAAACGTTTCAAGAGGTGAAATAGAATTCAGTTAAAAAAATGCTTAAAATATATTCACAAATTTAGTAAAAGCTTGAGTCATTCTTATCTCGTTTACATAGATTTCTATTTTTCTCTCAGAATGTTTAGTGCTACTGTGCTAACTATGTAACCTTAAATACTAGCTAGAGTCCTCGCTAAAACCTTTAGCCCTCAGCTTAGCACAACCTATACGACAAAAATATGAGAAATACTAAAATCCGAAAACATTGTCGAACACATATGGCACTGTCGCCTCTACGTCCTCTCTTTCGTTTCGCTACAGTGTGGGCTCTTATGAAGCACAGTTCCCGGTTATTTTTATTTAATTTAATATAATGCATTGCGAAAATTCCGGTTAATTCTGTGCCGTCATAATAACAAAACTACATATTGCTGATGAAAATGGACACTCAACGAGGTCAATCTGCTCATTCTCATACCGAATCGGACTCCTCTGACAAGTGGCATTCGATTCCGACTCCCAGCATTCAAATATCTCCAACTACTTATAACTACGACCTTACAATCTTGCTAAGATGAAAAAAGTAAGGGACATGATCTCGTGCTAGAGTTCACTTACCTACTTGGTGCTTACTGAAAAGTAATTTCGTTTTCATTTTTTTTAGTCGCCATTGGCAAATTATCACCGGTAACAGCTTAAAGTTGATCGAAGTACATCATTTGTTTTCTCTGCTCCCTAGTTTTTTGTTTGAGCTTTATGCAGTTTTTCTGTTTTTTACGCTCCTCGATCGGGCCCCATTCTCTGCCTTTATCTAATCTCCACTCTTCTATTAAAAATTTTCTTTTATTTATTCATTCTCCTTTTTCTCTTAATCCTTCTCTTTTACATTGTCCTTTTCCTGATCAATATTCTCGTCTTCTCTCTACTATACTTTTCATTTCTATCTATTCCTCTCCTCTCGTATTCAAATCTCCTCGCATACTCCCCTCTCTGCTCCATTACCCTCTCCTGTCTAATAGTGTCTATTCCTTACTTACCCTACTCTAGTCTATTCTCTATTCTCCTCTTTGATACTTTTCCCTCTCTTCCCTGCAACATCAGCACCACAGCCTCGCCAACCAAGTCTGTCTGCAGGAAGGCCTCAGCACACCGGGCGGGTGGCAATCCACAATTGGGAAGCAATTCCCAGAGAAGGCCAGTCAGGGCGTCGCTTATTGACGCTGTCAATGCGATATTCTCATGAGGGATATAAAAGAAAAGCCATATTGGGCCTCCTGGAGACGACCATGAGATGCTGGTAGCAGCTCAGGAAACAAGGGTCTTCAGACACGTTGTTTTTTTGGTAAGCTACGAATAGAGTCTGGAAAATTCACAGGCTGTCGAATATTTCCTAATTGGAGAAAATCCGGAGATAACCAAGAGATGCTGGTAGGAGCAGCTCAGAGAACAAGGGATTTTTAGACACAATTTTTGAAAAGTTCAGACGCAGACGGGGAAATTCACAGGCTATTGAATATTTCCTAATTGAATTAGAGGTAACATTGAGATGTATAGGTAGTACCTTAGTGAAGTATTCTTCATATACATACATACATTGTATATGCGTGTCGGTGTCTGTAGGTGCATGTTTGTTAGTGTGTTTCTGCATGGTTGCAAATGAAATGTTAGTCTACTGCTTAACAACAAACGAATATCATGCTGGACTTTAATATAGCCCCATTGCGACTCATATAATATACACTAACTGTGTCACAAGGCTTTAATCACCATTGTCAACTCGCTTTATTCTACCAGTGAAGAAATTTCAGAACATATCTTGGCCAGTTCATCTGCTTTGGCACACATGTGGTCTGTACGAAACGATAACCCACGTGTATTGATTCAGAAACTTTGCTAGAATGAGCCTGTTTTGACTTCCACTCCTTTCCCTTAGTGTCACGCACATAATTTTATGTGAACGCAATTTATCAGTGTTCCTTATACCATTCTGCTGTCCAATTTTGCCTCGCCACTTCCTAACACCTTTTTATCATTTTCATATGGACTGTAGAGCCCGCTCTGAGTCAGTAGTTCTTTCCGTATTTCATAGTAAGCATTTGGAATAGACTCCCCTTCGACGTTGTGAGTGCGGAGTCAGTCAACGCGTTTAAAAATCAACTTGACATACATTGGGAGAGACATCCTCTACAGCTAAAAATTCCCCCTCCAGGAGTTGGAAGCTCTTAACGGCCAAAGCTTCCTAGGCCACCTTAATCCGTCTTCTTCTCTCTCCCGCTCCAACTACACTGCCTGACATCTTTAAGCTCCGCATATCAGCGGCTCTTGATCATGCTTGCGTGCATTCATGATCGTCTCTGTGGCTGGGATTCTTCTCCTTTTTTTCTCTCTTTTCTTCTTCTTTTCTCCAGTCCTATATATCCTACTAACACAATGGCAATAGCTCATAGAGGGCCGGGGCTTAGGTTCCAGTGTCTCTTTGGGAATGGGCCTATTGGTTAGTCTACTGCCGCCTATCTAAACTAATCTAAAGGACATAAGCTGAAGATCAAATCGGCGGAGTCTGCCATCAACCTTGACTGTTAACAAGGGTCTACGAACTAACTAATTTCCTTCCCCTTTTTAGTGCTTTGAATTTTTCAGAGTCAAGGTAGGGGATTTTTTTTTTGTGCACAGGACACCGGTGAGTTCGTTTCACAAGTGATGAGGCTTCCACGGGCGTATATAGATCTACATAATATGTCGACAATATTGATGGACCTA
The DNA here is from genome assembly GCA_001587735.2 of Parhyale hawaiensis. Lineage (NCBI taxonomy): Eukaryota > Metazoa > Arthropoda > Malacostraca > Amphipoda > Hyalidae > Parhyale > Parhyale hawaiensis. Next base: position 1,326,071 of record LQNS02277217.1, on the reverse strand, counting down.
ACACTCACGGGTTGCGCGTTTAATAATCAGAAGGTGAATCTTTATAGCAATATTCTCAAAAAATGATGAGCTCAACCTCTGTGGTCAACATCTATAATCATATGCCTAACTTCGCATTATTTTCTTCGAATGATGAGCCCAACATCTGCAGGTTCCAGTTTCTATAATCAGATACCTAATTTTCACATTTCGTATTTTCGTCCAATGGAGAGCCCAACTTCTAAGGGTTGTAATTTCCACAATCATAAGCCTAAATTCGCATTGTTTTCTTCAAAATGACAAGCCTAACATCTGCAGGTTGTAAACTTCTATAATGAAATACATACCTAATTTTCACATTATTTTCGCCAAATGATGAGCCCAACATCTGCAGGTTGCAAGCTTCTATAATCAAATACATACCTAATTTCGAAATTATTTTCGCCAAAGGATGATCCCAACATCTGCAGGTTGCAAGCTTCTATAATCAAATACATACCTAATTTCGAAATTATTTTCGCCAAAGGATGATCCCAACATCTGCAGGTTGGAAGTCTCCATAATCAGATGCCAGATCACGTCCTGCGCTACCCAAGTCTTGGTATTCATGCTCATCTCTTACGCGGCTCACCCGCCAAACAATACACGCCTATTGTTTCCAGCGACACCAAGCTTTGCATGCAGAGTGGAAAGAGATTCTCACTCTCTGAAGTATTTTGTACAGACGTCTTGGCTAGTGACGCCTCTTGTTTTCCGTATTGTTTAGCGGAAATACCGTGGAGATTTTTGCACTTTGAGCAAGTGAAGCGTCGCCTCCTGTGAGAATCTGTGCTCTAAATGAATAACAGCCAGCGTTCTAGCATCGACGGTTTAAAATTCCCGAACAGGGAAATATTTTGCCGATTTACCGTAGATTTTTGTCCATTTTCTATGAGAAAAATCTTGTTTTGTGGCTTTTGGATGTTGATGCCTTTAGTCGATGGAAACTTTCGTGTGAATGCCGTGGATTTAAAATTTTTATCAATAAAAACTTTGAATGCAAGTGCCTATTGGCTTTATTTCTTTCAAACGGTCAGAGCTCATTGTATTGCCCTTATTGTAGGAAACTTCCGAACAGATGTTTGTGATTCTTGCTGCGAAGTTTTTTATTAATTTTTTTTAATACATCATTGCTAGGTATAATTGCCGTGCCCATGCATTTAGTGAAAGAAATATTTTGTTCTTACGTTGTTGATTTATCATTCTTGTTAACATATATGTTTTCTGGAGACAGAGTACTATTTCCATGGGTGGAAAGTTGACCGTAGTCAGAATAGTGACATCAATGATATGAAAATTAATTATTTCATGCTTGGAAAGAAGATAAACTTCAAAAATACTTGAATAAAAAAGACCGTCTGTCCCGGCATGGCATGTGGCCTTTGAGAGAATGTGTTAGTTAGGTTAGATTAGGTTACAATAGGCCAGGTTCGTTCAATAATTGGTTAGATTTGGATGGGATAACTTGACTTATCTAGAATAGGTGCCTAACGTAAGTTATAAGCGCTCATAGTATATCGCTAAATTTGATGTAGACCACGTAGTTTATCGGCACGAGACAATTAGTCATAAGTAATGATCAAAACGCTGCAAATATCGCATTAATACTGTAGGTGGCTAAGAGTATTTGAAGCGTTCTTTCACACATACAAGCATTCTCCGCTTCAAAAGTAACTCGTATTAAGAAGATGAAATATATTACTAACGTACAACGTATCTCACTATTGCAATGTATATTATCATGTAAATTTGTTTATGATTGATTGTCTTATAAGCTCGTCCACTCTGCGAACGCATAACTCCGCCAAGCAAGGCACGGTAACGAAACAACTATTTTTCTTTTATATCAACGCGAAACTATGATCATATATGCCTCTTGAGAGTAATAACAATTTTTGTAATTTTCTTGAAGATCCGTTCATAACTATTTGAGTTATGGTGCTAGCAAGCATTCTGAAAAACGTTAGTCAAACGTACAAAAAGACAAACAGATTATTGCTAAAATTTAGTCATTAATGTCTTTCAACATTATAAACAATTCATGTATTTTGCTAGCCTGCATTAAATCAACACAGAGATAAAGAAACTAACAAACGAACAAACACATTATCACCAATACATATTTGATCTCTATGTCTTTCAACATTTATAACGATTCCTGAAAGTTTCATAAAGATCCATCGGAAACTTTTTGAGTAATTTTGCTAACAAACATAAAATTAAACATAGAGACAAACATACAAACGAATAGACTGATCATCACAAAAATTTGGTCATTTACTCATCGTGATGTACTTAACAATTCTTGTAAATTTCATAAAATTGGTTGATGACTTCTTGAGTTATTTTGTTGAGAAAAGAAAGTAGACAAACAAACAGTAGGACGGATCTTCACCAAGAGTTAATCATCTGTTCCTTCTAACATACCTAACAATCATTGTAAATGTCGTAAAAATCCATCTATAACTTTTTTCGTTTTCTTGGTGACAGACAAACAGCAAAACAAAGAGACAAACTAGACGAAAACAAAACATTCTTGGCGGAAGTAAAAATACATTCTTGAAATAATTACAGGCGAAGCTACATCGGTTACTTTGAGCACACATGTCCCTGCTGTTAGTACAGCTTCACCTGTATACCTTTTTCTTTTCTAATTAGAGACACAGAGGTTTTTGTGCATTATCCTCTTCTCAAACGAGAACGTGACTCGAATTAAAATCTAATTTTTAACTTTTGGTTTTTAAAACGGTATATGCCCGTACTACATTTGCGTGCTTCACTTCATCTTCAGCTGTGAAAATATCGTCCACGATACCGCTCCCCTGTACGGTTCATCATCCAGCCACAGCAGCAAGTTCCACGAACGAGCCAAAACTGACCAGAAGTTGACGAATTCCAAGCACGAGGTCAAGATTTTGCCTCGGGTTCTCGCTACGGTGGCTGGAATGTAAAATTCGCCATCAAATTCGGCTAAAAAAAGCTCTCAATGGACACTTTTTGCGCCATGGTCGAATACAACGAGAGAATTTCCCAGACTTTTTCGAGAAGAATTTCTGGTCGCGACTCGTGAGGTGTGAAAGCAACTCCCCTCTGTCCAAAATAATGTTTCCTTCTGTCTGAGTTTCGAGAGTGTTCTCGTAGATAATTCTTACTCACTGGAAGGGGTAAATGCAGTCACAATTGTTTTCTTGTGTTTTCTTTCCCGACATATTATATTTAAATTTTGGGAAAGTTTCCTCCGAGAGATTTCTTTTTTGGTTCTCGTGAACGGTTTCCTTACATTAATTTTATAGATAAATTACAATGAACAATTTTTTTGAGCATTTGACTGATTCATATCTTGTTATCAACCTAAGCAAGTTAATTTCTGTATTTTGTTAATGATGGATAATAAAATTACGCACTAGTACAATTATTCCAACGCTATAATCAACCAATAAAAATAACAAAGCAGTCACTCGATCCTCTAAATGATTCAGTTTCTGCCATGGAACTTTATCTAATTCTTCAGGTATATATTTTATTTCACTATCTATTTTATTATCATTGATTATACGCAGTTAGGTGCAAAAAATTAAAATTATGTAAAGTTATAGTTTTATTGCATTTTCCTGATGTATAGTTTCATGTAGATGCGTATTACTAAAGAAAATTTCTGGTGGTGATCGTTCAGTTCCAAATAAATGAACCAAATTATCGCGGTCAAGAAATGGCAGTCGGTAGAATTACTTTCGTCAGAGCTACTTCCATTACTCCCATTTTAAGAGTGAGTGAATTTTTAAAAGTTTAATCTGCGCTACAGACGGAAAAATCATTCATCCTAAAGAAACAGAAAAATAACATCTAGCAAATATATATTCCTCTTAAAATATTTTCTGGTATTAGCTAGGTCTATATCAGTTTTTCAATCTACCAGGCATTTTTACCCTAGTGATACTTTTGATCTTGATTGGCAATTACTGCATAATATTGTAGCCAAATGTGCATTAACATTTACCGACTGATACTATAAAGGATTTAGCCTCGACCATGTCATCTTTTACCTGAATAATTGAGCAGGTTCCCTCTACATAAATTGAGAAGAAACGGTAGATAGACTATCAAAAAACGATCGAGTTGTATTAATTTATTTTAGTAATAGATAGAACTTTGCTCTTTGAAAATTTTTATCGCTATAAGAAAAAGCAATGTCGAAGAAGCTGAGGCCCGCACTCACCAGGTGAGTCCTCAGTTTACACTTTACCCACTGCATCAACGTGCTGAATCGAAGGCAACTGACCTTCCAGTATTTCCATGAGAATCGGCCCAATAACGAGGACACTTCAAGAGGTCGATTCGGATGGGGAGCTGTGACCCCCCAAAAATAAGGCTTATTGGATAAAAGCGACTGTTTGGACTGCACTTCACCTGCCCGAAAACAAAGATATGGTTTCGGTGACGGTCATCCTAAGAGAAACGACGTCTTGTAAAAAATTTGATGAGGAATTAATTCCGACAAAAATATCGTCTTATGTAATACAACTTCTCGATCGTCATTGAGGTATGACCCAATATCTGCAGATCTCGACAAGCAGTCTGTCATGCCCTGAGACCCGCATAGTTATCTATGAGCGCCTCAGCTTGCGCTTCCTCTCTAATTAGAGTGTGGGCTAGTTTCATCAGATCTCGACGAGCATTTTTGCCACACTATGCCACCTGGATGTAGTAAGTATCATAACTTTTGTCGTGATCACCACATATAAATATAAGTAGCATCGTCTCGGCGAACGATAAGATCTGATGGACTTGTGCACTAAAGCGTTCCTAATGTTATACATAATTCTTGCATAACAGGAAAGACACATAATTTTGCATTAAAATTGCGAATTTCATGAAATAACAACATTTATTGTATGTACTCATAAATTATTCAACTAACTAATTAAAAATAGTTGGTTTAACGTTGAAGGTTACATCAACTTTGTTTAAAGGGATTTAATAAAATGATTGTAATAGATAATAATCGACTGATAACGAATATCACTATCGCAACTAGCAGATGTAATTAATAGCAATTAATTCAATAAAGACTTCTGAAAAATGGAAAATAGTAAACAAAACACCTCTGATAAACACCTCAAAGTTTAAATAAATTAAATTAATTCATGGTTGTAAAACCAATAGCCAAGCCCAAATAAATTTGACTGTCTCGTGAAATGGAAATGCGTGATTTTGTAGCATATTTCATGACATGAGCAAAATTACGTGTATTTCATGAAATAGGCGCTCTCAAAACTTACGCCTAACACAATCATAGGTAGCTGTGGACCGGTGCACATGGTTTGCTCAACGTTGTGGCACTGACATCCAATCCACTGATGCCATGTTAGCGCAAGAGAGACAATGACTGCGCTGTGTTTAGTATAATAATAAACATAGTTGCTACAATGTCATGAGTGGAGATAGCTTGTGGCTGCTGAAGTGGCGGTGCAATGTTCCCTATCAGCACAATTACCCTAATTCTCACAGGAACGAGAGGACGGCTTCTGATACTGCAGTGGAGTATAATACCACTACATATAGTTACGTCCAAGTAGCTATCCTCTAATTCATTAAAAAATTACAAATATTCTGGGAAGGAATTATACAGCACCCTCACTACAGCATTGGTTAGAAAATAAATGCTATTTTCTCGCAGCAATGTCAGCGTATAATAAAATCCACTTAGTAGTTCTGTCTAAATGCGGGCCTAACGCACACTGTCAAAAGTGTACACAGTACACGTTCATAATATGTTACAAACTATATTCCGCCCTGTGAGCACAATTTTAACACAGGAGTGCACGATATTAACTACACTAAGCAGGGGCCCACCATACACTTGGAAATCTATTAAATATTTCAGTGTTTCGAACACAAGGAATGAGCAGATACCAAAGAATGACAGTTCCAAAAGAAGTAAAACTATTGGGAGGTGGATTGGTCTGTTGCAGACACGCAGCAAACTTTTGATACGTCCTAGTTGAAGAAAATAACGCGATCGCTCTGCTTGTTCACGATCGGATCCACCGTAAAGTATTGCTCATCCGAAAAGGGACAAAGCTATTCTCACAGCTATTGAAATTGCTACGAAGGCGATGGCAGAACTTACGACGTTGCTCATTCGTGTAAACGGTAGGAAAGGTTCTTTCGGCGGACCTGAAGATGTTTTTTCCTTCACTATTAACTGCTCTGGACGCGGTAGCCAGAGACATTTTTTTCTTCACTTTTGCCAGTATGTGTAATAATTTTTTCGTCTAGGATAATTTGAAGATGTTTTATGACAATCGGTCATCTGACGTCTGCCTAATCCGTTTTTATTAACAGAATGATGATGACAGACTCGTTGAGGCCCTGCGTGGACGAGAGTAGATATTTCAATTCCATTAGATTAAATAGGCGACCGTAGACAGACCAGCAGGTAAGTTCCCACAGAGACACCGGGACTTACGCCCCAATCCTCTATGAATTGTTGCCATTATGAAAGCTTGATACAGATGACAGAGGAAAAAAGAAGAAGATAAAAATGGACGATATCAGCAACGAGTCGATCATACATGCACGCAAGTGCAATTTATGGCCGCTGATCGGCGGAACTTAACTCATTAGAGCCCATAAGGACTTCTAAGTCCTTTGCATTTTTTTCTGTTCTAACGTACGTTCTATATCCAGACCGGCAAAAGATAGTACTTGATCTTACTGTAGACTCTTTACGCAAGCTCCAATAGGCTGTTGAGTTGCTTACGTCGCTCCGTGACGTCACAGCTACCCCAAAATGTCGGTTCCTGGTGGAGCGATTCGACCGCTCCACAGAAGGTAAGCTATAATTTTTTTATTGTGGGAGTTGAAAATTTTTAAAACCTTCACTAGTTAGACAAACATATAACGTATCTCATGCTGCCACCAGATTCAAATGGTCTTGTTTCGTTTGGCTGTGATACTGCGGCAAAGTCTGAAAGGACACGGAATTCCTTACGGGTACAGGAGGGGCTCATGAACTATCACTAAATATTGCATTCACTACTTTTTTTTAGACTGTGTAAAGTACAAATTATATGGAAAAGTCTAAATAAACAATCTTGCAGTTTAGAATTGCATTGGTAATAACTCTATTGTTACAATAAATATATAATATATAATTTTTTCAGGAGGGCATTGACAAATTTTGAGATCTTGGAAGAATTGGAGGGGTTGGGTGAGGCTGAGAAGGAGCACCACCGAAGGAACAAGGAGCCACTTATCGTCGTTATGTCGCCAGAGGATAAGTCCGGTGACACCAACCAAGACGATAGGAATAGTGACGACGAAGACCGTGACGATCTGGGGGAAATCCATGATCATCCCACTAAAGAGAATCCTGCTGTCATGCCTAGTAGAATCCTGATGTCATGCCTAGCTAGTAGAATCCTGATTACAGGAGGGTAAGAGAAAGACGATCCCCCAGACTTAATCAAGTCATCGAACTCCAGCACTTGTTCGATAGTGAACTAGACGAAACGTACGATAAGGGAGAACAGGTAAAGTTGGGAGAAGGACAAGACAAGAAAGAAATTGAACGGGACGAAAAAAGTTAGCTTCAGTTCGAGGCCTTAGTGAGCGTAGCTCACGTGCTAGACGTGCTGAGCGTGGTTCCTCAGCTGGCGCTGTCGCCATGGACGTGGCCGAGGAAAGGTTGCTGCTGCTTACTCTGACGGGACCCAAGATAGTGGCAAAGTTGGTGATTCTCCCTGATACTCCAAAACTTCAGCTTAGTGAAGACCCAGACTTTGAGGAACTCCTCAACCTGCACTCAGAAAACTCGTTGACCATCTCGGAGAAGATCCGGACCGAAGAGTTCAACGACTACACAGTTCTGCAGTCCTCCACTGTACCACCGCCAGAGAAGCCAAATTAAGGAAATTCAAGAAGTTCCTGACAAGAGAACATCTAGTGCGTTGTGGGCATAATGCTTGTCACTGGTTACAACGCTCTCCCTAGTTGCCGGATGTACTTGCAGGACCAGGACGACACCTACAATAAACTAATTGCCGAAAACATGTCGTAAGTATCCTTTTAGGAAAAATTACATCTTTTGGGTATTCATGCACATGGCTTGTCATCACGGGACCGACCCTAGGGGACAACAAATGTTGTTTGAGGTGTTCGCCCGCTATAACAGCAACATAGGAGGGGTTCATACTGTGGATGCCTTGATCGCAAAGTATCGTGTGCCGTTACACAAAAAAAGTAGTGGTTCAATTTGCTGTCCTATATTATCAACGCCCCCACTAACAATGCCTGGCGCCTACGGAACTGGGTTTTCTTGGCCAGGGGAAAGCAGTTGGACGCAAGGAAGCACAGCTTCTTCACCTTCCTCAGTAAACTGGCTAATAAACTGAATATCCAGAATGGAAAGTGGTCCAACCCTCTCAATAGGGAAAGGTTGTCTGAATAATACAACGAAATCAGAAATGACTTGCTGAACCAGTTCATCAGTAGGCTATGCACAATGGAGCTTTTAGGGGGATTTTCCAAAAGTGCAATGAGGACGTTATAAAGGGAATGAAGGTGAAATGGTTCTGCGACAAGTGCAACGTCTCCCTGCACGTTGAGTGCTTCAAGCCCTACCACATCTCCTGATTTTATATAAACAATGCTTATAAACCAAAAAAGGTCAAAATATGTGATGGTATGATAAAATAGTCGGAGCATACTTTATGATAGAAATTTTATAGAAATAAGTCTACGGAACAGTTGACTGCGATCATTTCTTCTTACAAAACCTTTCAAAACGAAAAGAAAATGTGCTCTTTTCATTTATTTGGGTATCTTTTTTATGTATTTTCATTAATATCTGGTTATAAACTGGATATTGAACCGGACTGCTATTTTCCTACCCGCCCCTCTCCATGGTGCCCGTAAGGACTTTGAATACCTTGTCTGATTCTTCGAAACCACCGATTCGATTCGAAAAAAAAAAATTATTTGAATATACATCTATATGTATGTAATTGATCCTGAAAGTTTCTCTTCTTTATCTTACAAAAAAAAGTGCGTGGGCGCTAGTGGGTAAAGAGTTTGTTACTCCTGGAGGTGTGTTCTTAGTTGTGGACGATGTCTTTCCCAGTTCTTCTTAGTTCGATTTTTAAACGCGTTAACTGTCTCCGCACCGACAACGTCGTAGAGGAGTCTATTCCAAACGTTCGCTAGGAAATACGGAAAGAACTGCAGGGTTAAGGTTGTTCTTCGGGCCTTACGGTTGGGTATTTGGCAGCTGTTTCGCAGCTAGCGCTAGGCGGTTATTATGGTCTCTTTCAAAAAGTTCCGCTGTAAGTACGTCATTGAAGCCAGTCAAATGATTGCTTCTATTAGTTGCCCCCTGAGTCGTCTATGCCTGAGAGAGATCATGCCCAGTTCTTGTAAGCGATATTCGTATGGTTTGTTTCGCAGATGCTTCCATTCATGTACCATTCCATTCATTTCACACATTCACCTCACTACTATTTAGTGCTAGTGATAATTGCCTAAAACGGATGAATTTTATGTTTTTTAAGCTTGCGACACGGAGAATTATTTTTACCATTTAACACTCATCAGAAGAATAAAAACGAAGTTTAGCAAAACTTCAGTAAAACCCGGTATCTATGAAAATATACGAGCAGTATCGCCGGTTTGAGAAATGTAGTTGATTCACTCGGGAACACTTCACCACCATCTAAATTCAAGTATTTCCTGCGCCTTCAGAAGCGTGTAATATTTCACGGTGTCTTCAATTGGAGGAAATCACCGTGGCATTTTTGAGGAAGGAAGCAGCTCAGCATCTCAATGGCATCGGTTTAGAGCAGAAAAATTTAGAAATGTGACGATAGAAACGTGCTCAGAAATTGAAACCTTTTCAGCCCAGAAGCCTGACGAGCTCGGCATCAATTGAAAAGAAATGTGAGTAAATAACTGGCAGGTCTCTTTGGAAGGAAACCCTCTCGAAACTTACATTCGGCATGGCATCAAGTCGATAGTCTGGATCAGTCAAATTCTGATCTAGTGGATCATTTGAAGTGGTTATTCTGGACCATAATTCTATGTAGCCGGAGCACTCGAATTCCTTCTGAATCAAGTTTTAAATGCGTTATTTCAGATCTTCATCTTATACTGCTATATCAATCGAATATAGTTAGGCATCACTCAGTTTTTTGTTTTGGATCACACAAACTCTCCGTAATTACCGGTACAGTGTAACAGCAAGCAACGCCTTGCCATTTTCTCATGCTTAACCTGTTAAGGCATTTATGACATCACTGGCTGAGGGTAAAACTGAGTATTACCTCCACCAAAGAGGTTATGTTTTTGTCGTCTGTTTGTGTGTTTGTCTGTCACCAAGATAACTCAAAAAGTTATGGACGGATCCTTACTAAATTTTCAAGGATTGATAGACGTGGTAGCAGTATTGGATGATTAACTTTTAGTGAATATTCGTTCAACCGTTTGTTTGTCTGCCTATTTTTTTCTTAGTGCCATAACCCAAAAAGTTATGGGAGGATTTTCACGAAATTTACTTGAGTTGCTAGGTATGTATATCATGAAGAGTAAATGATCAAATTTTTGTGGTGATCTGTCCTTTCGTTCGATTGCTTGCCTCAGTGTTTTATTTGATGCTTGTAAGTTGAATAACTCAAAAATTTAAGAACGAATTTTTATTGAATTTACTGAAATTGTTTATAGCAATAATATGCTGTATTATATACACATACGGACATGGTACACAAGGAACAGCTAATTACCAAAGTTGTATATTAGATACAGAGATGAAGTAATATCATCATTACACACTACACTGCATTGCGGCCCTTTGTTTGGCCCCTATTTGACAATAGTAACGGCTGCCATGTAAGATGGATGATACTTTGTAGCCAGGACCATTACGGATCACCTTGAGTAAGGCTGATCGGTGATCGGTGATTATCGTTTGGTCCGTTTGTCTGTTTCACCAATGTTTCTCAAAAAGTTTGTTAGCAACGTAACTCGAAAAATTAAGTATGAACGGATCTTCAAGAAAATTATAGATGCTATTAATACAATCACAAGGCACAAATGATTATATTTTAATGCTGATACAACGAAAATCATAGTTTCAAAGCAAACTTGAATTTTTCGTTACCGTAACTTTGCTTGGTGGAGGTATGCACTCTCAGAGCGCTCTAGTTTCGACTATTTTGCCACCTTTAGTTTGCCAAGCGAATGCACTTAATTTCACTCATGTAGTAACCTTTACGTGTCATCTAAACCCTACTAGAACAAAGTATGATTTTTATTTGTATTTGTATATAAACTACCCAATCTCTCACTAACTTACTTGAGGTTATGATTGTTCCCGGCGTGTGATGGGAATGGACAAGAAGGTGCCATAATCATCTCCTGGAAAGGATCACGTTTTCCGTCCATTGACCCCGTCCAATTAAAGCCTGGCTGCTACACGCGCTGGCCAAAAGCTGAGGAAACTCCCTCTAATGCGGGTAATATTTTGAGCGAAATCTCGCATTTCTGTTTACACGTGAGCATGGTCCGATGGTGAACTGACTTCTAGTTCCGTTTGAAAAATACGAAGTTGTCACAGTTATAATCTCAAAGCGTTACAAAAATGAACTTAACAAAGAAAATAATATGTGTAGCAGATGCTACCCGTTGCTTTCACAGTTATTATTAAGTCGAAGTTTGTGACAAAGCGTCTTTAAAATAATGAACTGTAGCGGCTACGCTAGTGAACAAAGCGACAGACCTAGATGGCGCCACTGGCGGTTTGCTTACAAAATTTGCACATTTGATTAGGGAATCGCTCCCAAAAATACGGCATGCGCCATTCTGAAATTTTGAGCAAAAGCATGAATTTGCAGATTTTTAGTTGTTGATTTGGTGGTCAAAGCACGCATACTCGTTATGTTGGCTAACGTGTAGCACCGGCATGAGCAATTTCTGCTGCTGTATACTGGTCTGTAGTTACTACCATTGGTCTCGGTAGAAAATGAAACCGATAATAAAATGGCAGTCCAGCGCTTCCTAAGTCATCAAGACCAGTTCCATTTTTCAAGCGCCAGGGTTTGGGAGACCTGAGGGAAATCAGAAATTCTCCATAACATTAAAAGCGGAGCAAAATGGGGCCATGGAAACTCCATAGATTGGGTCTGCTTACGTCACTTACGGACGAACAAAACATTTAGAAATGTATATATTTAGAGCATTGGTCGTTGAAATTTTTGTATCTTTATCACTTTTAGATATTTTTTTCGTGCAAATGTTGTGGCTCTTATATTCCTCATATATTTTTTATTGTTTATTTGTTATTAAAATATCTGTGAATGTAATAATATTGTGAATCGCTCCTTATAATAAGAGGTCCGTGCGTATAGCAAGGAAATATACGTGACAAGGAAATATACTTGACAAGGAAATATCCTTCAAGAAAATCTACGGAAGTTAAGAACAGGATTTAAAATTTCTTTTCAAAGTCCACTTCACTGCATCCTTCACAGGGAAACTCCCACACACACACTGGTTCGTGCTGCAGATATAGGCCAACTGGCTCCAGAGGAACAAGTACGGCTGCACCACGGGTCGCTAAGAAGTATGGCGCCATTGACGAAAGGTCTAACGAGCTGCGACCCCTACCCTCCAATTTCTGGGCAAAGTTTTTTTTAAGTGCTCTCACGGTAGCTGTGCATACCACATAAGTCAGTGACTCAGCGCACTGGGCACCATAAATATAGCTCACACTGCCATGCGCTAGATTCCGGCAACTTTAGCACACCACTCCAGCTCGGAAGGATTGCTGCTACCGTGGGTAATTTTTTGCCTTGTACGGTTACTGAGAGGACAAATTTGCTATGAGATTATTGTGGCTCTACAGTTTATTGATAATCTTATTCTTTAAGCAGAATCCACAGTATGGTGACAAACTGTAGCAAATATGCTGATGGTTAGGCTTACTTCTCTAATGAACAAAGATAAAGAACTCGATGGAGTTTAATTTTTGACATAAAAAAGTCAAAGATACTGGCTGAGTTTCCATTTACCTTGCAAAAAGATGAATAATTCGTTAGAATTTACCTTTGGCGGAAAATAAATCAATATTACTGGTTGAATTCCTTTCCCAGAACATAAACAACTCGATGGAGCTTCTCATTTGAAACAAAAACAGTATATACTATCGGTCCAATCCCCTTCCCCGTTTCAAGAAGATAAACCACTGGATGGCATTCTTTCCTCTCGATGGCACTCCTCGAGGCATCCAGAAATGCGTTCTGGACACTCCGCAGGTAGCAGGTTTGGTCGTGCTACGTACAGCTGGCCAAGGTCGGCCGACTACGAAGAAACACTGCAGTGAACCCACCCAAGTTTGATCTCTCGTGATGAGAAACAAACATCAACATTCCAATGCAAGGATTGGTTGCCCGCTTATTCCTTTCACAGCGACATTCTAGATAATTCTGATATGACTGTTTAGGTCCAAGAATGCCCTGTAAACATTTTATCTCTAATACTACGGCATGAAATAGCAGAGGGAATTGCGACACATTCTTGGAACGACTTGAAAAAAAAATTGATTTGAAGTCCTTTTGCCAGATGTACATATATTTATACTACGTGTCCAACATCATATAATTATAAGTCAATATGTTCAAATGAAATCTGCTACTACTGGTGAAAGAGAATTTTGTACACAACATCGTAAATTCGACACGATCCTTATAATATCTCTAGGAAATATGGTTGACTATATAAAGTTGATTAAATTAACTGCACATATGGGAACACAGCTTAGTTTCAACCCTCCTCCTCCCTCTCCCTCATCGAATGCTTTTAATAAATTTTCAGATCATATCACGGTGTGTCCAAAAAAGAACTATTTAGTTCATAGACATATATATACATAGTGTCAGGGCACGTCCACCGAAGCTCTGGCAACCTTCCGTATTTCTTAAAACTACTATTCTTTTTCTAAGCACAGTATAGTTCGGGCTCCCTGACCGATGACATTCATTCGTCTTTCGGATCCTGGTGTGGCCTCATCCCTTGAGCAGGT
>LQNS02277217.1:1278478-1301198 GCA_001587735.2 Parhyale hawaiensis | reverse complement strand
TAGTGAATTTGGCCCAAAGTGAGCTACCATATACTGGATAGCAATAAGTTTTAAACAGCTGAATCTTGACATTCAGGGAGCATCTATTAAACTGCCGTAATATCTGATTGCCTGTAGCATTTAAACGTCTGCATACGCTTGAAATAACTCCAACTGTGCTTTCAAATTTTATATTATTACGACTCAATTACAGACTTCTTTCGTGAATGGAAGTTATTACGTGTTATTTTACTTTCGCCTTGCACATTGAGTGTAAGTTGAGTTTTTAGGAGAGCCTTAGCCTCTTCAAGAGGCAGTTGAGAAAAAAGGAAATAATGAGTTTAAGATTATGCATCTCTCTTGAAGAATTTCATGACAATCAGTTGCCTCATGGTTTTTTCAAAGCAGCCAGCCACCTCCCCACGACGTTGCTAGAAATGCAGAGGTATGGGATGTATGTAAATTGTTGATCGAATGAAACTGATTCAATCTATGTACAGTAATAATAATACTATATCCTAACTCTACAAATCTCACACCAAATGGCTAATGTGGAGCATCTGCTAGTTTTCACAAAACAACAACTTTTCCAGGTACGGTTCAGAGCATAAAGGTAGAAAGTTCGATATTCTACGCATTTTCGACGGAATTACCTCTTAGTGGAATTCATCGTCCGCTAAGATTCTGTGCCCTGTAGCCCCTCCAAGGAACTCTTGGCATTGCAATGGAACGTCCCACCAGCAGATGCTATGCAATGTGCGTTGCATAGCTGCACTTGCCACACGAATATGCAGCCTGTCCACCACATTGGGCATTCAGGCGGCGTGTAGTGCCAATCTGTCAAAGTTCCTCTTCTGCTCTGCCACATGGGCAAAAGAATAAGCTTTAGGAGGCGAGGATATGCCGTCCTGGCCTCATAGGTCCTGCTGAGTACACTGTAATTTAAGGAGAAGCTGAAGGAAGAGAAAACTATTAATCAAGCTTCTCTGCTTAAACTGAAGTTGGGCTCAAAAGATTAAGGTTTAGGGGGCGAGTAAATATCATCTTCGCATCATAGGTCCTGTTTGGAAAGCTATGATATGCAGAAGATACTGCAGTAACAGAAAATTATTTGTCAAGGCTATTATTTATCGTAAGGTGAAATGAAGCTCTTCATAACCTCAGAAGAATAACCTTCGGTAGGCAGCAATTAACTATATACCATCCCGAACTTGGCCCGACGTACCTGGACTATAATTTTAGCGGTTGCAGTTAAGCAGCGCTAAATTATTGAACAAGTGTTTTGTCTACGTTAAATTGAAACTGATAATTTCCACCACCAATTATTAACAGTTTGCATACTCGCTGAATGACAATAAATTAAGCTTTTTCGATTAAGTGTTGACTTGCCACCTGGATATTATTGCCATACGACAGGACGAGAGTCTATACTATTGCTAATGCACCGACTTCATAATAATAATATTAATTTTTTATATGTATATAATAGTTTTATATGGATGCCTTGTTCATCAAAACTAGCGCGCAATATCCTAAAGTTTTACATACCGCAGCCTGATTGCATTAAGATTTCTGTTGCTTAAATCTATAATCAAGGCATAGATCCGACAATAAGTATAAGGTTGCTTACAGCGTGATTGTTAATTGCATCAACTATTACTCCTATCATTAAAAACTACTGATAAGTACCAAAATATACCCCAATTAACGTAGTGGTTATTGATGTTGCTATGATGGACGTTCTGTTTCAAGCCAGGGAGGACAGATTTTGGTATTCGGCAATGCGTGTGGCATTTCTGCCACTCACAAACCACTGGGGGAGTACTGATCTTGCTGTCGGGAGGCTCAGTTGTTGTATGAACTTTCCGTCAAAGACGCCATAGCTTAGACTTTCCGTGTTCGACTTCAGCCGTACGCTCCAGAGGCTAAAGTATCTGCAGCACGAACCAGTGCAGGTGAATTTCCTACTTGTGGAACAGTCACTGTGACTTTGCCTTTACGAATATTTTGATGATAGCAGCTGCAATGCCACATAATTGTTACAATTTATATTATTTAATTATTGCGACTATTACAATTGTATCCATAATCACAGCATATGCACTGCCATTTTTCTGTATAAGCTTTAACGTTATTTTTAACACAAGTCATCATCTGCAACCTAACTTCAACATTCAATGAACTGCATATCAGTATTTCAACAGGCACTCATCACTCCACCGCTCACAATAAAATGGCTTAATATTATAATGAAATGATACGTCCGGCTTACAATAATCTTTTAACTTTTACAATGATGCTATAGTACAAAGATTTGAAACTTTATCAGTATTCAGCTCAGCACGCCAGTAAATTAGCTAAGATTCCATTATGCCAAATAGTTGGTGGCTATTTGAGTAAACATAGCATCATTTACTCGCCAGCCCCTATATGCATGTGCAGTGAACAAGAGACCTTGGTTTGAAATAATGCAACAGGTTTTCGCTGCATGTCGCCGTCCATACAGAGAGCCTAAATAAACACCGCCTAGTCAATGTTCATTACTGGGCTGTCAGAAGGTCGTGAATACGGAAAGAACTTGACATGCAGGCAATTCTGTGGAAAATATCTGCAGATACAACAGCATTCTTAGTATTCAATTCTGAAATATATTTATAGTTGCGCTATTAGATGGTATGCAGTTCTTGAAAAGCTATAGCTACATGAGTAGTCGATAAGCAGTTTTGGATAACATCTTTAGATGCCTTTGGAGTCAATATATCAATAAGCGATGTGCAATATCTATTGATACAATAAGGTTGATATGCAATTCTACAAATCTCTGTGAATACAACAGCTGTTGATATGCACCAGTCGATGCTGGAAAGTAGCAATAAATTTAGACAAAAGAGAATTATGTTCACAGAAATAAATTATACATTAAGCCAGGCTAGAAGAGTATGTACTATTATTGGGTAACCTTGATGATATGGTACCTTTTTAAAGTTCAGCCGTACATTAAGTGAGATATCGGAAAGAATGTTTATTTATTTGGGCAAACGTTTACGAATAAAATGCAGGCTATGAAGTTCGGGAAAAGGTAGGATTTGAGAGCTGTTTGAGAGGCAGGCTATAATGATAGCTGTCCCAGATGCCCAACAAGGAAACCTGCAAATTCGCCATCAAGATAAACTTAACATGAGGTACTATTCAGGATATTACCAGTCTGACGGCAACATCTGAGCACAAGTGCATTGTTTCTTGTTCTTTACGGGATTTGCTAGAAATTGGGTTAGACGTCAATGTGAAATGGTTTCTACCCATGAACATTTAAATTCAAAGAAAATTAATTTAGGAAGAAAACTAACCTAACTACCTTATCTAGTCTGTTCTAACCCAACCAATTTTTTTTAACTGACCTAACATAACCTAACGAGCCTGATCAAACTAACGTAACCTAACATCTTTATTATAATGCTGCTTGAGGCTCCGTCCGTCCGTCCATATCCGTCCGTCTGTACGTCCATCGGTGTCTCTGTACGTAACGCTTTTTGCTATTAGCTAGGGGTAAATTTAACTTTTCGAAAGTTCTGCTTCTACCAGGGAGGAAACTCAATAATATCTATCTTATTTTTGCTTGCTCTTAAAGAAACTTTCAGTCAGTTTCGAAGCAAAGACATGAAGTTCCTTCCACACGTGTCATAGCTACATACCGTACCGATTTTCATACCTTGCAATATTCACGTTGCTGAGGTCGCATAACGATCCAATTATGGGAAAATCGTATCCAGAATACGGTGCAGCGAGCTGTTCTGAACTGCTTCATTCTAAAGTAGGTATATTTGAAGTGAAAGCGAGATGGTTAAAGACATCACTTAACCTGAGAGAAAAAGTGATTTCGGCGACATGAATCAATTATTTAAAAAAGGGCTGAGTCTGTTGTAGTTTTATTTTGTGGGAAAGTTATCGCACATATAGAGTACAAAGTTACGGGTCCAGATATTGAATTGAAATTACCAAATTCACTGATGAAAAATGAAAATGTTAAAAATATGAAAATCCTCACTAATAATATTTTCATGCTATGAGAAACAAAAGTTAGAAAAGGCGTGTAAATATAGAAGAAAGAAATGAAAAAAAAAAAATACTTCCTAAAAATGAGATTGCTCTATTGGTCTTTATGTTGTCTTTATGTCCAGTTATATCATTAAAAACAAGGGCGAAAACTTTTCTGGTAGAACATCAGCAAGGTCTACCGGTGATTATAGTGTCTGTTAGGCTTCCTGCGTACTACGAGGCAAAATACGGAAGCGCTTCACTTTCTTGGAATACATGTTTCTATGTGGGTGATATTGGCTTAATCTATAAGGACATATCGATTCGAAATATGTACAACTGCGATATGAAACTCAATAGAAATTCGTAGAGACTCGAAACTGAGCAAGTGACCCTCGCTGCAGCAGAATAGTTACCGCGGCTCGGAGTTTAAGCAGTTTTTGAATACAATAATATTAGACACACCGAAGCTGCATACACAGCAGCGTAATGCAATGGACAGGGAGAAACATTCCCATGTTTCGACTTTCGTATGCAGCAAACTTGAGGTTAGACAGAGTTCGTAAGGATTAAGAGACAGGCGCTATAATTATATAGGGTAGGTTAGGTTGACGATCTGTATTAGGTCGAATTAATGTGAGTTATAGTAGCGTAGGTTAGGGTTGTTTCATTTTCCAACGTGAGAACATTAACCAACTGTGGTATTTCCACGTGTCCCGCAAGTAATGTAATTAATCTAACCAACTTGCCCTAAACAAGAAACACAAATTTGAACGGCGGCATCCCCGCAAATCAATTCAAATCAAAAGCATCTATTTCTCCCCTTAGGAAGCTAGGTTAAAATTGTCTGTACAATTGTATCTATCTCTCAATGGATCATAATCAGAAATGAGCAGAAGGAACTCTTCAGACAGATACAACTTAATTACATTTTGATAGCTGTTGACGAACCGAAGAGACCCTAATCATAAGTAGAGTAACTATTATATGATACTCAACATACGTGCACCAAATCACCCATCAATCCCGATGCAGCCTTTTACCACTCAATTCCTCCATTCAACTTTTCTTAGTAACTACAGAACTGTTTTTTGATGGAACATATGGCCAAACAACATATTTAAGATATCATCCATTGTCTTGTTATTGTCGAGTTAGCTAAGCCCGCAAGCATTGACTTTTCGGCACTTTAGACAAGTACTGGCTTCGCCCAGTTGAATCGCATTCCAAGCGTTAACCCTTAACTGTTTGCCCTATGAGCCTGCGAAAATTCAATCTTGCTCCGTTAAAAGGAGTTTCTGTCCGTTTCAACGTAACTGTATCACTTTAAACTGCCGCAACACGATTCAGAGTGACGAAACCAATGCTCCTGTCTGAATTTCTGCCTCTCAATCGATGACCCTTTTAGCGTTTTGAGCGTTAAAAATGACTTTAGCCTTATTCTATAATCTATATATCTCATTTATTCGAACAAGAAATAGAAAATACATCTGACAGTAAAACACAGGTCAGAAAAGTTATTCCGCCAATGAAGAAGCGAAAATCTAGCGAGGAAGTGCCTTAAAAAATAAAAAGAAATTTTATTCAATGTGCCTGAGCACCGAAATATTTTTATTTCTAATATGATTTGGATTGCCGTACATACTACCTTTTGTGTACGAGGCACTCAGCAACGTGTTTATTTTATTTTTTTATCATTATTTTTTGCCCAGCAGTACTTGGCGGCAACATGCAGTTTCGCTACACAGTCGCTAACCACTGTGGCAGTCAACTCCTCAGCAGACGCTCGCCTGGAAGAACCTGATCCTAAATTACTTAGCGCCTCTAATGTTATTAGCAGCTAACCTTCTGCCACCATTGGGTGGCCTACCAGCTGCATTAGCTGACTTGGCCACCCGATCTTCCAGTTATATATTGGTGTTGCTGCAACGCAAGTTACGTCTCCTTAAAACAACAACAAAAAATCTGTTTTAATCGAGCTTATCGAGGGACGTTAACTGTAAAATACCGAATAAGTAATTAGGGTCTCAATCGGAATAGCAAGCACTGTTTGCAGCGTCAAAAACAGTGGCCACGTCCAAGCTAGGGTGAAACGCATACCCAACCTCAGCGCCATGCTTAGCTTTCCAATGGGAAAGTTATAGGTAGTTAAGCGATATTATCCGATAATGCCCACAATGAACACATGCAGGATAACTGTCCATGATATTCCGATAGGGTATTCTCCTAGTACCCAATCATTGTTTTCACTGGCATTTAAACTACCAGCCGATTCTGCAAGGGACCGCTAAATCCAGCGCTTTTTAGCAACTTCGCGACGCCCGCAACACTGGTAATGGCCAAACTAGATATGCTTTTTCAGGAACAACGTAATGCGAGGATGTGCAGCTCGCACGGCGGCCATACTACCGTATCTAAGCTACCGAGTTGAAATATATTTCAGGACGACGAGTGACTGCCCAGCGTCACTTCAAGTCGTTCCCGTATATGCATGCATGGCCTCGGTATTAGAAGACCTACTCAAAAAATCATGCACGGCTGACTTGGAATTCTGCAGATCCAGTACAACAAACACAGATCATGGTAACGAACTCCATGCCTACAGAGACCTAGGAACTAAATACCGACCTATAACTGCTATAATGTACCTTCTACTGAAGTAATTCTCGTATTTGATCAAGAGTTTGATCGTATCGACTAGAATAAAAATTGTACATAAGGATTGTTTTTCGTGAGAGCACTTAGTGCACCAGTTCGGCACCAACAAGTACCCCAGGAATCTGAGCCATGAACTGCCTCCTGGTGCACTTACTCTCGTGCTATTCAATTTTGTAATATGAGACCTTAATAAAGAATATTATTATATCAAGTGCCGCGCTACCTGCTACACCAAATGCATGATATATCATTAAATTTTTCTCTTCTACCTGGTACCGTATACTATCTTCTACGCCATCTGTAGTACCGCTTAATACATCCGACAACACACAGCCTGATACAGTGGCTACTATACCACTAGATACCTCATGCAACCGCCATACTACATATATACCTGATACATTTTCTTCGGTGAAGACTGCCTGATCCATAAATTAACTATCCCGCATTTTTATCCATGCAATCTCCGCCGTCTGGAAGGCCAGCTTTATTAAACCTTCACGGCGCGAAGCTTTTCATCTTTCGAGTATGAACGCCCCAGTTGCCTTTAGATCTGCACTGTAGATATCCACATCAGACTCCGATCGTTTGAAACGCTGGTAATCTGCTTTGTTTCCTGAACGAGATAGACGCGTCGTAACGATATAATCTATTCAAGTGCACTAACACCTTAACGTTCTGAGTCTACACACGCCACTCTTCACTCCATCAAGGCCTCAGTATTGCCGCGAGCTCCAACCGGCCGCACCCTAATGGCTTTATTGAGAGATCAAGCTTTGGCACTGGCTGATCTGGAAGCGCACCTGCAATAGATTTGAACACGCACCTTATCTCTTTATGTTTCTATCAAATAATAAATAAGTATGACCAAGCGTTCTATAGTCTTGGAGTGCACTTTCATCAGGAAATGAATAAATGAAAAGATACATTTACATAGAAGCAAGAACGCTTTAAATATCAAACTGATACAATTTTGCTAAGAGAGAGGGATAAGTTGTATTCTTGCACTCTAAAAATTCAACTTCCATTCAGAACCCGTAATAATTTTAAACGGTATACGTTGGAATACTTAATTTTTTTCAGCGATAAATAAGGATATACATAAATACGAAATAATATAGGTTTGATAGGTTTATTACGCACAGACACATTGATACAATACAATCATCGTTCTGATACGTGAGTAAGAGACAATTACTATCATGAACCTGCAAAGCAACTACAAGTTAAGCATAACTTTTCGAGCAAACATAAGAACAAAGGCTAATACAATTGCAATACATATTCTTTAAAATGGTTTTTAATTATATTGCCAGGAATAGGGTCTAATAAATACAAAGGAATTTTATTGAGAAGCAATGCAATTTGAAAAATTGTTGAGCGTTTTTCAACGTCAACCCGCACATTAGGGAGATTGAGAACAGAACGTCTCATTTCGTCATTTTGTTGGGGAATAAGTGGACTGCAATACTTTTGAAATGCTTCGGGATGATTATTTAATATGAATCGAAAACATTTAAGTAAGGACTAGTTATAGACATCCTGACATTGCAACATTTTCAGAGTAGAGTACATATCACTGCAATTAATTAGAGGAATGTTGTTAGCGTTACGTTCGTTTAACGGGAAGTATTCGCCTAAGTATATTGTTCAATATTACCTCGAGTTTATGAACGAGACAACGTGGGGCTCCACCCCAGATGATGATATCCTGAACCAACACTGAGTGAGCTAATGAGTAATAAACCGTTTTTAGTGATTCACGATCAACATAGTTGGATATTGCATAAATTATACCAAGAACTCTGCTCAGCTGACGCTCCACTTTTTCGATGTGGACTTAAATATCAGCACCTACACATACACGATCATTCATACGATTGATACGTGCTATACATGAATCCCGGGTTCGAATCCCATGAACATCGTTATGCATTTTTATCCGAGTCGAAACGATGGTACAAGTGTGAGCTGCTTTTCTGGATAATCCCAGGAGCGAAAGGGACGAAAAATGTGTGTTGTATATAGCGTAAAAACTAAGAGTCGAGTCAGAGACTCGAACTCAGGACCTCTTGTAATTTTCATGCCGCCTCTCCTACCACTAAGCCACCGCAGCATAAAAGCACGACAAGCACATTTGGTACTTGTGTAGAGTATCACACGTATAGAAGGAAATTCATCTAAGTACCCTGAACATTTATTAATCTGAGTAATTAATAAAAAATGTTGACTCTGAATTACATGAATAACAATTACCGCTAAAATTTTAAGGAAACACATTTTCACATCCGACGATCAATTCCAGGCTTTGCTGAGGGAACCCAAATTCGAGTTACTAGAAAATTTTTGAAACTCTGCTAATTGGTGCTTCATTCAATTAATTCACTAAGAATTTTATATAAGAACAAATTTCTGCCGAACCCTATCGCGGAACGAACTCAGCTCGCAAGTCAAGGTAGCACTGCCTTTGCGTGTATGTGACAGTATGACATATATAGATATTGAAAATTAGAAAATATAAAATATGCAACTAATTGGTTATCAATTTTGATTATAGGCAACACTGATTTTTTAGCGCCACAATCCCCTCCCCCCTCCCAAGAAGTCAATTCAGTGCATAATTAAGTTGTATAAGACATCGATCAGTGAGGAGTTTTTCAGTGAGCAATAGCTGTATGCGTAATCGCTGTTTAATGAATTCAATGAGTAATAACTATTGCAATATTTTGAGTACGTTGATTATTATCTATCTAAATGTTCCTAGTGCTCCAACTCTATAGAATTATGAATCGACCTAAAGAAACTAAAATCATAAACTAGCTTCTAGATCGGTCAAAAATTATGCTAGGAAAGTAGGCAGAATCATTCTTTTCTGCAGAAATCGGTACAAAACTTTACGCGCGTCTAACCCTCTCAGACAGAACTACTAGCGAGAGACCTCAGTTGGAGCCCGCTCCGACATAGACTTGAATTGGTTACTGCGGCAATAAAAATACACTGATCAAACACGTTGCACTAGTTATTCTTTCCTCTTTTTTCTCACAAATACTGGAAGGTTAGAAGTTTTTATAAATGTCAAGCTGAAGGAAAGCTAAACTGAACGGTGGTTTCTGTTATTTTTAAAAATAACTGGAATTTTTGAACATTTAAGCCTAAAAACCTCAAAGGTAGCTTAAAAGAACATTGACTTCAATTATATTCCCTTGACCCTGTTATGCGGGAAGGGGTGCTGGCATTCCCTTTTGCATTAGTATTATTTCAATACACATTCATAATTAACTAAGGCGTCAGAGCAGCCTCGAGAAAATAATCAATTAATAATTAAAGTTTCAAAATGTCAAGGTTACCTCCAACGTACCTACGTTATTTATGCTTTATTTTCACTCCTAAATTGCTAGTACAAGTCTATGCTACGTCGGAACAAAGACTTTTTTTTATCCTTCAGAATAAAGATTGTAATAGGATAAAAACGCTACAGAACAATACAACCTTGTTAATTAAACAAGAGTTAAGTGATCGAAAAACGAGTGTCGGTAATATATGTGGCCTTCCTCAGATTCGGGTGTAATATGTGAGCCTATAAGTTAATGTTAGGTACCTGTTCTAGTTGAAGTCAACCTATCCTAACCTATTCTTAATTCAGCTAGCCTTTTCTATCGAGCCTAACCTAGCAGGGACACTGAGGTAAACCACATACAATATCGGGGCCGAAAAACTTAGCTTCACCTGTAGAAACCTGCAAGGCAGCAAGACCAAAAGCAAATTCAACCATCCTCGAATATTTCTGAGCAAACTGCAGTACCCTGATCAGCCCGGCACCAGCTGTTTGGGGTACTCCTGTCGTGACCAGACGCGTGCGTGTACAGGTAACTGCTGTCGCTGCAACGGATACCCGACAACGGAGTGTCTCTCGGTTAGTTATCTGCCTGTCCATAACCACACGATTACCAATGTACGTCTTCTTGCGACGAAATTGATATCCTGAGGTTTCATCCTTGCATTATTCTGTAGTAATTTTATTACATGAATATGTGGTAATTCAAGAATATGTGGCTGACACAATTACTCGATTTCTTGGCCAAGGGGCCATTGCTTTCAGTAGCAACTTGATAACAAAGTTCAAACTTTGTCCGTAAGTTGGAACACTCTGGTCTCTAATTAATTCTCGTTTTTTTGTTATTTTAGAGCGAAATATAGCTGTAGAGTCATTGTACAGTATCCCCTCCCCCACTGATTCAGACAACAGGGGTTATTTTCTTGCACACACTGTGACACACAGCATGTATTTATTGCATTACCTGAAGTAGAAACAGTTATAATACATTCCTTAAGTTTGTTCAATAGGTTTTAGCTAAATTTTTGCACCATTCTCGGCAGTCTATTACGACAGTTTCTGCTCTTAAAAGATTTTTACTGAATAAATGATTCAACTTAAAGAAGCAAAATAAGACAAAGCCAATTTAAATGCATATCATGTAGACGAGTAAAACACAGCTCTTTGCTAACCAATGACACAAAATTATATCTTTATTGATATCAAGAACTTTCTATTTTATCAGTGCGGAGCAACGTTTGCCAGTGAAGATTCTTCAGGGTAGAAGAAACTTTAAAGCTAACGTCGCAGACAGGCCGCCGCCTATGGCAGTTTTTCCACTGGTTTGCTCTCAAGGTGAGACGCCGTCTTTGAAGTCAGAAATCCTTCAAAGCAGCATTCATTTCCCACAAAAGTTGCAGTTCTACCATACTGCTCTTTGTGGAGATAGAGGACGAACTACAATAAAGCTGAAATATATAGCATTTGTGTGCGAACTTTCTGTTTCATAGACTTGGGTCTTGAGGCGGATTTGAAGCTGGCCATTAGTGTCACTTGCAAGCTACAAATCCTTGTGATCCTCCACTTTCATGTGAGTGAAATAACAACCGTATTAATTTCCACCACTGTTGTCACGATAATAATGTTGACCTAGCGTGAACAGAGAAGTTAAATTAAATTAGTTGAATTACGAATTACCCACACGCCCATCGAATGTTTTAGCAAGGCTTTTATCACCATGTAGCCAACAATAATAATAAACTTTTACTAAAGGAAACATGGAAACACTGCTAAAAACTCATTGAAACGTTACATGGTACACAAGAGAATGTAGCTTAGTCCTCGGTTACAAACAAAGGACATGTCGCAATGTTCAAGCTTACGGTACACTCTGGACCTCCTTACGCCCCATTGCTTGGCCAGGATCATTACGGATGACTTATTATCAAGTTGTTGGAATTTTCGATCGGGATTATTAGGCGCAAGGCCCATTTCCTGGTCCTGACTTTGTCACAAATAGTGTATTTTCAAGTAAATAAATCTAAACGAGACACTCTGGAGCCTCATAAGTAATTAGAGGACTTAAACAGGTATATTCGCTGTCCGTACGCGAGTTAACTAAAGAAAAATTTCAACGTGGTTTCACTCAATGTCATCAGGGGATAACATAGATTCGGAGCAGCTGGCGTTTCTTGACCTCTTCAGAACAGTGTCCAAATTTCTGAATTGATTTAATTTTTCCTTCATGGAGGATTTCAACGGTGCATCTCTGATTCTCACGCACGTGACGGCACGTCTATGACAGGAATTGCTTTTTTAGAGTGTCACACTATCAGTATCTGCAACAGAGGGATGAAACTAAAGTTTCAGATCATGAGTACATAAGTTCACCCATTATAACAATTCAATTAACAATCCCCTTCGATCCCTTCGGGGGAAGCAAAAAATGTGAGGCACTATTTTTGGGACGACCCTTGTACAATCATACTGCTCTCACTGTATTGACTCTATATACAAAGTTTATTCGCTTTGCTTTCGCAAATTGCTAGTAACTTTTGTAATCCTGTTGGATGGAGAGAGGCATGTATCATCTCGTCAGCATAACTAAGGGCATTTACTGCTTTATTGTTAACATGACAGCCTATTCTAGCTGCATTCAGCTTGATTTAGATACAGTCAATGAATATATTGAACAGAATGCGAAAGAATAAGCCTCCTTATCGTATACCCCAAGTCATGCCAAACGCTGATGACATCTTCGCATTTCTTGGTTTGAAACCAGTACTTCAACATTTCTACAACGTAAGAAGGTACTTGTTTACCTAGCATACACTTGAACAGATAGTAATGATGCACTCTATAAAATGCTACCTTTGCGACTAGAAAACACAAATACATGGGAAAGCCATTGTCAGTGAAATGATTTATAACTCGGTTTAGCACAAAGACAACCATTTCTGTACCATGTTATGCTATAAAGCCAAATTATTTATTTGCAGTGTCCATACACATTGACATTCGTCTCCCAAGAACAAGTTCTACTAACTTTGAAATGACGTAGCTACGGCTATGGGGCGATAGTTGCGCCTTCCTGACACACACTTTTCTTACGTTTTACAATTGACGATATTATGACCTGCATTGGATTGTCTGGGAGGAAACATAGGGTTGCTCGTGCTCTTCCCAATACTCGCCCAAGCCAATGCCACCTAGACTGTTTTCTAGGTGGCCTTGCCCAAGCACGCCAATACTAACAACGAAAGTAGGTTAAAGCAACAGACCATGTGGCCTAATGGATAAGGCGTCGGACTTCGGATCCGAAGATTGCAGGTTCGAGTCCTGTCATGGTCGGTGTGCGCTTTTTTGAGACAGCACTCTGGAAAGACAAATGGAGAAACGACGCAGAGAGTAAGAATAGGACAAGAATAGCTGACTCGTCGAGCATATGCAAAGCTAAAAAATAACATAGGTTCAGAGGTGGGTCATATTCCTGCTGGAGCGTATAAATATAGCCTCCTTAACGCTTCTTGCAATTATTCCTACCAAGAGTTTCACTATATGTTTCCTCCCGGATAATTTCATGAAGGTTATAATACCACTAACAGTTAAAAGTAAAGCCAAATGTGGGACAGACAAGAGTAATTATCGACCCATACCAGTAGCTACTTCTCCTTTGAAAGTGGTAGAACTATTGCTGGAAACATGCATGTCAATATTCAAGGAATATTCAAGGCAACTGCGGTAACGTAACCAGTTTGGTTTTAAAGCTCAACATGAGACAGAAATGGCTGCATTTACACTCAAACAGGTTATGAATACTTTCCACTGACGGTGAATCTCCCATGCATTTTTGTTTTCTAGACATTACAGCTGGTATTTGACTGTTCGCCAGTACTCGCTCAGTAAGTGTATGATTGAGAGGAATATACCCCATTAAATAATTAAATCTCTAAAATAGAACAATCATTCCAAATTCAAAAGAGCTTTATAAAATGGGGAACAGCAATGTCATCAGCTTTTGGAATGACTAATGGCATAAGGCAAGGAGAGTTTAATATCTTTATTGACAATATCTAAACCCAACTGAATGCTGCGGGAGTAGGGTACCATATTAATGGTAAAGCAGTAAATGCTGATGACATGGTCCTTGCTTCTTCCCATTCCAGCGGGCTGCAAGAACTACTTCCAATTTGCGTAAGCAAATCTAATCTAATCTAATTCCGTCAAAACTGTCTGTAAGGTAATGCTCTATATTCCGATACATAAGGAAGAAACGACCATTTGATACTTGTTAGTACGTTCGCAATGCAACCAAAGTAATGCTCCAGAAGTTGATTGTATTTAGGAGAGATTGCCAGAATGATTTACGGTGTTAAATTGCTTCGTTAAGCAAGCTATTAAATGTTTGATGAGTTGGAAAAAAAGATCGCAACTTGTGGCTTATTCCGTTACACAAAAGGCCAATTCTGATTTGTGATGCTACACTTTTTGATGTATTCGATTTACGTCATCGTTGTCTCCATTTCCGCCAAGAGTGTGCCTCACGGAACTCAACAGTACGAGTTTGCTAGTTTTGACTAGCAAATCGCTATAAACCTATTTTACAAAAGGCAGGTTCACACCATCATCAAATGAACGAGCTTCCTAAGCTCATCGTTCGAACGTTTTGTTGAGCCTTCGAAAACCCAAGTGTGTCTACCACAGAAGGTGTTACAATGTTAGCCGTTAAGCCAGCCTGCTGTGCAAGTATTACTAGTAAAGATCTGAATATCTACTAAAATTAATATTAAACTATAGTACTCTGAGAGTGCATACCTTCGTCAAGCGAGGCAAGGGCTACGAATAATTCAAATTGGTTCTGAGACCATGATTTTCTTTGTTTCAACACCAATATCTAATCATTTGTGCCCTTCAACATGTAAACAGCCTCAGTATTTTTTTTTTTTTTTGGAGATCCGTTCATAATTTTTTTAGTTATGCTCCTAACAAACATTCTGACAAACATTAGTCAAACTCACATACGGATCAACCTATCATCACTAAACTTTGATC
This sequence comes from Parhyale hawaiensis, assembly GCA_001587735.2. Taxonomy (NCBI): domain Eukaryota; kingdom Metazoa; phylum Arthropoda; class Malacostraca; order Amphipoda; family Hyalidae; genus Parhyale; species Parhyale hawaiensis. Next base: position 1,286,161 of record LQNS02277217.1, on the reverse strand, counting down.
ACATATGTCTTTTAACATTACTAACAACTCCTATAAATTTCATAATTAATGATCCATTCATAATTTTTTTGAGTTATTGTGCTAACAAGCATAAAATTAAAAACAGTGACAAACTAGCGAACGAACTAATAGCTCATTACAAAAATTTGGTTATCTACGCACAACTGCGGTGCATTCACACGGGTCTGGCGCGTTTGATAAAACGATTATTTCAGAACTTCGAGGCTTCAGTTATCCGGATCCTGAAGTAAGAGTTTTGCATTAGCCGCTTTGACTTCCAGTAAGTTGCATTGGTTACCAGCTACTCTGTCTCAGCGAACAGTCTGGAAACGATTTTACAGAGTATGACTGAGTGCTTAGAAGTTTCTAGGATAAATAAGTGGAGATCAACGCCTGAACAACACTTTAGAGATTCGAAGCCACTGCTGTTCCCGAAAAGTGGTGCCTCGTAGTTATAAAATCGCCGTCCATCGGGCGCGCACGGTAGATTCGGCCACCAGTTGAAAAAGGCCTTATTCTATTTTATTGCAGATTCAGAGATGAAGCAGTCGTATGAGTAAACGCTTTTGTCCAACCTGAAGGAAAATTCTTCGCTGAAAAAATGGGTTAAGACGTTAATGGTCAAAGCTTGCATAAGCAAACAATTCGAACGCACTCGGAAATAACGACATACCGCATTCTGATTCAGTGAGGCAAACTGCATATTTTTCAAACGGCAAATATACTGGTGATGACGCAAATGTGATGGTTTTACGACGAGTCAACGAAATTAATTCTGTCACTAGCGACTGAAATTGATATCTAGTGATAAACTGTGAAAAAAAACAAGGGCGGAAAGAAAACAAGTTCAAAAAATGCATGTAGCTAATGCATATTTTATCGATGAACAAAAATAGTGCTATATGATGCAAATTCCATCACCCGGTGTCAAATCTACAAAGATGCTTGAAATGGAGGCAGCTTCCAAAAAATGTGAATACTAAATAAAACCACGAGTAGAAATGTCTGGAAATGCATTGACATTGTACTGAGAATAAACACATAACTATCGTTTAAAGCTTCCAAAACAGCCGTTGGAGGGAAGCGTAAAGAAACCCTAATATTAGCGGCTCAGTGGCTTGCTCAATTCACACGACTTTCCAAGATTCTCATGGCCGATGCTACGTCCTCTCGAATCTAGATGAATAAAACTGTTTCATGAAATTATCCGTTGGAAGTTTAACGGGGAAACGTCGCAGTTGCCTTACGACAGTATTATGCTTACAATACTTTTCCGACAAAAAAAGTGAAAATCTTATTTTATTTAACAGAATTGAAGAAGTGACGGTATACATGCGTCACCCTATACTGAAGTGACGCTATATTAGGCGCTTACAGTGCATGAAACCTAAAAAAACACCTCGCCGCCGATAAAGTCACATATCTCATTGACGTAGAGCTCATTTACGTTAACAGCTCCTCTTACCTGGCCCTCTAAATCACTGACGACTTTCGTGATAACCAGAATATAGCAGAAGAAACGCGGAAGCTCCTCGTGGTGGGCAACATGCTAGTGAGAAACTTCCGTCACTGTTCTAAAGAGGTCGTGCGTCAGCTCTTCGTAGCTATTGCTAACCCTATATACCCACGAACTTTTAATCAGAAGACTATAGGACACCTACGTGTGGCCTATAATAACATGTTTCATGGGCTTATAATTGCCCCGAGGTAATATAGTGCTGTGTGAGTGTGACATTTACTGATAAGCATACTGATTGCCAGAAAGTCAGAACGAAGAAATACGCGTTCACTGTCCTAATCAGGATAGAAAAGTCACTTAATTCGCTGGTAAATTTGATTTGCAATGCCCTGGTTACAAACTATCCAAGAAGCATGGCCAACGGCAGCGCATACTGTTACCGAACAGAGGCCGAACACTGAGCCACACTGTAGTGTAGCGAATACTGATTCTGTTAACCGCTTCCTGTATCTGATTTAACTTTAATGATAAGCTATGTTTTGCATATTTATTTTATATTCTCCTTGTGTGTAGTTTGATTGATTTTACCTCTTCAAAGCAGTGTCTGAATTTTCAAATTAACGTGTCACCAACTCTATGGAGCTGAAATTTCTTGGAGCTTTCTAAATTTCTTGAATCGCAAAAAAAAATACTAGGGTCATCAAGACTAATTATGGCTGTGACCAATCCGTGTTAAAATTACTTGTGCTGTTGATAATACTCGCTCAAGCACCTCAATACTATCAACGAAAGACCTTTCAAACAACAGACCATGTGGCCTAATGGATAAGGCGTCGGACTTCGGATCCGAAGATTGCAGGTTCGAGTCCTGTCATGGTCGGGTCGCACTTTTTCGAGAGCTTTAAAGCCCAACATGAAGCGGAAATGGCTATATTCACGCTCAGACAGGTCATAAATCATTTCATTGACAGTTTATCTCTCATATAGTTTTGCTTTCTCGGGGCTAAGTCTGCGTTTGACTGAGTTTACAATAACTCTATTTCAGTGTATGTTTGGGAAATCAATACCTCCTTTCTTTGCTAAGACGCTAAAGTACTGGTTTCAAACTCAGAAATGCTTTGTGAAAGGAGGAGCGGCAACATCCTCAGCTTCTGGTATGACTGACGGGATACGATAAGGGCTAACTCTCCCAACCAATTCTGTTTAATATCTTCATTGATAGTATCCACACCCGTCTGAACTCTGCTAGAGTGGAGTGTGTCTGAACTCTGCGAGAGTGGAGTGTCTTATTAATGGTCGGGCAGTAAATGCTTGACATACTTACGCTGGTGACATGATCCTTGTATCTCTCCATTTCACTGAGCAGCAAAAACTGCACTCACTTTGCAAGAACGAAGCTAGTAACTGTGTGTTGAATATAACACTGTTAAAAATGTTTGTATGTGCATGAAGCCTAAGAGAGGCAACCTGCCTTCAATAAAGTCACTAGACTCAATAGTTTCAATCTCACTAATGTGGATAGCTTCTCTCACCTGGGTCATGAAATCACCAATGAATGTTTTTGATAACCAGGATATAGAGAAAAAACGCGAAAGCGCCATGCAGTGGACAACATACGAATCAGAAAGTTTGGTGACTGCTGGGAAAATTTCAAATGCCAACTGTTTCGTAGCTACTGATATCTCATGTCGAACTTTAAACAGAAGTCTATTAGACGCCTTTGTTTAGCCTATAATAACAAATTTCGGCGCCTGAAGAATGTACCAAGGTCAACAACTGCAGGTATGATATTCGCCTAAAAGTATACTGATCGCCTCAAAGTCAGCGCAAGAAAATACGCTTTCAATCTCCAGTTCAGGATAGAATAATCTCATCACAACTGACTCAAGGTTTTCCTGTCTAACGAGTATAGCTGATGGCAGCGCATACTATTGTCAAATAGGAGCCAAACAATGGGCCGCAATGTAAAGTAGTTTGTAATGATATTATTACTTGATCTTTGTTTCTAATGTAACTCTACTAATAAGCTGTTCCTTGTGTACCATGTCCCTGTGTATACTTAATAAAACATATTATTATTTGGAAGACACATAGAGAAACGACACCTACCGTATTATCCCACAGTGAAAGAGTAAATACTGCCGGGCTTTGACATCGACAGTTCAACGATTTTTATCTCCTAACAGTACAACTGTACAAAAAATATGGCGTTGTTGCAAGGCATAAAAAGAAAGCAGTTAAACTGAGCACAATCGTAGGAAGCAGTAAACTGCAGCTTTTTCTTTTTTCATCATTGAAAACATTTTCAGAAAAACGGGCAGAGAGATCATACTTTTGTGTAAAACTTATTATGTCTTCATATTTTTCCGATAAAGTTCAATGAAATTATTCTTCCAGTATACAGTTCATGCTTAAATTTAAAGAAACATTTTGTTATATTCACTACCATCTAATCAAAAGTAATATGCCACTCTGCCACATCCTATTCTGTTAGTTTGCTGCCATTATGCTACTCTACAATACACTATTCGTATATACTTTACTCTATGCTATGTACTTGTATGGCCTCAGCATGGCCCGTTACCGAAGAGGGCTCAAACTCCATCCAGTCAGTATCAATATGTACTCGTATATGACGCGACTAAGCGAATAGAAGTGCAAAAAGTTAGCAGCGCAAAACTATTTGGCTACACTACTGTACTATATACAGTATACGTTAGTATGTCACGCCGCGTAGCTATACTCTGACCATTTTATCAAGGCAGTTTGGGCGTGGTCAAATTCCTCTACAGCGTTGCCTATTTCATGGGCATTTCTGAGATTTTGTTCGGCCCATATCTTAGCCCCACGTACCCACTACCCGCATATAGAGAAATCTCAGAAACACCTATAGAATTAGCGCCGCTGTAGAGGAATTTGACCACGACCCAACTGCTTCGGTAAAATGGTCAGAGTATAGTCAGTCACACCACTCAGTAGTTAATCACACCACTTAGCTAGTCAGTCAAACCTCTTTGCTAGTCACTCACACCACTTAGCAAGTCAGTCACGTCACCTGGCTAATCAGCTACACCACTTAGCTATTCAGTCATACAAATTAGCTAGTCAAGCATATCCCTCAGCTAGTCAGTCGCACCGCTCAACTAGTTGGTCACACCACTCAACCAGTCAGTCGCACCACTCATCTAGCCAGTCACACCACTCAACTAGCCAGTCACACCACTCATCTAGCCAGCCACACCTCTCAACCAGTCAGTCACACCACTCCATTACTCACTTCACCACCACTCACCGCACCATCACCCACACAAAGCATTACGCCCTTTCAAGTCTTCTCCTCAACTTGTGAAAGTCTAAACTTGACAAACTTTATGCGCGCGGCCTCAGCGAACTTCAAGTGCATTGCAGTCCTTTGAGCGCTGCCTTTGTACCGTACTGTGCATAAATGCGCTTGGGTGCGGGTGTGGCTGCCTTTGTACTGTGCATAAATGCGCTTGGGTGCGGGTGTGGCTGCCTTTGTCCTGTGCATAAATACGCTTGGGTGCGGGTGTGGCTGCCTTTGTACTGTGCATATATGCGCTTGGGTGCGGGTGTGGCTGCCTTTGTATCGTACATAAATGCGCTTGGGTGCGGGTGTGGCTGCCTTTGTATCGTACATAAATGCGCTTGGGGGCGGGTGTGGCTGCCTTTGTATCGTACATAAATGCGCTTGGGTGCGGGTGTGGCTGTCTTTGTATCGTACATAAATGCGCTTGGGTGCGGGTGTGGCTGCCTTTGTATCGTACATAAATGCGCTTGGGTGCGGGTGTGGCTGCCTTTGTATCGTACATAAATGCGCTTGGGTGCGGGTGTGGCTGCCTTTGTATCGTACATAAATGCGCTTGGGTGCGGGTGTGGCTGCCTCTGTATCGTACATAAATGCGCTTGGGTACGGGTGTGCTAAAGTGCGTCACGCACGTAAGTGTGCTATGCTGCTGTCAGAGCTGCACGCAAAGTGCACAGGCTATTTTTCAAATTATGGTTTATAGTACAGGTTCGTTATTAGGCGGGTAAGTGACCACGTGTGGTTATTTCCGTAACGGCTACGACACCTTTTCTCAGCCTTCTATTGAAGGGTAAAACTGTAACTAAAAACCATAATGGCGTCTCATCATTTTTCTATCAAGGCACGTTAAATTATTGTACTTACTCGCAATCGCGTTTCTGCCATTAGTTAATGCCCTCTATATTACCGCCTACCTTAATATTATCAGGTGGTATTCACGCATGTAATGTACCATCGGTTGCATTATAAACGCTCAAGACTGAAAATCTCCCATCGGGAATTGTTTACAAACTAAAATGAGTCTGTGAAATATAATTTTTTTTGCAATTTTAGCACATCAGAAGAAACAAATCAGCCAGATCAGCAGATAATTAACACCGACATGGGTAGCATATTGAACCATATGTATCTACTCAGAATATCGTTTACACTGTAACAGATGTGGGGTTAGAGCTGGTTGACCATGAGTAACGTACAGGCTCGTTCGTGTTTATCGCTGACAAGCTTAAGAAATACTCTGTCCTATATACAGTACTATCTGCTACAGTACTTCTTTAGATCTCTCAGCGTTACTTTGTGCCGTAAAATTACTACATCGTATCCATTTGAGGCGAGATAACTGTAATTAAAACTACATTAGCATCTACCACAACATCACTCTGATGTAGTACAGTCAGTGTTGCCATCTTCCGTAAGTTAGATAACCGCTAGTTTTCCATCTTTAATCTTTCCTCACACCAACTCAGTACTGTCGTCAGCCTCAGTGTTACCACATGTCGCAGTATTCCTGCTAATAAACACAATGCAATAATAACAATAATAGTACCTGTTATTAAGAACACAATAGGTTCATAAATACAACTACAAAGTATACAAAGTTCAAACTAGTGCTTAGGCCCCGTGTTGCCAAATACAGAAGTATTAGCCCTAAGTAATAATATAAAACTCAGTGTCGCCAACTGCCAAAGTCCCTATTATCGCTACGTAAGGAACTCTGCTTCGGTTTTACCTCAAATAATAAATTCAGTTTTTTCATCTAGCGCAATACCAGCGCCAGAGAATAAACTCAGTGTTGTCATTTGTAGAAATACAACCGATAGGTAATGAACTCAGGGTTACCATCGGGTGAAGTGTTGCTGCCAAGTAACAAATTCAACGTTGCTATATTTACAGAGTATTAATGCTAGGTAATAAACTCAGCGCTTCTTTGTACCTGGGTATTGCCGCCAGGAATAAACCCAGTGTTGCACTCTATCGAAGTATTATTTCTAGGTAATAAGCACAGTATTGTCATCTGCCAAAGCATTACCGATAGGCACTAAACCTAGTATAACCATCTACCTCAGTATTACCACTTGGTAATGAACTCATTGTTGCTATCTGCCTCATTATCAACGCCAGACAATAAACTCTGTCGCTATCTGCAACAATAGTACCACCAGGTAACAAACTCAATATTAAAATCTATGCAGCAAAATTAGTGTTAAGTAGATCCACAGTAGCAGTAGAATAGAGGTTCTGACAATGACTCTCAAGGTCGCGAGTTCAAGCCTCCTAGTCCAGAAGGCAAATTCTTTGCGGCTCTTGACGTGATCAGTCAGCACCCGGTATGTGTACTGCTATTGATTTACTGATCTTTGCCAGAAATGGGTAGGGCGGGGGTTGGGGGGGCAGATCTGGCTCATTGAGTATTTCGCCGCTGACGCCATAGCTTTAGACAATTTCTGATCGTCTGCAGCAGTATGCTCCTCTGGGGTCTGTTGACTTATATCTGCAGCACAAACCAGTGTGTGTGGGTTTCCTTGTGGGATTGCGGTAATGTTGATTTTACCTTTGCCTTTAACCAACTTTGTGTTGGTTGGTATTGCCGCTAGATAGTAAACTTAGTATTGCCATCTGTGCAGCAGTACTACCGCTAAGTAAATACACTTCGGCAACAGTCAGTGCAACGCTGCAATTCGACGAAAGGAAAGCGCTCGCCGTCGGCGGCGCCGCGTTTGTTTTAGGAGGATTAAGGAAGGATTGACTGGGAAGTACGCAGCAATGTCCCTTAACGCTTTAGTGAGCTAATGGAGGGTAATTTGGTCGCCCCAGGGTATCCGTGACCGGCCCATTAGAGCGGCCTTTACGTACATAAACTGCCCCAGACCGGCCCTAACGCAGCCATTATGTGTCATGC
>LQNS02277217.1:1213476-1224039 GCA_001587735.2 Parhyale hawaiensis | reverse complement strand
GAGTCAGCACACCAAGATCTGCAAAGAGCTCGAGTGTCTGGCGGAGTATCGAACCAGCGAGCGATACAAGGTGTTAGAGCTGAGAACGGAAGCATGCAGCTACCGTGGCACAGCTCCACAGCTACCGTGGCACAGCTCCACAGCTACCGTGGCACAGCTCCACAGCTACCGTGGCACAGCTCCACAGCTACCGGGGTACAGCTCCACAGCTACCATGGCACAGCTCCACAGCTACCATGGTACAGCTCCACAGCTACCGTGGTACAGCTCCACAGCTACCGTGGCACAGCTACCGTGGCACAGCTCCACAGCTACCGTGGTACAGCTCCACAGCTACCGTGGCACAGCTTCACAGCTACCGTGGCACAGATACCGTGGCACAGCTCCACAGCTACCGTGGTACAGCTCCACAGCTACCGTGGCACAGCTCCACAGCTACCGTGATACAGCTCCACAGCTACCGTGGTACAGCTCCACAGCTACCGTGGCACAGCTCCACAGCTACCGATGCACAGCTCCACAGCTACCGTGCTACAGCTCCACAGCTACCGTGGCACAGCTCCACAGCTACCGAGGCACAGCTCCACAGCTACCGTGGTACAGCTCCACAGCTACCGTGGCACAGCTCCACAGCTACCGTGGCACAGCTCCACAGCTACCGTGGCGGTAAGACTGTGAAACAAGTAACGTCACGAGATCCCTGAAAATTTCAGGATTTCGCGTAGCTAATTACTTTTGATTTACGTTTAGTTAGACGAGGTGAGTTAGAATAGAGGAAGTGACCGAAAGGGTTAGCCAAGAGGCGGTTGTTTAGACGAAATGCGTTAGGTTACACTACATGATAGGTTGCGTAAGCAAAGAGAGGTTCATTATCTGAAAACACAACGATTTTGAGGAATACCTGAAGTTCTGTGACTTTACGGAAGCACTTGCTTCATAATTTGAGGAAAACATCTACATCACAGTAAACTAAAGCCTGTTATTCCGGCTGGCAGTGTGGGTAGACTAGCGATGTTATCGCGATTTTCAAACTCGAAAAAAGCAATGTTAATATATTCCGAAAATTCCTCAAACTTTACCTTACGACGCAACACCTTTACTTCTGGCAAAGCTTGTGGAACCAGTTCAGGCCGTCACCTCGACGTCAGTGTTCTACCGGGGGTCACGTTTTGACTAAGTAGCTACTTATTCTTCAGGGCATTGTGGTGTACGTCCTCTCCTGGGGGAACTAGTTTCAACAAAGAGTATATTAATTTTGCTCCTTATGGGTGAAGAACGAAATAGCAAGAGTTAAGCAAATTGGCTCACGTGCTCACGTGAGACTTCAAGATTGTGAGACTCGTGAATATATTTCTCCGTAACTTAATCGTTTTCTCTGTTCCTCTTCCAGCTTAAAATTCTACTATGGCAAAGCATAGATTACGACCGAGGTGATAGTATGTTCTCATACAGTTGCATGCTATGAAATGTAAGTATTATCAGAGGCAGAATAAATAATGACACTGATAAGAACGACAATAATGTCAGTGTATATATATATATATACTATTAAAGGGTGGAAATAATTGTAACATAATCTACACAAAATGATAACAACATTAATGTTATTGGCAGTATTATCGTTTTGTCAATATTATTGTTCTTATTAATAATACTTAGAGCATAAATATTATAATTGTTAGCTTTGTTGTAATCATTATTAATGATATTAATATTTTACTATCATAATTATTAACATTATTATTATATTATTAATGTACCAACAACTACTGTACTCTGAGAGTGCATACCTCCGCCAAGCAATGCTTTGTTAACGAAAAAAATCAAATTACCTCCAAACCAGGATATCCTATTTGTCATCCCCAAATATCGGTTATTTGTGTCTCTTGAAAATAATAAAGATTTCTGTAATTTCCTTGAAGATCCGTCAGTAACTTCCTCAGTCAGTTGTGTCCTGACAAACTTTTGACAAACATCAAACACACAACAAGCTAACCGATGATCAGTAAAACTTGATCATTTGTGCCTTTTAACATTTCTGACAATTTTAACACAGTCCATGAATATCCATCCATACCTTTTGGAGCTATATTCTGGCAAACGTATCAATAAACAGTCAAACGTTCAAACGAACTAACTGATAATCATCAAAATTTGGTTATTTGCGTCTTGTAATATTTCTAATTACTCCTGTAAATATCATGAAGATCTATTGATAACTTTTTGGGTTATGTTAGTGAAAAGCAACGAATCAGGAATGGAGACAAACAAACAAACGGAGCAACAAATTATCACTAAATTTGAATCATTTGCTCTTTGTAACATCTCTAAGAATTGGTGTAAATTTTATGAAGATCCGTCCATAACTTACTGAGTAATGTTACCAAACTAAGAAAGGCAGGCTAACACACGGTTAAACAGATATTCACTAAAAGGTAATCACCTTTTTAACACACCTCTATTGTTTCCAATTGAGGTATATACATATGAATATTTACAAGCCTAAATAAAAACTTTCTATCTCAACTAAAAACAAACCGTGAGAAGCGCAACATACACACACACACATGTCTAACAATCCCTGTAAATTTTATGTAGATCAGGCCATAGCTTCTTGTGTTATCTTGGTGACACAAACAGACGGGCAGATATATATAGGCAAACTCGACAAAACATAACCTTCTTGGCGGAGGTAATATCAAGAAATAATAAAATCAATAAATCAAATGCTATATTAACTCATAGCATAAAAAATACAGTAACATCTCAGCAGTCAGCGGATTAATAATTCTTCAAAGGCCAAAGCTTCTCTTACAGTCTTCATAATTATTAAGAGTCATGCCAATTTCTTTATGACACATGCGCTCGCCTTTATGTTGCAACATCCAGAAAAATAAACAGTCTCAATAGTGCGTTGGTGAACACTTTTCACGGCTCATTGCGTTCATCATAGTGATATTCTGATAAGAAATGTCATAATTGCACCTTCGTAGAAAAACATCCTCTGCGATAAGTTCCATTAATTTACTTTATCTTAAATTGTGTACGGAGACAAATGCATCTGAATATCCGTAAAACACACGTCGATAAAAGCATGAATTATTTATTGTGCGTCAGAGTCAATTTAAGTTGTTCTTGCAAATTACAAAATATTGTAACAGGAATAGAATAACTATTAACTGATTATCCCAAAAGTCTTGTTTGAAATAAGAACATATTGTGTTGCTATCTGTTAAATGATTTGCCGATAAAGTATTTTCTTCTCGGTAAACAAAGAGCTACGTGATTGACCCACAGCAATCCATCAACTTCACTGTAATCTGACTAGCAACATCCCACCTGCATTACACTTGGGGAAAAATGAACAATATCTGCATAAAACCTGTCCGTCCGGTTCATCCCGTCTTCCTTGTGAGACCACACAGGTTCTCGATGCTAATAACAATGGAGGCCAACTGAGGAGAGTCAAAATACATGCATTGCAGGGTAGAGGACGTAGAAACCTGAGCAGGTTTTGACCGCAGGAATCTCAGTGGACTTCCGGGAATATTCCACAGCATACACACGTACGTATAGAGTGATATTCTTCATTCATCAGTGAAAAGACTTGTAGAGAAATGTCGCGTCTAAGCCAAACAGAGATATGTGTGCCTATCGTGAGCAATTTTGTAGAAAAAATTAACTTGCCTAGATACGATATCGGGCTGATTTATGTACGTATGGTAGCGGAAATTATTGCTAATTAGTTTTTTGAAATATGTTGAACTGTATGTTGCCAAGTCATATGTTGTTTACATTTCATCACGCGGAAAGATGTAATTTAATCTAACACACGCTGCAAAGGAATAAAACAAGCAAGTAAAACCAAACTGTTGTAGTCATTTTCTAAAAATTATTATACATGTCGCAATTGTACGTTTTCATTATCAGAGATGAAGAGCTCTAATAAAAATTGTCAATCACCATGGAAGCTAAGACCTTAAATACATTCTTAGGGCAGATAAAAATTTTATCAGCGTGGCAACAGCTGCAAGTTGAAATGTGCCGAGTTAATCGTAAACAGCAGTGGAAACCCATAGCCCACAGCATAACAGAGCATCACTCATCAACTGTGTGCCAGGCGTTCAGCACGAACAGACAATGGAAGCTGTGTGAGAACCGATGCTAATGCCCACTACCCTCGAGCGGACACACATGCGGAGAACGATGCTGTTGGCTATACATCCTCTCTTTGTTCAGCTACAGGGGTTTAAGGGATGAGTGGGAATCTTACTTGGCTCAAAAAGAGTGTGCAGGAAACTTATGAGTATCTCTGTCACATTTGTAAGTGAAATTTTGAAGCAGAGGTTTATCCTGACCGGATATATGTAGGTACAAGTAATCCTTGATATAAGTCTCCCTGTTTTATGTAGTTCTGCTATCCAGGTACAAAATTTTACTCCAAATACTCGATATATGTACTTTTGAGTGAAGAGTACGTGTGTTAAGTGCCTCGAAGCAAAAATTTCTCAATCTAATAATAATGACGTTGCATAAAACAACGAAGTCCTATATTGTGAACTACCTTCAATATACCGATAAAATAGCGGGATGATAAATGTATCTCTTCTAAAGTGCACCTACGGCTGGGAGCTAGCAAGCTTAATATTAAGAAGTTCGCTGGATGCTGAAGTTCTTATATTACAATATTACATGTGATGGGGTATTTTTTCACTTTGTGTTATTTTCTTCTGCACTAGTACAATCTTCCAGGACATAAGATGGTATACAACATTACTGAACAAAATGCGCAAGAGCGAATGTTAGTGGCCGTGGGGGAAGCGGGACCAGGCGTATGCAAGGAATTTTTGCTCCTGTGCCATAGTGCCAAATTTTTCAGCGCATTTGTATACATTTCGGCCTCTCGTGTCAACAAATTTGAATTCTTATGGAAGCCTCCCCACGAGAGCCAAATACCGGGCCTAGGCTTTTGCACAGCGGCTGCAGGCTGCGGAGTCTGTGGAAATGGAGCGTAAATGAATAAAGATGTATGGAAATGGAGCGTAAATAAATATAGTACTGGAATATAGAGCGTATAACTGGATAAAACTCTGTACCTATGACTAAAATAGCAATAGGTATATGTCGATGTGGAACGCAAAAGAAAAAAAAACGCATAGAAAATTTAATGGAGCTTGAATGACTATATTAATCGAAAATGGAGCGCACCTCGATAATAATGCCTGCCTAGGAATAAAACATGGATAAAAATGTGTCGAAGTGAAATGTAAATGAATAAAAACGCTTAGAAATAGAGCTTAAATGAGCAAAATACTTGGAAATGGAGTATAATTGAATAAAACTATGTACGTGTTGATAGAATATGCATAAACATATGTAGTAGTGGAATGTAGAGTAATAAAAACGCATAGAAATGGACCATATACGAACAAAGTACATGGAAATGGAGGGTAACTAGATAAATTTATGAACCTACGAATTAACTATGAGAAGATGCAAAGCAGAAAAATGGATAGAAATGGAGCGTATATTAATTATGTACATGGAAATTGAGGCTAAATGGATGAAAATGAAGCTGATGTGGATAAAATGTATGGAAATAGATCGTAAGCCGCAATAAAATAAAAATGCAAGAAAACTCGTGCACGGTATACTCATACAAGGTGAAAGTCTTATGAAGTTTATGAATGTTTGATACCGTATAAGAAATGCGGACCGAGATATCATCTTGTATACTAGCTAATGAACTTTCAGTACATCTGATAAATCCTAGTTGACCTAATGCAGGTTTAGAACTATTGGTATACAATCCCAAATATTGTTTACGTTTAAATTATTTTAGGAAACGAAAGTTCCATTTTGTATAACTTTAGGACGCACACCAAGAACAATGAAACAACAGTATATAAAATTACCGATGAAACTACCAAATATATCATTTACATACATATCATTGTGTCTTTATTCCGATTCCACAATATGCATTCGCAAGCATAACTTGATGCTAGGATGCTTGCGCAGCTCGCACGTCACTCACGTTACCGTATCTATGCTACCGATCTTAAAGATTTATCGAAGCGACATGCAAGCAACGCATCCTCCCATCAAATTGTGAGGGCGAATGCATGGTGTGATCCCGGTATTACACTCAGTGCGTTTCGTACGGTGATACAAAATGGTACTGACGTATCGTAATAAATATCACATTTCAACTCCTTTGAACCCTTTAGCGACCACTTTTTTTGTGAGGCACAAAAAATTTACTCAGCATTTTCAATTTTATTTTAGATGATATTAGACCTAAACAAACATAGCTAGGTAAAATAGATATGAATTTGTAAAAAATATATATAACAGGACCATGTGGTCCAACTGAACCTAAGAGGACCCCCTTTTGGTCACCAGTACATAACAACAAGCATCATAAGTGCTGTGAAATAGGTCACTGGAAGCTTATACACAGTGGAAATGGTAAAATCAACTCCGACTGCACCCTCCCCTGGGAGATGCCCAGGCACTGGTTCGTGCGGCAGACATTGGCCGACAGGCCCCGGAGGAGTAAGTGCAGCTGCAGCCGACAAAGGGTCACTATATGAACTATGGCGCCGAAACGGAAGGCTCAAACGACCCGCCACCCCTACCCTAAGGTAGGTTGTAGTGGCGCCCCTATCCGGCTTACTGATTCTTCTTTTTCTTGCGAGTCTCCCGATCTTCACCTCGAATGCTGACTGCCGCGGGTACTCCTTTTTTGACCTGGTGGGCGCGTCACGCGCTCCTTCTATCGTTACCTCTGTTCCTTCATAGTATCAATCAGCGTTTATAGGTCTCTACTGTCGATTAGTACGTTGAGCCTCTGCCAGGGTTTATCCTACCTGGCCGCAGTGTAGCCAGCTGGGGTCAGTCCCGAGAAGGTCCAAACCTGACGCGGACCCATAGACACTGTCCCCATCGTACTCTGTTCTAGCGCTTTTGCGTCTCCCTCCTTTGGACGCCCTCCTGGAAATCTTCGCGTTGGAAAAGTAGCTAGTTCGTCTTCTTCCATGGTTTTACCCGGCTGATCAGATTATTGGCATCTTGATTGTGACTATTGAAAGTGTTTTTTCCCTTTCTTTGTAATCTAATCTACAGATGTGTTTTGCTTCAGTACATGGGACTGCCCACGTTAGAAATTTCACCGTGTCAAGTGTAGTAATCTTCGTTGAATATGGAGTGACTTGAAGTTCCTAAACTAGAAGTGCGCATTCAGTTAAGTATCGAGTTTATACAGTTAATTAAACTTTGAGTTTTCATATGTAAATGCAGATCTTCCTATAAAATTATTTTGCAGCTGGAAAAAAATGTGTCGAATTAGTATTACTGGCCGTTACTTTACTGTGTTTGTCACGCGTTACCTTACCGTGTTTGTGTGCGCAATGGAATGGCACAAGCAGTGCGCAATGGAATGGCACAAGCAGTGCGCAATGGAATGGCACAAGCAGTGCGCAATGGAATGGCACAAGCAGTGCGCAATGCTTACCGTGTTCATCCCGCGCAATCTTATATTACTGAAATTGTTACCTAGCCTATTATGCGTTACCTAGCCTATTGTGCGTTACCTGGCCTATTGTGCGTTACCGGGCCTATTGTGCGTTACCTGGCCTATTGTGCGTTACCTGGCCCATTGTGCGTTACCTGGCCTATTGTGCGTTAACTTCTCTCTTTGTGTTACTTAGGCCTATATATGTTACCTTGGCCTATATATTGAGTTACCTTGTCAATTTCTGCTCTTCCGGTTCGAGTCTTGAATGTACATGCTCTCTGTTGAGGACTGAAAGTGCCTCAAAATACGAGAGCCACGTTTACTTAAGCAAATTGCCTAAGTTTTGCTACTGTTCTGTTAATCCCGGGCTTTGGTGCCGTCTGTGGGGGTCATTGAGTTTCAAAAAATAGCTGTGTATGATCTTTTCTTTACGTATTGCGTAGTTGTCACGCCCCTGTTCTTTAGGACTATTTTTAAGTGTCGACCTTGTCGGTGGTGCAGACACTGTTCCGCCTACCCTACGGGCAGGGCTTGCTATAGGTAAGCCTAGCTAACATCGAGTTGGGAACCAATGGTTGTCCGAACGGTGACATTCCTGGTATCGTAACACGCTTGTTAATATTCTTTTCATTTTTCCTTGTCGAATAGGATAAAAATCACGTACGATGATTATTACTTTCATTGTCTTTATGCATGAGAACTGTGGCCGCCCGGGGACAGAGCTGTCTAGGCAAAACAGCTAAATAAATTTCTATATGCATAGGATTAGGGACTCTCCCACTACAAGGTAACCCCATGATAGCTTTGCGCACAAACACATGTGCTGATTCAACTCGCCGAGGCCGTGATAAAGACCGCGCCTGGCTTGGGGGATCGGCCATGCGACCTTGAGCAAAACTCGTGCGGCACGCTACCGTGGATATCTTTCATATCTCAGTGGCAATATAAGAACAACACTTGACCCGCGAATCATTCCCAGAAAATATTCATTTCAAGTTTTTGGTAGGAGCTCATATGACCATAAGGACCATACAGTCCTGTTTTGTATATATGCCATCAAAATAATACCAACAGCTAAAACCCAAAACAATGCCATCAGATACAATTGTAAAGATATAGTTAATGCTATTGTATTTTTATGTGCCCACATCTTATCTCGATTAGCTGTCATTTCTGGTAAAATTCTCAGTTTTGTGGAGAAAATTCTTAACACCACCATCTTTGATAAGGCGCTGTGCGGCACTGAGGGCTGAGGCAGCGACCAGCGAGGCCAGGGAGCGGAGGGACACAGACAGTAGCAGACTGCTACTCACAACTGAACGAAGCCAGAACTCGTCCTGCATGATCTGGAAACCATTTCAGACCCGCTGCGACTACCGTCTTGGTACTACGGCATATTTTCAGAGCGGGACCATATGGTCCTTTTGGTCGCTAAAGAGTTAGGGTAATATACGAATGCCAGATATTACATTCAGCTCAGCTTGCAAGGACATAATAAAACGTGAGTGAACGAAGAATGACTAATTTTCTCGTATAATGTGGCCTCGTCCAATAAGGCGTACATACGTCCATTCGTATTCCCTATCTTATATGAGATTTACTTACATTTTTTCACGTTTCATATGTTATAATGGAGCTGGCATTCTTAATCCTATTTCAAATACAATGCATTTTTACACTGGATCTATTTATGCAACGTTCCATGGCTGAAACACGTTGCAGCGTATTGGAAATACGACCTTATGAAACAAGAAAATGGTAGCAATTTCTACTACCAGATTACGGTAACAAGGAGTATCTTCCTGGAAATCTAGAAGTTTTTAGAAAATAGGTTTGTATTTTAGGGAATTATTTAAAAGATAATAGTATTTCCGAGGTTTATATAAGATAAGTGGTAGAAGACTGACTGAGTATGTTTTAGTTTGTATGAACTACTTGATTTATTCCTCAGTACTCACGTCCTTCACCTTATACGAATTTGCAACGCCCACGAGGGATATTTAGTCACGTTCCAAGCATTGTTATTCCAAAAAAGACGAAAAAATTATGCGTGAAACCTTGAAAAGAATAGCTAATTTTATGCCATAAGCATTTCCCAAAAGCTTGACTGGTCTCTTGGATCGTTGCTTGCACATTCCAGGAATAAGTAAAAATTTGTAAGCAACGTTAGCACTTCCATATTCGGAGTCTTAATTTGTTCAAACCTCACGGTAGTGACTGGGCGCACCGGCCTCCTCAGAAACTAAGGAAAATATCGACACAAAATAAATCCTCTGACGCCTAGTATTATCAACTCTCCAGCGCGTAAAAGGACAGAAGAAATGTATATAAGGACAAAGGCATTCCTTAAGCACTCACTCGCTGATCAATCTCTGCTTGACATCGCCATGGCGCGCCGTCGGCCATGAAAAATTTCCTGATTGGGCCGACAATCGAATAATCGAAACGAATTACGCAGTTCAATTCCGACCGCATCGAGGAAATGACAATCAAATAAACGAAATAAATGATCCCTTGGAATTCTGCAGGAAAATCGTTAAGGAATAGAGTTGGTAGCTCGGTTTTAGGTGCTAGACTTACAGGTGTAAGAAGTAAAGTGAGCTTGAGAGCACCCGCTACTAAGAAACCCACACGCACTGGTTCATGCTGCAGATATAGGACTACTGGTACCAAAGGAATGTGTGGCTGCAGTCGACCACGGATTTTCAAGAGCACTGGTGCCATCGACAGAAGACTGTTATGCATGACCCTACTCTCATCACTTCAGGGAAAGGTGAGTACCTCCACGGCAGCTGTGCAGATATCAAATGCTGAGCCAGCGCGTCAAGCGCAGAAGAACTCGCCTGCCTGGCTTGGTATTCGAACATACAATGTCCACAATGTCCCCGTGTGGGTTTCCAAGCGACAGCTGCATGCTTCCGTTCTCAGCTCTAACACCTTGTAACGCTCGTTCGATTCCCCGTGCACACGAGCTCTTTGCAGATCTTGGTGTGCTGACTCGGCAGTCGTGTGTGCATGCTCGGCACCGTGGCGGAACTGCTTTC
>LQNS02277217.1:1188941-1204187 GCA_001587735.2 Parhyale hawaiensis | reverse complement strand
TATAAATTTAGCAACTGGAGCGGCAAAGCACATCGCTATATAGGGTAATGAACTCAGTTGTCGTAACGGGCAGTAATATTTTTACTGTGATATCAAAAGTAAAAATAACGTATAAACTTGCCATGTAGTGTGATCACTTCCCTGCTTCAAATAAAATATATTTCTTTGTGTTCCAGGGTCTCTGCTATTAGTAAACTCGAAACATTTTACCACTCTTACCTGCCGAGGCTGCTCATACCCTGAGGTGTGTCGCAATCAGCCTTTCTGGGTTACTGGTGCTACACCGGTAACCCAACCAGTTGCAACCCGTGTCGCAATCATAGCTCTAATGACAACTGCGACACGTACGGGTTACGGCGATGCAGGTCACCGAGCACAAACTTCTGTTTTGAATAAAATGAGCACTAAATTCATTCAAAGGCACAACAAATAAACTCCTTACATCAGAATAAGTGAATCAGATGAGTTACTTGAAACATTCATGTACAAAATTTTAATTAAAACGGAAGAATATCATTAAGCTTACTCCGCTCGCCGCTAGATGACGCTTTCACAATCACTTTTCGGGTTACGGTAACCTTGTTTTAAGGTGCGGTATCCCTGCTTTGGTGTGATTGCGACACACCCATGTTGACGAAACTCTGTTCCGTGTAAAATAACTTGAAAAATTACAGCCTCGTCCCGCAAGCAGTAGTACGATTTACTTCTATTTAGAAGGACGTTCATCAAAAATATTCGGAATCACTATCTTTCATTCTATTAGCATCACAAAGCACTTTAAAAGCTTCTTCTAGAAACTCAAATAGAAAATCTCTGGATTATATAGGTAATAGAAATTCCCTAGATTCAAAAACTCTACGGCTTTGATACATTATATTTCACTGCTTTACCCTATCTCTTCATTTTCTAGGAAGATTTAAAAGTGACTATTAATGCTTCTTGCTCCCCACCTTAGTAGTAATAAAGTCAGGTATCCAAATACTGGGATTAGTAACTCTTCATAAAGTAGACGGAATAGAAATCATTTCCACATCTCCTATTTCATAGTCAGCATTTGGAATAGACTTCCTTCGACATTGTTGGTGCGGAGTCGGTCAACTCGTTTAAAAATCCTCTCGACATACATTGGGAGAGACATCCTCCACAGCTAAGAACTCCTCCTCCACGAGTCACAAGCTCTTAACCACCAAGGCTTCCCAGGTCATTTTAATCCATCTTCTTCTCACTTCCGCTCCATCTACATCTTTAAGCTCCGCATATCAGCGGCTATCGATCATGCTTGCGTTCATTCGTGATCATCTGTTTGGCCGAGATTCTTCTTTACCTTCTTTTTTCTGACTTCTTTCTTTTTTCTCTCTTCTCGTTTCCCCAGTCCTCTATATCCTACTAACATAATTGCAATAGCTCATAGGGGCCAGGGTGTAAGTTCTGGTGTCTCGTTGGGAATGGGCCTATTGGTTCGTCTACTGCCGCCTATCTAATCTAATCTAAACTTTTAACCGACAAGTATTTTATGATGCTGTATATTTGACTTGTTCAGTATATCGGCTGGGCAATCTAAATCTACATAATTTTTTACGGTATCTGACACATCAGATATGTGGTTCGTACATTCCATTCAAAGTTTACATGATTATTTTACGATAAATGACAAGTCGAGCATAGCGTCTGTGCTGTTCAAATTTCCAGAACTTGCTGGTATATTCCGCAGGCCCTTACCCCACTGCACTGCATTTGTTTCAGTTTAATCAAGCTGTCCAACGGTTTGACCCAATGATTGCATCCAACTTTTTTTTTTCTTTTGCTTGCAACTGCAGTGGCACGAAGACCATTTGTCAAGAGAGCAATTAACGCTCTTTGACAGCCAATTCCATGCCATTAACGATCTAATAATTCGCATGGCATGTTAGCCACACGTTAAGTTCTAATTATAGTTTATTTACAGAGGCGTGACTGACCACTCAACGGCGTCATTATAACGAAAAACCAGCTGTACATAGCGCCATGGAGGGATCAGACCCTTATCAAGCGTGGCATGACAGGCACTTACGAAAGTTGTATGAAAATATTTAAGCATCGGAAAAGCTAAAAGAGATAAGGGATTTTTGTTTATTTATTTTTCAACATGGTTCCACTGAAAGGCTGGACACATGTTTCAACGGCGTTGGAGAGCTTCTATCCCGGTGTAGAAGAACTCTTTTTGTTTGGGACTCAAGAAACCCTTCGAGTGAAGCTACACCGTTGTCAACAGTGGCAAAATGGCCACTAGCCAGGCTTTTTTTCTCATTTGGAGGGAAAAGATGGAAATCGGAGGGGCCAGATTTAGCGAATACGGTGATTGGGGAAGAAGTTCGAAACCACAATCGTGAATTGTTGCCATGGCAACCACTAAGGTTGGATCTGGTACAGGGTCTTGGTGGAAGAAGATTCCTCTTGGAATACTTACTGCTAATCTTTCCAACATATTGCCTGCTCAGGCTTGTAGTCTTAGTATTAATAACAATAATGTAATACATATCTAAAGACGTGTTTGTTCTAGTAATGCCGATTTCATTGTTACTTATTTAGCTTGCAGGATTTCACTTACCCAATGCCCATCTAAAAGTGCGTACGTAAGAAACATTTTCTATGATTTTGACGGGATTAATAATTTGTCGTATCGCCAAGCTTGCAACAGGAAATCCGGGAGCACGTTTCGTGCGTGTGTATGCAAAGTTGATTTGAGTTAAAACTTAAGGGATAGTCATCGACAAGTTGCAATCAATGGAAGCAGAATTATATACGTATTGCATACACTTCTTTCGCATGTTTCATTCTGGCAACTAAAGCCCACTTCACGTTGAAGGCTGTGCAGCACGTGGCCACGAGTGTATCTTCCTACACTTGAGATATTTCCTACAATATCGTCAGTTGCCTTCATCTTGGGATTTTGGAAAACATTCGAATAACAAATGATCAATTCATATATAAAAGTCGTTACTGTTAATGTATGAGCGATTAGGGCAAACAACAATGAAAACCGCTCAGTCACGCTGAGTAAAATGACCCGACTGATTTCATTTCGCTACTTGCAAATGAAAACTAGTTTTAATTTCTTAATTAGAGATCAAATAGAATTAGCAGTCGCCATTTAGTTTCCAATGTAATCGAGATTACTTTCTAGCCCTACAGCCAGTGGCGTTGAGGTTAAGACATGCAGGAAGAGAGGTGGTAGCAATCGGGCCATGGCATACACACTGAGCTAGACCGTAATCGGTTTTATCGGTAGCTTGCTGAAATATTTGTTAAAAATTTGACTTACGTGTGATTAATGATTGTATATGCATGATTAAAACCGAAAAAATATCGGTTGTTTTACAGCCGTAAGAAATTTCTAACGAAATGCTGAGCTATTGGGGAAAAAAATCCCAAAGAAAGGCTTAACTTGGGCTTGCTTGGCCACGCGCTGCACAGCCCTCAATGTGAACTGGGCTTAAGATGTGATATATTAACAGACAACACGAATTGGAAGTTGTGTTAAGTTATTCGAACGCGAACAAAATTTGCCTTCATCCAACCTGCCAAAATCGCTGGTCACGTACCTTTTTGCAGAGTGTATGTATATAGTACAACATTTGTCGTGGAATTGCAAGTCTCGGAAATTTTTGTCGCCCGTCTACATTGGTCATAAACCAAAAATTTTATCTGAGGGTGGAAGCGAACTCGACCTAAGCTTCTGGATTAGCGCAAGGGAAAGTTATAATGCTAGTTTTTCGCTAACATACACGTGGTAATATGTTTGCTTGCTAGGTTGACTTATTGGTTTGACTCTCCGTCCCTATGTGAAAGATTAGATTAGAAAAAATTATCATCTGAATTGCAAGTCGGCCGATACCGGCTAATAACGTTACATCTAACCACTGCAGACTAATGAAGCGCATCTCAGAGGCAGCGTAATTATTAGACTACATTTTTTTCCCACAGCGAAAAAATTTCCATTCAGCTCATAATACTCAGACTGAGTAAGATGATCAACTGGAGCAAATGAAAAAAATAAATTCCAGAGTGCGGAATCACAAAGAATCAAATGGGAGATTCGTTGAGGTAATTATTTTTTGTCGTCATTTAATCACTGCGTGGGTCACTCTGACTATTTATTTCCAATTTGGTACATAATTGTTTATTCTGCCGCTAATCATCAGCCGCTCTGTTTCAAAATCATTTTTTCACTTCTAACTCAAAATACTATGATGACAGATACCAGCACCGCTCTATATTTCCTTATCGGCTTATCTGCTATTTTCTGTCACACTTGCAGCATCTGCTTAAACCGTGCTGATAACCAGTCTATCTGTAGCTTGAAAAAGATTGATATAGGAGATATACAGTAAGCACAGTTTCCGACTTTACCAAAGTGGAATTATTGGCTCCGCTGCTTCTCTTCTCATGATTGAAGTCTTATATTAAATTACCTGATGCGAAGCAGCAGTGAAGTACGCTGTTAAAAATACTAGTGATTCATAGGACAAAATTTTAAAAATCTTCAGTTAATTTCCCCGTTTTTTGTGCTGCACTTTTTGTCAGTGATACTGACAGAGTAATTACGTAAATAGATAGTCTACTGACAGTTCTGTACAATAAACAGAAAATTTCTCAGTTATTCTGTCGTATTGACAGTTTGCTCTCTATATTAGCTGATAAACAGAAAGCCAAATCTTTTCCTCGATTTCCACGCACAAAATGAAAAGCTCATTTGGAACGGCTAAAAATGCATTCCCTCATACAGAAGACAGAGCTTCAATTTTCAAAGCCTTTATGAGAAAAGTTAATGTCATGTTGACACTATTCTCATTTAGGAATCCCCACACGCTGGTTCGTGTTGCAGATATGGGGTAATATGCTCTACGACAATGAAGTGTATACAACAGAAAACGACTACATATATACATAAAAAGCTATGCAATAGTGTCAACGCAAATTCAGCGCCGTAATTTTTGACGACCAGACATACTCGTCATAATAATGAGAGCTGATGGTCGGTAGTAAGACTTATACGATAATATGCTTCAGAATTTTAATCACGAACGAAGAACATTGCATTTATGAGGTATTTTACTCGTTACAGCTATACCCTACACCAGGAATACAACCCGATAACCTTGGTCTCAGAAACATATATGACAATGCACTAATACTATAGGAAAACTTCAGCTGCACTGGGCACAATAAGAGTCAAGGGCGCATTTCAACGCAATCCAAGTGTTAGCATTCGCAAAGTCTGCTACGCCTTCATTAAGAACATCAATATTGCTGTCTGTGGTGTAAGAGGATGCAGAGGTTATGCTAATGCGTATGCAGCAAAGAGACGGCGCTCATTAATTTAAGCGCTTTCGATGAAGACTTTTACGGTAGACGGAGGACCGAAAGAAAGATACAATTGGATAGACGCCCTTCGTTGGAATAAACTTAACTGCAGGATTTGATCAAAAACTGATTGATCCAATCGTATCTCCAGACAATATAATCAACTTAGAGAGAGATTGGTAATGAAATAATACCTAAAAAATGAAATCGAATGAGCTTCACCCAATCGTGTCTCCAAACACCAAAATCAGTTTAGTAGGACTTTAAAAAAATTCTCAAAAGTGTGTAAATCCATTATGATTTAGCACAGCAATTCAAAATATCTGCCGCAAGAATCATATAATCATTTCAACGTATAGAAAACGCAGCACTTGTTCCTTTCTCTGTTATGTACTGCTAACGACGTGGAGAGTAACATAATTCAAGATTTTGTTATCAATGAAATAACTTTTCATAGATAAGCAGGACTGACCATTTTGTAGTATTTTTAATCAATTTACATAAAAACCCTCCAGCACGAGTTGAGTTTCACAAGACAAATAAGTAATTATTCACGCCAAATGTAGCACGTCGGAATGATATTACTCGAACAGTACACCACTTCTCCTTAAAAAAAACACACTCAATTTAATAATTATATAGCTTAAAACTTTTCAGTCACGCATCTGCACAACAATTTTCATTATGCAATATCTTGCCGAGCTATCTGCATTTTATCATTTTATTGTTTTATTGCATGTATAATATCTCTGAGGATTAATTAAGAAGGGTGAAACATTTAATTACGACGCAAACCTCGGGGGTTGCACATGGGACGCGGCGTGCTTGGCACCCTGTAATGGCGATGCTGGAGGGGGTCAGTTTCTACTAAGAGTAAGTAAAACATAAATAAGAGTAACTATGTCACGCACTCTGTCACTATTTCAGCAACAGGCACACACATATATGCCTACTCTGACGTAGTTAAAGTATCGCCATATTAAATTATGGGCTAAAAATTGATATTTAAATAAAGAGAAAAGGAAAATATTTAACCGTTCTTTCACGCCGCGGCATGTATCTATTGTTTATGTAATGCACATGATATGGAAGTATTCCCACGAGAGAGGCATATTAATTTCTGAAAGGAAGGGTTAACAGGATCAGCACACGCCTCCAGGCAGGAACTAAGAACGTTTAAACAGAGCCAGATGCAAAACACAACAGCTAGATCGGTCAATCCAACTATGTACAGTTAAGTCGTCGCCCACGTGCATATTCCTGCCCACCGCTGCCTGAGCGCCCAATTCTGATAGCCTGGGTCAAAGCAAACGGCGTGACTTGTTTTAGTGAGTCATGTTGACATACTTTTCGAACAGCAATGCTGGATGAAAATTCAATGGAATGAATACTCTCTTTCGGAATAACCACACTAGTTTTAAGTGCTGATGATTCGAGAAACCTAGCAGAATCTCGCCCAAGCTAATCTGTAGCTCAACCAAACGTAACGTAACCAAAATACTCTAACTTAACCAATCCTAACCTGACTTAACCTTACCTTACCTAACTTAAACTAACATATTCTAACCCGACTACATATACTATGGACACGCTCGATTGGGATGAAAAAGTCGAGCTAAATCAAGCCCACTTGTCTTAACTCGTCTGGAAACTGCAGACAGGTGCCCGGACTTAGACCCGTTCATCGAAATTCCAAGCGTTGATTTTTAATCAGTTGCCTGTAAGTTTTTAAGAACTCAATCTTCCCTCAAAGTTGAGAATTCAGTCGACTCAACATAATCAGATTGTACCTAACACATGCAACACGATTCAAAGTGACGAAACTAAAGACCCTGTCTGCAGTTCCGTACAACACTAGGAAAGTGGGCTTGGTTTAGACTTTGATGAACCTAATCGAATGAGTCGTATGTTATGAAAGCCTAATTGCTTGCCACAATTAGCATTTATGCCGGTTATCGCATATTGCAGGCAGTATATAGCGCCTGTTCCGAATGGTGCCTATCACGGTCCGCTCTCGTTGTAGTTAACAATTTTTCTTTTGGAGGAATGCACGGCTGCTGTTGATCGCAGATTAGGTACTAGAGATATGGCATCTATGGTGGAAAACACATACAACAACAGCGACTTTCCAGCAACCCCATTTCTTGTTAGGGTCAGTGCCCCCGCAGTAGCAAATACAGCAAGAGTCCACCTGTCCTGTCCAGCAAAGAGGCTCGATCTCCCCGTATTAGCGTGAGGTTGACACTCTAACCATCTGCCAACGCTCGTCTGTTAGATGCTCTGTTTCAAGTCAATCAGAGTTTGTGTAATAGGCCTGTCATGCCTTGTATTAGGTTTGCTTGATCTGCTATGAGATGTTTATATATCTTCTATTAGGTCTGTTAGATTTTATTATATCTCTTAGGTATTCTTATAAGTGGGTCTGCTAAATCGCCTGTAAAATGTTATATCTTTTATTTCAATTGTCAGATTATTTATTCCATTTGTTAGGTCAGTTAATTCGTGGATCTGTTAGATTTGATCTATCAGGTCTGTTAGGTGACTTGTTGAGTCCGTTCCATTTCCTGTTTCGCCAGCTCAATCTTCAGCCATGCAGGTCACTCTGCGGCGTCCAATTACCCATTAGATAATTTCGCGGCGCCCCATCCATTTAATTACACAACTCGTCAATCACAAGAAGTTAACCTTGAGACTCTCAAGTGTGACCTTCCCAGCCCGTCCCGGGGCACCGTGGCGCCCACACCACACGAAAATTGCAGGGAGAGACCCTTGTTGTTTCGGCGTGTTGAATGCCGACAAAAATCCGGTATTGCAGCCGTATTTTTTTAAGGATGTTGGTAAAAATACTAAGGAACCGAATATGCAGTTACTGTCTACTGTAATTTACTCAGTTGACTAGTAAAGCTATGTTTTTTTATAGTTGACCTTTTGCAACCCACGAAAGAAGCCATGTTGGCATAAGCGGTGGGCGAATACGTTATTACTGTTTTCAGTAAAATGCTCAATTACTGTACTTAATTACGTGCTGATTTTAATCGTAGATCATAGACCGCAACAGACCTTGACTCGTAGGTCTGACGCTGGCGGCCAAAAGTCGGTAACGGAAAAATGGGATTTTCTCAAAAGCTATTCGTTTCTCCCTATCTAATACCGAAGAAAAAATTGCAAGATACCCAACATTTTCTTGCGGAGAAGGTATCTTGGATACAACGGGGACTTACTTGGGCGCTTGCCTGCATGACCGTGTCTGGACATGTTCATAATAGCTCATGAGAAAATCCTATTTTTCTCATTTTGGTCGCCAGCGTCAGAGGCCACTTTTGGACCTAAGAGCCAAGTACTGTCGCGGTCTATGCATTGGTGGTTCAAATCCACCGAAATCATGATGGTAAAAATATGTTGGAGGAAAATATAATTGCTGTCTATAGTAATTTGCTGATTTTTACCAGTGAAACTGTCACATTTGTTAACTATTTGTTTTTTATTAATATTACTGGTCATCTGTAACCATATGGCTACACAAAATTCATTGCGCATTTCCAAAGTAAAAGATTTAAAAAAAATTGATATAATTTTGTTCCGTCAAAAACTTCTCGTGAACGAATCGAAAGCTTGCAATGAAAATGCATTTTCTTATCGTACTGATTTAGAATATTACGTTCACATTTCGCAACCAAAATTTGTGTACTGGTATACGTAGAAAAGTGAAACGGCGGAGTCCTCACAGTTCCCAAATTGTAATATTAAGCGCTGAATGCTTAAAAAAAAAGCATTAAAATTATTGTCCGTAATTTAGATTAGATAGGCGGCAGTAGACGAACCAAAAGGCCCAATCCCAAAGAGACACAGGGACTTACACCCCGGCCCTCTATGAGCTATTGCCTCAGAAGGAAATGAAGCTCTATGACTACAGCCTCAGAATTTAATGAAACTCTGTGGCTACAGCCGATGAGAACACATTAAACGTTCGAGTCAAAGTACGTGGTTTCTGCTCGTAAATTATTTATCTATAATTTCTACTACTGTGATAGAACAGACTGTAAGGAAGACACAGAAGCACAACTTTGAAGCACACCTTAGCTCTTCCCCGAGATTGCTGTGACGTCATCATTAGCTCTTGTCGTCCTAGACCACCATCGTTGCGATGATCACAAACTAGAAGTCATAATTAACAAGCTGTAGATTTAATAAAGGAAATCAACATAAGTTGTACGTCTTAGAAGATAAGAAATACTCTAAGGCTGATCCATTTTAAATGTATTATTTAAAAATCACTTTAGTTACGTGTAGGTACATTAAACTCATATCCTGTCTGTATATTTAAGCTCTAAAAATCAAGTGATAACTTTGAAGGTCATCATTAGCACAAATTTTCTCACAGAAATGGAGAACTGAAGAAATACCGGTCTGTGTTTATATAACATATGTGGTACCAGTGCCCATGCATTAGTTGTTGTTCGAAGCTCACATTCAAAATGCTGTTCCACCACCAAACGTAATTACATCCCTGTTTCATCTATTGTAGAAAAATAAAAAAAGAAGCAAATTCTCATCAGGCTCTAATTTCATGGCAATCAACTGAGAACTGGAGGGTTAACTTGACAAGTATTGTAACCCAGTAGATGTCACGGAAGAAAGTAACGTGAGTTATCCAAAATTTCAGAGGTAGAACAGTTAGCTCGGATCGTTATCTTCAGAATACAAAGATTTACAAAGGTCATAATGGATATCATTGATTGTGGGCATTCAGACCAGCTGGTGCAAATGCCTATAATAGCTTACTTTTCTCACTCCCCTTGAGTTTCTTCTCTTTATGTCCAATACCGAGGCAGTGCATTAAAAGGACTAATGTACGTAACTGTTAACCAGCCAAGTGCTTCATTTTTCATTACTTGCATACAAACTCAGAACACCTGCAGGAAGAACAAAGAAATGAAGGCACTTTAGAAAAAGCACGGCAAATTGAACTTTTTTTGTGACGTATCTAGCACCACTCCAGCGATAGCAGACGATGTCGCTAAAGTGAGATGATACTGGACTTCGAAGTGTAATGGCTAATGTAGATTCAGTTTATGAAGATTAATAGCAATTGATGATGCAGCAATAAATCGTTAATGGCGCTGGCTTGCTGATGGTTTCAACAACTTGAGCGCAACGCAGGCAGTCCGTATCTAAAATTTCCATGTTAGGGAATTCCGTCATATTTCATTTATGGAGAATTCCGCCATAGTTCTGTTATAGGGAATTCCGCTGTATCTTTTTACAAGAAATTCCGTTATATGTATTTTATAAAAAATATGTTAGCTGCATATTTATTTCATTTGGGGAGAATTACCCTTACTGTGATTGGCGCTCACTCCTTCCTTTTGGAGACCCCTAGGTGACAAACTCGTCATTTCAGACGGAGTTTACTGCCCTGAACCGTTCCGATCGTGTAACCTGCAGGCGTTTAAGTCAGCTGTTAATGGCTATATGCTGAATTTGCCTCGAGTTTCTTTAAATTTTAGTAATAATGACAATGATAATAACGGGGAGTTTTCCACATTTCTATAGCAGAGAATTGTGTCACATTTGTTTAATAAAAAAGTCCGTCATATTTGTTTTATAGAAAGTTCACCATATTTATTTTACAGGGAATTTTCGCTGTAGTTCGTTCCGACAAGCTCACTCGTTACCTCCGCCAAGTAAGTTCGGTTTTTAATGAGTTTGTTAGTTTGTCTGTCCCTTTGTCTATCTGTCGCCAAGATGTCTCAAAAAGTTATAAACGGATCTTCGTCAAAATTACAAGGACTGTTATGTATTAGAAGGAACAGATGATTAACTTTTAGTAAAGATCCGCTCAACGGCTTGTTTGTCTATTTTTTTCTGTAAAACATAACTCAAAAAGTTATGCACGGATTTTTATGAATTTTGCATGTATTGTTAGGACAGTTACGAAGAGCAACTGACCCAATGTTTTTGATGATATCTCTGTCCGTTTGCTTCATTGTTTTTATGAATTTTTTATATTTGTCAGTTATGTAACTAAAACGTTATGAGGTAATCTTTATGATATCTGCACGATTGTTAAAAGTGAGAAAACTCACGCATGATTCAAATATTTTGGACAGATCTTCCAGAAAACTATAGGAATTCTCATTAATTCCAAATAACGAGAACAAATGATCAAATGCTGCCAATGATGAAATGGAAATCATAGTTTCAAGACCAATTCGAATTTTTCGTTAGCATTGCTTTGCTTTTAACGGAGATATGTGTTCTCTGAGGGCTTCTCTAGTTTTTTCTATCTTCTATAACAGTATAACAGTGCCTTTTAACGACAACCGCTCTCCTACTGCAACTTCGTTACAGACAGCGTCCCACCCTATATTACCAGCCAACAGTCTGAAGATGATCCGATGTGGGATCGAAACGCGTCGCCGAATCCACCTGCAGCACGATACAAAGCGCACAGTTTTGACAAACTCCTGCACCTGACGGACCAGCAGACTATTTTAACAGCTCAGTTGTTTGAGAAAACCAATAAAAAAATTTATCAACAAAATACGGCGTTCGTTTCAATGAAACCTGCATTAGAGAAGGGCTGTTCCCATGGTACTCTGATATATGTGTATATATATTTGTCTGTCTACCCAAAAAGTGGTCGAAGAAATTGAGCAATGTCCATACATTTTCGTAATGAGTTTGGTGGGTTGACCTAGTTGTGACCCATGCCCAAATACTAGACCTAACTGGCCATAAAAAGTGACGGTGCTGAATTTACCCCACCACGGCAGATTGTCTTACGCCACGAGGCGTTCTATGTTTTCTATGTTTTTATTCAAGATCTAATCCAAGGGGAAGGGGCTGAGCGCTAACTTTGTTCATCAAAAATGACTGCGTTGAACTTGCTCCCATGCACCGCGGGTGATGGTCTTACGCCGCGAGGCGTTATAGTTTTGTTTTGTCTGTCACTCCAGAGAAATACTTCGTTTCTGACAATGCACCTCAAAAATAAAAACATCAAAGAGTTTGCAATGGTCCTACAACAATTTCTTCAGCTCGAATTGTATTTTGAAACTGCAAGAGCGCACGCGACTTTATAAATTGGCTCACTACACGCAAAGAATTCAAAGCCTTTTTGCTCACGCAAAACGCGGCTCAAATAAAAATTTCCGACAGACAATGAAAAATTTGTCCGAGGGATCTCCGTAAAAGGAATGAAAGAAATATATTCTCTTGCCCAACTTATACACAACAGAAAACTCTTGCGCGTTCATTGAGTACAATACTTTGTACAAATAGTTATTTGTTTTTAAAAGTTATCAGGAGTGATCAGGACACAGAAATTCAAGTGAAGAGCAATCAGTTCTGAAGGGAAAGCAAGCCCAATGCTAAAACTGAAGCTTGTAAAAATACTTCAGGTAGCAGTATTAGCAGTTCCAAACTGTGAAAAGTGGAAAAAGTAGACCTGAGATCACAATTTTGGAAGCTGTAATACTACATGCTGCCGCTCGAGGACACCCTATGTATGTAGTGAGTAGAGGCGCCGTTCCACGTGAGGAGGCTGTAATTCTTCCCAGGACTGCAATCGGGATGTGGCCGACCACAGGCGGCCCTCAAATAGCGGCCCCCCCATCCAAGCCCCCATCCCACCCATTCATTGACGGTAGCAGGCGATTACTTGAATTATAATTTTATTTTCTGCACTTCTTTTGTGTTCCGCGTGCAGGTCTTACGGAGAACCTAACAAGCATCTGATACTCATATATGTATTGTTGCTTTGATTTAGCCTTAGGTGCGCACATATTTTTTAATAATGAATTTATAATAGATACTAGCAGTCGCTATAGCCACCAACAATCAACCCGGCGACCACTTGCGGCTGCAAGCCACACAATATAAAAATAACTTAATAAATATAAGAACCCCCGTTATAATTATAATTTTAATTAGTGAAGTCATACGCTGCTGATTCAGGTCAGAATTTTGAAATGTAAACTGGTTTTCATCAATCAGTTAAACTATTTTAAGATATAAAATGCGCCGAGCAACTGTAGAGACAACAACCCAAGGTGACTTTTTGTAACGTCGGCTATAATGCTATTCCTATGGTAATTGATTTTTACGAACAATTCTATATTTAGATGTTATTATTAATATAGATATGCCATCATTAAGTTCTCACATGAGGCACTTAAGCTTAAAGGGAATCAAGGGTACAAGTTGAAGTCGGGATTATTAGGAGAATAAGTAAAGGTTCCAACTATTTTAGTGCGTCAACACGCACGGGTGAAATATCGCTTAAAGAAAATGACACGACTGAAATAATATCGCTGTGCGTACTTGAAAAACCTGTTTGTCAGCTCGATCCTTTCTTCAACATCATGCCAGCCGTCTTCGAGAGGGGATGGCCAAATGTTAATATACGAGGAAGATTGCAGGTTGCAGTTCTTTTTGTACTCTATTTTTTTCTGTCTGCATCCGGCTTTACCACTCACACACGTACGAACCTCAACACGATTCTTAGGAAATTTCCATCAAAATCAATTAATTTCAAGATGAAACAAACCGGCTTTGGCATCACAATGCAAAACTGTTTTCGGAAAGGACTGTAGGAAAGATGAGTTTGAGTGAAGGCAGAGATACGCTGTAAAGCGGGTGTTGTTGCCACAGAATTAAATAATATTTCCTGCCCTGCGAAGTACTTAGATAGTTGTGTCAAAATGACTTTCATGTTTTTCTGAAGTAATAATGTTCTGTTGGATAATCAATATCAAGAGAAACAAATTTCATTCAAATATTCATCGGCACTACTAATTAGAGGGTGAATTTAATTGAACTGCTGACCACCATTCATTATTTTTAGCAGTGCTCCCGGCTCTAATTAAGTTTATTATTTGCCGATTCGTATTTTATGTTATTTTGCTCAGCTCTTCTACTATTTTTTATTATTATTTTTCGTATTGCAAAAGATGGTGATCATATTTGCTTGAAATTATTTTATTTGAATAAGCCAGTTTTAATCAATCCACAATTCCAGTACTAAATTGTATAAGTAAATGTCATATATTTAGACTGAAATTTGCAGTTCGAATAAAATTTCTGACTGATCAACAACTATTTCTGAATAAAGCTAGCATTGTTTTCATCAAATTTCATTTCCGGCACAATGCAATTGTTACCCCAAACTCAATCAAATTATATTATTCTAACTACAAATTTATTGTCATATTCATAGAGGCAACGTTGAGCTCCCCTCACCCCTGAAATGAACCTGTCCAAAGTCAATCCTTCAACAAAGCGTATCCAATACCAATACCTGCAAGGAACAAATGTCACAGGTGCTGCGGGTCAGCGTGCGCACAATAGAAGAATTGTCTACACAACAGGGAGTCGCAGGCAGCCATTCACAACCTTCCTTTTACGACACTCGGAGCCATCCGATCTGGACTCCGACGCTCGGATGGACGTAAGTCTTCAGTATAATGGGGTGAATATTGGCCTGTAGAAGAATTCACACCAACACCTCCGACGTCCGTTAGCTGACAATAAGCCAGCTCCTCTAATGCAGGTGTATTTCTGTGTCTCGGGGATATTAAATACAACTTGTAGCTCAGCAGCCTCTATATGGCGATGTCGGGAGGCTGCTGGTGCCTGCACAGCCTCATGGAAGTGCCTCCATTACGCCTATTTATTGAACAGTTGCAGGATCTGCGGCATTGATGCGAGTACAGCGAGGGCCGTGCAAGCGGAGCGGTGCTTGTAGGCATGGAGAGTCAATGGGATGGAGCTTATCGACCTGGAAAGTTAATGCAATGGTATTCGTAGACATGGAAAGTTAATGCAATGGTATTCGTAGACATGGAAAGTTAATGCAATGGTATTCGTAGACATGGAAAGTTAATGCAATGGTATTCGTAG
>LQNS02277217.1:1101860-1114543 GCA_001587735.2 Parhyale hawaiensis | reverse complement strand
CCTACTAACATAATGGCAATAGCTCATAGAGGGCCGGGGTGTAAGTCCCGGTGTCTCTTTGGGAATGGGCCTTTTGGTTCGTCTACTGCCGCCTATCTAATCTAATCTAATATTACGAAGAGCGAATGAGCAAAGTTTTGGGACGATCTGTTTGTTCGTTTGTTTGTGGCTGTGATTAATTTTATGCCTGTTAGCACAATAACTCAAGAAGTTGTGCATGGATCTTTACGAAATCTACAAGAGTTTTAGTCATATTAAAAGACATATGTGATTAAATTTTGTTGATGATCGGTTGGCCTGTTTGTGTGTTTGACTAATGTTTGTCAGAATGTTTGTCAGCAGCATAACTCAAAAATTTATCGACGGATCTTCAAGAAAACTACTAGATTTGTTAATACTGTTAAAAGGCACAAATGATTGGATTTTGGTGTTGTTACAAAGAAAATCATGATTTCAGAACCAATTTCAATTTTTCGTTACCGTTGTTTTGCTTCGTAGGTATACGCCCTCAGAGTGTTCTATCTATATAGTTTCAAATAGACTACACTTGAGACGGCCCCAGGACTGTATTATTGGCAGTTTCAAGCGTAATCAGTTTGCGTTTACCGTCTAAAACTAATCAAACACGAGAAATAAAAGCCTCAGATTCGAGTTCGGGACAGTTTATAGCTGAGCAGAAAATTGCGTCTCCTTCGCATTTTGCTAATCGGTGGCGCCTTCTATGATAAAGCGAGCCATATGTTGGTAAGCGTTTTCCAGAACACCTGGTTGGTGTTTTTCAGATTACATACATTATCAAGACAAAAGACACTTGTATTGCTCGGTTAGAGTATCGGTACATAATATTATTATGGTCCGTGTACACTTAGAAATCTCAATAATGGTGAGTTTATATTTACTTTTGAAGAAGTAAACCTACACAGAAGTCTGATAAGATATCCTTTTTAAAAGCTAAATATAATCTCACTGTTGCAGAGTAGCCCGTTTGTACGCATACAGTACTTGATGGGTAGATTTTTGTCCTAAATAGAAATCAAACAACAATATGCAATATGCGTATGTTTCTCTGCTTGACTACTTGCTTACGTACTTGCTTTTTTATTCTTTTGGTTGAATGATTAGTATTTCTCTCTTCCCCTTATTAACATTAGCTACGTAGAACAGTATCACTTACTCACTTGTACATCAGCCGTAGCTCAGCCCAATTGAAAATCTAAGCACTGAAAGCGTCTTAAGTCAATAACAGCGATAGCATGCATACTGAATTTTACATCCTTCAAACGTCACAGTTGTATTTGCTCTGAATTCGACAAGGAACAATTCACGTAGAAAATCAACTGAGATGGGAAACTTAATTCGTCGGATTAGAACCATCAACAAGAGCAAAGAAAACGTGGGTTTCGACGACGAAAATATTTTTCTGCTGTTGTTGTGTCACAGCGTGTTCCACTAGTTTTATGACACACCATTGTGATACAAATAGTACACTCATTACAGTGTAATACTAATAATGTAATGAAAATAATATTGTAATAATGAATGTTCTCTTGCTATACCTAGCAATTCGGTCGGCGAAAAGTCCTCCTAGGCTGCAAACTTCGAGCAAAAATCTGGAAGCCCTTAGGTTCTCGGAGGGAAGTTGAATCTCTAATGCGATCCTAAGTAAAGGTGCGAAAAATTCATAGCTTTTCCCTTAAGCATAAGCATGAATATGTTCCTTAAACGCGCTGAAGCCGATAGTTTTTATCTTTTTTATACTTGACAGCGATCCACTGCTTTTTGAAATGTTATTCACTCAAAGTTTAAAGAGACGCCAAGAACATTATTAGCGACAAGTTTTGAAGAAACCGATACAACAACAGTTACTAACATTAATTTTTTTGGCTTACACACACACAGTTGTGTCTCCACAGATACAACGGAATAGTGAAACGCTGTATGATCGAAAATGGAAGACAAATGACTGTCATCTGCAGCGGGTATATGCAGGGCAGGCCTTTAGCAGCATTTGAAGTTAATTTTAAATAATAATTTAATAATCAGGCACGGGCCGTGCAGGATAAGCAGTGACTATCCTATGAAAATTAATGGTAGTTAAATTGTTTTCGTGACAAAAATATAAGTAACATCTAACCAACTGACGATGGTTATTATGTTTATGAAGCTGTGAACTCTTTCAATATATATATATAATATATATATATATATATGTGTGTGTGTGTGTGTGTGTATTTTTTACAAACATTTAGATTAGGTCTCTAGTACCATGAACATCTCACACAGTACTTACAATTTTGAATATATTAAAAATGTGCTGACGTTTAACTTACAGTCGCAAATTTTGTGCCTCAAGCAGAGAGAGTTGGAACAGCTTGTATCTACACAGCTGCACACTTGAGCAAATTTAGTTCAGCTCTGCAACCAATCCACCTCTTTACTCCGGCCTGAAGCTGTAGTAAAGTTGATTCTTTCATTCGCTTTATAGAAATAACAACTTGCGAAATGCAGCAAAGGCCTCTGCATTCTACTCAGTATCGCCGAGTTACTGGGTTAATTACTTAATTAATTAAATACTCCATACTTTCCCGCTAGCGAACACACCAGTACAGGATGACTAGACGAAGTGTAAACGCTGTTTTTTGTTTTGTTACGTACAGTATACGTGATGAAGTTTTTTTAAGTAGAAAGATCGATTCTTCCTAATAAAATATTTCTTTATCCAAAAATAAGTGATAAAAATTTGTTCATCATTAACATAAACAAAATAAGTAAATCCAGTATTGAACTTTTCAAAACAGGGAAAATATACAACCTAGTGAGACTTGAGCCTCGTGTTAATACATAGATCAGGACATCGCTGTAGGAAATATCCTTACGGTGAAAGCCTCTTCATTCAGTATTCAGTATTCCCGTTCTTGAATGCTAAATTGAAGCTACGTTTGATGTGTATCTCATAAGAAAACACCCCTGATAAGTGTCTTCAAGCACCAAGAGGTTACGATGTAGAGTGAAAATGAAGCGCAAATACATATAATGAAAAGCTACTGATATTCTTTGTTTCATTTTGTTAGAGACGTGTTAACTGACTTCTGTATCGTGTGAAATTAAATAATCAACTTTTGCCGTCCACACTTGCTTCATTACCCTACATTTTAACTGTAGTATCGATTTTTCTTATCGAAAGCAGTAGTAATGTTATTTCCTTCCAGTTTCTACATGGAAGTAGCCACTATCGTCAACATCAGCCCTAAGCCTCCATTCAGTTTCGCTGGCGCTGGTTTTCCAGAAATTCTCCGCGGTCAGAGCGAAGCCAAACATCTCTGTTCCACGTGGTACGTGACAGTGACCGAGAGCTGCAATCAGCTCTATCTAAGACCTGGAATGTGCTCTCGCTGTAAAAGCAACCGCCCGAACAGGGACTCGAACCCTGGACCCTCAGGTTAAAAGCCTGATGCTCTACCGACTGAGCCATCCGGGCATGTCTGGCACGGTATTCATACCGTTACTTGTTACCGCCGTCTCATTTTATTATTATTCCTCTACTGTTAGAGAACAAAAAATGAGTCATTCAACCCTCAATGATTCTGTAATGATCTTGGTAAATTTTAAATTATTCTATGAGTACTGCTTAAAACCTAAAATTGACATATACATCAAATTCTCATCATAATTCGTCTACATGACTCACCAACATTTTATAACTTCACTCTGCTCTTTCTGGTTTTCATACTTGTTATGAAAATCACTTGAAGTTTCACCAACCTTTCACTTTCTCACGGAATATTCATCGTATTAGAATTTTTGTCCTAATTTTGAATTGCTATGGTAAGATTTCATTTTTCAGCTAAGGCACGTCACCGCAATAGCTAGCTAGTTACTGTGGCGCTGTTGCTAGCCTAATAACCGACAGCAGCTATGTTTTCTTTCACTAGTCAGCAGCGACTGTTTACCTGGCACCAGCCAGCAGTGACTGTTTGCCTGGCACTAGTCAGCAGCGACTGTTTGCCGGGCACTAGTCAACAGCGACTGTTTGTCTGGCACTAGACAGCAGCAACTGTACGCCTGACACTAGTCAGCAGCAACTGTACGCCTGGCACTATAGTCAGCAGCGACTGTTTGCCTGGCACTAGTCAGCAGCAACTGTACGCCCGGTACGATAGTCAGCAGCAACTGTACGCCTGGCACTAGTCAGCAGCAACTGTACGCCTGGCACTAGTCAGCATTGGCTGTGTGCCTAGCACTAGCCAGCAGCGGCGGTGCGCACTGTTCATTTCGAGTGCCAGGCGCTAATAGCGAAGAGGCAGTTAATGTTGACTAATGTTGAGTTATGGTGAGAGCGCACGTATGCTGCAAACGGCAGGACACGCGTAGCTGCTCATTTGTAACTCTGGAATTGCCTCATTACGAAGCCTTTATTCAGCATCGTTTCGTTCCAATGGATCATTTGCATGGCAATGGCCAAATTTTAAGACCGCTGCGCCCTCCTCAAATTCGTAAAAAAATCCAACCCGAATGTCTGCAACTCCGCCCAAAACTTTCCCCTGACGCGCTCACTTTTACTGAAGAAGTTCCGAGCCAAAGAAATTTTCAGGAAAAAAATGCGGTCTGCGTTCGAGTATCTTCTATCGAGTATTTAGACTTGAAGAATACGTGGTTTCATACTTTGCAAGCATTCTTTTTTCCATAATTTAAGATATAAGAAGTTCGTTCGACTAGGTATTTTCTAGTGAATGTCTTCACGTTGAAGAATATTCTTCATGTTTTATTCTTTAATAAAATTAGTGATTGCGTAGGAAACTATCTTATCCCGATTGTCCTCAGTAAAGCCCTTCCCTTGTTTTTGTGCATTTATACTCTTTAGATTCATGTAATTTACTTTGAAGTACTTGGCGATACATGCTCTCTTGAATCAAGAGGACACACATAGAGTGCTACTGGACATAAAAATTTTCAATATAAAACAGGGGGAGGTGTCCCCTAACTCGATGGCTATCATTTCATAACTAATCAGACACAATTTTCCTGTAGGTAATAATCTAAGTAGCAAAATTAAACATCGATATTCATATTTTTGCCCACCATATACGCCATTAACAGAATAATATTTTTAGATATAGAACAATATCGGTCAATGATAACAAAAATTTTTTAAAAATAACTAAAACAGAATATTTGCCCTGAAGCTTGCAGTTTACCTCGAAAAGTTCTTTGAATAATTTGAAAAACAAAAAAATTTTCCCCAGCATCTGCTTCCAAATACTTTGTCTCGGAAAGAAATGGATCACATTTTTTTATAAATTAATAATTTTGTTTACAAGTTACTTAGAACGAATATTTACATTGTGCCACACCTACTACATACATTTACCATCTCACTAGCGGAAGTTCATAGGCAATTATCCGACGTCTGTAGAAAGCGATATCGGTAATCACCTGCGATTTTCCTATTGATATCGGTTTCCATACAAGAAGTGGTGGGCACTGCGGCAACCCCCCCCCCTCCCTGCAATAAAATATAATAATTACCGAACACAGTATAATTTTCAAGTGGTCCCAGGACCCTGCCTAATGCGCCTAAGCAATGAAAGCTCATAACATGCAGTACTAAATAGCTGATGACGTTAATATACAGTGAACACATTCGGTGTTCCCAGGTGGTCATGGACTGTTCGCGTTGCTCTGCAAGGGACGCGAAGCAACTGAACGTCTGAAACTAACAACGAAAACGCAATATAGTTTCGATCATCCATTACTTCTAAATTCATTTTTCTCACAGAACAAGCGCTATGTATTTCTATGTATATCTCAAATTATATTAAAAGAATATTTAAGATGTTCAGTAGAGCTGTAGGTTAGATTAGAGTAGATAGCTGGTAATGAACAGACCAAGAGGCCCATCGCCAGGGAGGAACCGAGACTCAGGCTCAAGGCCTCTCTGAAGCCTTATACTTGACTGAATTAATGTAGCTTCGTTGACTACCAACTTGAAATTTTCTTATTTTTTACCTCTGTATGAAAAATCAATAGCGAAATGAACGAGTCACCGTGTGCTGTCACAAATCTTATAAATTTATCTTCATATTTTAGCCTCAAGATTAACATTTCTGGACTTATCCCCAAGTTGAACTCCTGCTCTCTGCAGAGTCGGTTGAAGAACAGGCTGTTCAATGCAGCAATTTCCATCTCTGCAATAATTCTGGCGTAAATCCTACAGAATGAAATTCTCCGGCGTTCCTATTTCGAACGCCAGCCAGCGTGCCGGACATCTTCGCCTAATGGGAAGCAGTTCACACTAGCTTTTAAAATTCCTTGACAGTGAACGTTTCTTAGGAATTCGCGAGTGATGTTTTTTCTCGTCACCAAGAACAGAATTCGAATATTACTGCCAAGCTTAACCAACTATTTCACTTAAACTTCAAGACCTAATTGCATTTTTATTTTCAAAAATAACCGTCCAGTCTTTGAGGAATTAGGCATTTACCCAAGATAGGGAGTAATATTGTACACAGATTACTCACCTACACATCTGCCTGTCGACCGCTCGTTAGCAGATACAAAATGTCGCTCCATGCAGGAAGGACACTGTTGCTGAGCTGTCAGTAGAGGTGAGCCCAGGTGAGTAACAAGCTGAGTGTGTACTCACTTACCTTTAGGTGGGTCAGCTGCTGTTTATGACACATAGAAATTGTGAGTGTAGCATGCAACGACTGACTCCCAGTCTGCGTAGTGTAATAACAGTTAATATCTGAGAATTTTCTCACTAAAGCGAATGAATCAGTTTGCGCATAACTGTGCATTATTTAAACGTTACCAGCTGATATTTGAGAAAGTTAAGAGCACACACTCATTGAAGAGAAAGATCTCTGAATATTTTTATATTACTCACGAGTGAGTTGTTCAACAAGCAGGGAGTGACATGTGAAAAACAAATTCTTTACTCATTAGCTGATAGACTGAGTGGCCCACGCATAACGTTGCCTATCTCGGTGCTATCTAATTACAGCAGTGAGTCATAAAGCTTTTATATCTTTGTTGCTGGAGGCTGTTGGTATGATTAGAGAACTTTGTCCTTATCGGCCCATTTCGGAAACTGCAAATCCATATCTTGAGCCTAAAATAGTCGAGAGCAGCGGTCGAAAACAGATAAGATATTAAACGGCTTGAAAAATCTAATAATTGAAAGAAAACAACTGATTGAAGACGGATACATTTAGGTCACTTTAAATGCTCCAGATTCGCATGTTTTATTATTATTATCATTAGTATCTGCAGGCAGTCGCTCTGGCACGGGGCTACAGCACAGCTGCTATGACTTATATCTCTCCTTCGGTATTAGATATAGTCTATTAAGTCTCCTTCTCAGTGACTTGTGATATACTTCTTTATTCTAAAGAATTACGTCACGTTTTATTTTTAATCCATATTCGACATTTAAAAATACAAAAAAAAATAATAATAATAATAACAAATCAGGGCTTCGTGATAAATTCAACATAGTAGACGACATTCTCACATATGTATATTTCTTTCTATATCTAAAATTTAGGCAGCCTAGCAAGATTCGAAAAATCCTATCTAACA
The DNA here is from genome assembly GCA_001587735.2 of Parhyale hawaiensis. Classification (NCBI taxonomy): domain Eukaryota; kingdom Metazoa; phylum Arthropoda; class Malacostraca; order Amphipoda; family Hyalidae; genus Parhyale; species Parhyale hawaiensis. The sequence continues at coordinate 1,106,962 of LQNS02277217.1, read as the reverse complement.
ATTTACATGCTTGGTTTCTATAATAGCATGACAATACAAAATTTATCAATTTTCTCACATATTGGAACTGAATATTGGAACTGAATATTGGAACTGAATATTAGAACTGAATATGGACGCAACCAAAGTCGTCACTGGTTCCAGCAACACAAATTTCCCGATATGTACTGCGAAGGCACGACAAGCTACAGCACTCTGAGAGCGCATCCCTCCGCCAAGCAAAGCAATGTAAACGAAAAATTCGAATTGCTTCTTAAACTATCATTTCCTTTTCATCAGAATCAAAATATGATCATTTGGGCTCTTAGACAGTAATAGCAGTTTCTCCAATTTCATTAAAAATCCGTTCATAACTTTTCGAGCTATGTTGCTGACAAACATACAATCAAACACGGATACAAACAAGCGAACCAATCATCACAGAAATTTGGTCATTTACTCTTCAGAATATACCAAACAACTTATGTAAAGTTCATAAAAGTCCGTCCACAACTTCCTGGATTATGGTTCTGCGAAACAAGAGGCAGATAAACCAACAAACCAACGCTGGAACGGATATTTGCCAAAAGGTAATCATCTGTTACTCTTAACATGCTTAACAATCTATGTCTCTTTCGTAAAAATCCGTTCCTAACTTTATGAGTGATCTTCGAGACAGACAAACAGTTAGACAGACAGAGAAACAAAGAGATAAAGAGACAAACTCGATAAAAACATCACCTCCTTGGCGGAGGTAATAATGAGAGAAGCGGCAAATTCATTCAATTTCATGCTTTTTTCTTTTTAGCTTGCAATCTCTGACAACATTTTCGGCTACCCCATAAAATTATTTACGGTTGGCTTCTAACAGGGCCGAAAATTCTGTTAGGGCTGCTGCTGATAGCGCCTAAATAAATAATACCAACTGCAACGAGAGTTATAGTTAATTTTTACAGCCATCTGAAGTGAAGCGAATGCTAAGCTTGCAGTTGAGCCTGTTCGTACGCGTGTTCAAATTCGTCGTACCGCCCGCAACAATAGTTGTTAACGATCCGTGGTCGGCTGTAGCCGTATACTTCCTCCTCTGGTGCCAGGTGGCCTATGTCTGAAGCACGAACCGGTGCGTGCGCGTTTTCCAGCATAGGACGCAGTCAAAGTTGGCTTTACCGTTACATTTTTAATTCGGAGTTCAGTGACTTTCAGACTGTTCTCTTGCTAAGCTGCGGGTCGTGCGTTTCCTGGAGGACACTAGTTCTAAATTACATTAGTTCTCTTCACTATCATCCGAGTTCTCACACCTAAAGTAATATTTTTGAACTTAAAACGTGTGCATCTCAGTTTACTGTACAGCTTAAGTTTAGATCGCTGCACAAATCCAATAGGCCGTCGTAAAGTGTAAAAGCTAACGATATTGACCAAACTCGTGCTGTTGCACTCAAGTAAATGCAAGCTCTCTTTCCAAATCTCAGCTTCCATCCAAAAGTTTACCCCGAAATCAGGCTCATATCCCCATATTTCCCGCCCTCGCAGCCTCTTTTACTCTAAAAGAAATTGCCCTTTTATCAAATTTAAAGCTGCTATCCAATGAAGATATTTCTGGAGGGAATGTTATTGAAACGCTGTCATTGAGCCGGCGGGTCTGATGCGTTGAAGAGGCTCTAAGGAGGTCATTTCCAAGCTTTTTCGGTCGTACAGAACTGAACTGAAGAAGGGCACTGAAGTGTGGTTAATCGTGATGAATGAGGGGATAAAAAGAATGCAATAGAATAGCTAACGTAATTAGAAGAGAAGATTCTTTATTTGTGTAGTCTTTTCATACTAGTGAATGAAAAGATAAGTGAGTCGTCGTGAATGAGATGATGAAAAAGATGCAATGAAATAAAGCAATTAAGAGAGATGATTGTTAATGCATACAGTTTTTTTTTATTGCTCTTAACCCTTACCCTCTTCACACCAGGTTGACATCTGCAACACGATTCGAAACAGCGACGCCAACTTAAATCGACTTCGCAGGACATTATTGATGGCAACTATAAAGTGCTTGTGATTTACTAATACTGAAAAAATTCTTCTCTGTGATGACAACGCAACTGCTCATATGCTTTGTGAGATCTGCAGCAAAATTTTTTTATTGCTATGTACACTGTAGTCTCTCATACGACACAAAAGTTCCAAACCTCATTTTGCAATATCGTAGCAAATCACAGCCATTGTCTGCGATATTTCCAACAATGCTGCTGTATATTACCCTTGTGATACTCCGACGATCAGATGAGCTGTAATTCTGCAATTGGTGTAATGCGCGGGACCCGAAATGTTCAGAGATCTTCTTCCTTGAGATGCCGCTTGAAACCAACATGACAACAGTCAATTATCCTCACAGTGCGTTGTTAAATTAACAGGAGCTTCTACTTACGTGAAATCTCGAGCAATCTAGCTTTAATCACACTTCATAGTGACCTATAGAATCTGGCCAACCCGCAGTGATCACTGACATCAAGTATCAAGGGACTAGAATCAACGTCCCCTAGACATCCTTCAGAGTTTTTGGCCTCTCTAGCACTTGAAATCGCAAAACAGCTGCTGGGCGGCCAAGAATTATGCTAGGGAAAGGGACCTTGCTGGAACCCTTTCCCAAGTAGCCCACCCCCTCGAACATCCACTCTTGACACCGCCAAAGTCACAGCAATGCGGCCCGTTGGATGGAGGCCCGTAACCCAAATTTTTGCCTCTTTTTATAGGCAAAGTTTTGAGATCTCACGCCAGCCATTTCCTGGCCGGCAGCGAAATTCTTCGCTTCTTTCCACTGCTTTTTTTTGCGCACCTGCGGATGAATATTTGCTTTCCAGATCACTGGACTGCATAGGCGAAAGATGCTGTAGTTGCGGCAGGCTATAAAAATGGGAAAACGCAACTATGCTGGTGCGAAGGGGAAGAAAAATGCAAAATAATTATTCCTACACGTTTTATTCTCTGTTTACTAAGTAAGGAACGCTTCAAAGATTGTAAAACTTTATTCTTTGTGACAGATGCACTCTAGGGCTTAGGTAGTTGATTTTATATCGTCAGTTTCCTCAATTAGGAGTACTTTATGTGTATAAATTTCATGTCAAATATTTTGAGAAGCATTCATGAAGAATGAGTTAAGGTTCAGATATACTATCACTAAGTTATGAAAATATCAATACCGTCCAAAAATTACAGGTAACATTTTTGCTCTATTTCTGTTTAAGTAAGCCTCTGCTAATGCATTTTAGATAAGGAGAGTATGTGTTCATAATACCTCTCGTTCTCTTCAACAAAAAAGGATAAAAATATATCAGAGCAAGAACTGATGCCTAAGTACACTCATACCTCTTTATACATCTAATAAGGAATACCTAAAGAAACTGATTCTAGTGCATTTTGCATTTTTTATCATCACAAATTGTGCAGAAGTCTAAATAAGTCACATTTTCAGCAGAATTTTCCTTGAGTAAAACCTGCCCTCAGCTTCAAGTTCACCTTTACCACAAATTCGAGGCTGTGGCCTCCAGGGCGCGCCTCACGGCCGTCGGTGAGTACTAATCCGAAGTCACAAATCTTTTACGGTGTAAGCTGAGGCCAAGTAGTTAGAATTTAAATTTACGATTAAGCTTCTAAATCGTAGGTCTTGTCGCCACGGCAACTTGCGGTTCAGGGTTTAGAGAGGCTGGAGTCTCTCCAGTAATAATTATTTAGCCAAACTACACTGCATTCCATGCATCTTGGTGACAAGAATACGGTATCTTGCTAGTAAAGTGTTCTTGTCTAGGTTGTCAAGTGGCATTATCATGTGTTAAAGAAAATCAAGTCTCTCCATTAAAACCTTTTGCACTTGCTCTGAGCTTCATTGGATTCCTGGGTTTATCGTATCACGAATGTCTAGTCAATAATGTGCTCCAATCTAGCGGTACAACAATGCACATTTTGCTCTATAAAATAATGAGCGTCTCCAGATTGTTTTGAATATTTAGACACCGTCAATAAGATTATTTTCATTGTTTATTGAAGCATTGCTCTCACAGCACACTTTTTCTTCTCTTGTTATAGACCACTCCACATGCATAGCTGCCATGATAAAGATACGCAGGATCTTTTATAAGGAAGATTATTGGACACTGCAGTCAGAATAAACAATATTTCAAGACCTATAGGTGCCGCAGCTTTTTCCGGGAAGTTCTTTAAATTTTGTATCCTGACTGAACTACACTTCTGAGGTCAGAGCAAATGATGCTCCTCCTAGGAAGCCTCTGGATTTTTCTTCCAGCATTCAAAAACTTACAAGCGCTGCACCTGATCCATTTAGGAAGTTTTCCAGAATTTCCTGTGATATCAAGCTGAAATCAATCATAGCTCACAGACGCTGCAACTTCAACCAAGAGCGAATAATTTTTCCATCAGTACCAAGCTGCCATTGAAGGGTCACAGATACTGAAGCGACTCCAATTTCAGCCTTTTGGATATTTTAGTCTCGAGATGCAGTTCAAAGCTCAGAAACGTTGAAGTTTCTCCAAGGAATTCCTTGCATTTGTATCCAGACCAAGTTGCATTTCATGGCCCGCAAACGCAGGTGCCTCTCCAAGAAGTCGTCTGGTTTTCCATCAAAGCTCGAGCTTGTTTGCCTGTGACGGCCACTCCAGCTAAACTTCTTGAGTGCAGGCGAAATGAAGTGGTTTCCCTCGACATTTGGATGATTATGAGTGAGAGCTCTTGCCAGTTTGTCCACAACCACTGCTGCGGAAGTGCTCAGCGTGAGCCCTCCCACAGTGATAATATTTTGATCATGAAAGTAATGACTTTTTTAATTTCGGAAAAAATATTTGCAGAAAATGTGATGTTGTGTTAGTTTACATTGTGTTGTGCTTCGTAGTTCGCTATCATTGTTTTTTCCACGGTTACGGGCGATACTACCGCTTAACATCTGCAACAGTAATGGGGCGAAGACAAACCCTAGTCGATGGTGAAAAAGCATTTAAAACAAGAGCACTCTGAGAGCGCATACCTCCGCCAAGTGAGCCAATAGTAGCAAAAATTCAAATTGGCTCTGAAACCATAATTTTCTTTGCATAAACTCCAAAATCTAATCATTTGTGCCTTTTTAT
>LQNS02277217.1:1030370-1054926 GCA_001587735.2 Parhyale hawaiensis | reverse complement strand
GATATCGGATTTCTGACCATAAATTTCAAGTGGCCGGTTGACTGGTGAAATTCTGCAGTAATTTCTGCTTTGACCTTCCCATGTCAGGCTCATAATTAAAGAGCTGCAATTTATGGCCGAACTCGACCCTCAGCCGGAATGTGCGGGGTCTTGAAAACTCTCAAGTTGAACAATTTATATCGCTGGGTCGCCCGGCCATAACCAGGGTGCCCCATTAAAATCAATAAAATGTCATCGTGCGCGAGCTACCGAGAACCATCTTTTCAATAAAGTAAAGTACCTCATAAAATCTATCTGATGAAAAATATTGTAAAAGATGGTGTCCGCCTGTAAAAAAAATCAATTATGAGAAACAGTGTGGAAGATAGTAACCAGTATAAAATAATAACACCTGAAAAATACCATACGCGTACAGTACTCCATCATGTAATATACAGTAATAGTTCCCAGTTTGCTGTTGGTTGGTTCGTACGTCCTGATCAAAAATTTTTCCTACCAAAAATCAGGACCACCGCAGATGCCCAAACCGGAACACAGCTTCCATATAATACCATGGCAGCCTAAAAGTTTGTTAGGGTTATACAGCAGAAAATTCATCTGTCCAGCGCAATGGAGCTGGTACCTTTGCCAAAATGTTTTAATTTGAAGTAATAAAGAATAAACAAGCACTTGTGAGCGGTAGCATAGCTAATGGACTGCACTCTATTTCCAACTCAAAATGTTCAAATTTGATGTGCCAGCAAAAGAAAATGGAAAAACAAAAAACTATTCCTTCAGTAAGAACCACGATGAGTACAAAAAACGGAGAGTTTTGCTAAAATAAATAGTGTTGCCACCTCTTAATAACACTTCTGCCTACTAGGTACGATATAATAACTACTGAACAGTTGTAGAAACTAATACTCTATTAAAATTAATAAAAAACAAACAACGTAGTAAAAGATGGTAACCAAATAAATGTAACAACGCTGATATACTTTAGTTAGCTTGAGAAGATAACCGTCTCATGAATTTACAAAGAATACATTTTACTTGCCTATTTGTCTTTCAAGTTGATATTATGCTGATATTATTATTGTTATTATATCCGCAAAGGAGGTTATGTTTTCGTCGTGTATGTCTGTCTGTCTTTCTGTCTGTCACCAAGATAACTCAAAAAGTAATGAACTGATTTGGACGAAACTTACAGGAAATGTTAGGTATGTTAGGAGGAACTGATGTCCATCCGTTTGTTTCTTTGTCTGCCTCATTTTTCTTAATGCCATAACTCAAAAAGTTATAGATGGATTCTTATGAAATTAAATGAGTTGTTAGGTATATAACAAAGAATAAATGACCAAATTTTAGTATTGATCCGTTTGTTCGTTCGTTCGATTGTCACTGTTTTTTTAATTTTGCTAGTTAGCACAATAATTAACAAAATAACGAATAGATCATTATGAAATTTATAGAGGTTGTTAGTAATGTAAAAAGACATAAATAATAAAATTTTGATGCAGATCAGTATGTTCGTTTATATGTTTGACTCATGTTTGACATAACGTTTTTTAGCAGTATGACTCAAAAAGCTATGAACGGATGTTCAAGAAATTGCAGAAGCTGTTATTACAATCAAAGGCACAAATGATTAGATTTTGGAGTTTAAACAAAGAAAATTATGGTTTCAGCGCCTATTTGACTTTTTTGTTACCGTTGCCCCGCATGGCGGAGGTATGAGCTCTCAGAGTGATCTGCTTGTTTTTTTTTTGTCGAAAACAAGTTGATGTATCATATTTCAATATTTAGTCTGCTACAAATATTTCAAATAAAATTCTATGGGAAACCAGAAAGTTATGAATAACTTTGGTTCACTTGACTATTATAGCTCAGCTAAAAGGCATAGCAAAATATTTTCTTTTATTCTTTTCCGTTAAGGCGCTTACACTTTGACTATACTGCTCTCAGCCAATACTTAAGGGGAAAAAATACCTTCGCTTTTCTTCTCATTTGACTCGGGTATTTACTGAATATTCTAACAACAGTGCACACGACGGCACGCTTTCCTGGATACCTTCTATAAATCTCCCTACAGCTTCCAGAATCCAGGAGGGGGGGCATTTGCACTGTACATGTACGTGCGAGATGTGTCAGTGTTCCCGAGTATGTTTACTTCTCATGCAATCATGTTGATAGTTACTGAAACTTGAATTAAATCAAAATACAATAAATTAAGCATGAGTCAACAACACGCAGAACAATAACACAATCATAACAGAACTTTCGAGTCGGCATATTAGTTTCACTGCACCATTTAGGAAATAACAGTTCAAGGAACGACCAATATCTTCCTATCAAAATGAAAAAATTTTCACCCCACCCTAATACATCAACTTCGTGTGAACGGTAAAGTCAAATTGATCACCACCTCAACTGGGACATAGAGATTCGCGCTGCAGATAAAAGCCAGCTAGGTTCATAGGGGTGTACGGCTGCAGTTGACTACAGGCTGCCAAAGCTATAAATGGTCACAAAGACGGAAGGTTGGTGCGATAGCTGTAACTCAACGACGCCCCCCGCCAGTTCTGGCTCAGTCAGAGCATATCAGCAACGCCGGGACTACAATTCCGATTATTGATGAGTTCACTTCCCTTGCTTGGACTTGAACACACGGCCCTGAGCGTGCAAGCGCATCACTCTATCACTCAGCCACCTACCATCCACTCAGCCCCACTTTCCAAAAACCAGCGCATGGCCCTTTACCTGTCCTTAAGTGGGTCTCTTTATACCCCATCAAGGGGAAAACATCCCCTGTAGCAAAGCTCCAGCAACACTGAGGCCAAAGTCAGAGCGCGCATTGCCATGCAGACATTTCTTCATGCCTCATCCAAACAACTCTCATTCCTCAGAAGTAACGGTAATGTTCAGCTCCTTAGGTTGGCAGCCGCCTTCATCCGACGAAAAAATGGTGTTGGTGGCCATGCAAATGGTGTTGCCCTTGGGCATTTCGTTTGCAGTATACTGTGATACTGCACAGGTGCTACAGTGTCTGTAGTGCAGTGCATTGAGTGTCTGCACTGCATAACGGTGCTGCATCTTCACTTTTATGTCTCACTGAGTCTCTGGCACATTAGATATCAGCATTGTATGAATGTGCTGCACGCGGTGCTTTTAGGTCTCCCTGTGTCTCCAGTGAATTAAGTGTTGACATGGTAGAACTGTGCTGTTCCGGTATATGTATGTCTCAGTTTCTCCACTGCATTAGGTGTCTGCTTTGTACAACAGTTCAGACAGGATATACACTCCTAAATACGGTAGCACTTTTTTAAAAGTAAAATTCTACATTCACAATAATTCATTTACCTTTTTGAGTGTATATATATTCCTGGACTCCATTTGTGCCAATCTTAAAAAATAATAGTCTAAGTTCTAAGTTTCTTATAACCTATTTTTTTACACGAAATTCAACATTAAAAAGACGCACTTAGGGCTACTACATCTGCACAAAGCTCTGTGTACTTCTCAAAATGATTATTAAAGGGTTCTAGAAATTTTGATATTCTTAAAACCAAATACACTGAGAGAAACTTTGATGCACTTAGATGTATCAAAATTACATGCATTTTTGTCCCCAAACCGAAAAACGCTAGTGCATCATGATGATGCACATAGGGTCTTATGATGCACTTCACACGTTGTTGCACTTATATGTCTCGGTTTTGTGACAAAGCCGATGATGCACCAAGATTCATTGAAAACAGCAAAAATTGATGTACCTGAAGAGACGAAACTTTGAAGTACAATTATATATAGCGATCTGCGTGTTAGTATGTAGCCGCGTCTCGCTTCGCACGTGCAACAAAAATACAAAGCTGTTGTTCACTTCGTTTTTTGCGGAAATATGCTTTTCTGACTCAAATGTGTTTTTCTTTCTGCTGCGATGACCCACCAAACTACGCCTTGAAATACCTACATTCATCCTGATGCTTCTCTGTGAAACACATATGTACGTGCATCAAATTTTTCTCAGTGTATTTTTACTTATGTACCGTACTGCCTCACCACGGTATACACCCACTGAAGCCATTGCAATATACATAATTTTCAATCTGGTGTTGAAAAAATGCACATTTTTAGTTGTGTGAGTCCATACAATGGTTTGTGCCCCCTGAAACCACTGTAATCTACATAACTTTCAATTTGGGCTTGTACATTTTCAACCATACATTCAGCGCCATCTACCTAAACACACGTGAAATTTCCGGTGGAAGTTCAATTGCTAGATTCCCACACATACAGCCCTCATGGGAGCCCTTTCATGTTATGAGTGGCTTTGGAGTTAAGGAAAAAATAAAAAAAGATGTTGCCAGCGATGCACAGCTGCAAAATTGCACCATGTTTCGAAGAGTTCGCCACCTGACCGTCCTTTTTTAACAGTTCAATTCCACAGAAGCTCTTACTTCAATAAAATATTGGGGTAACAGCAATTATTTTATTTCCACACCTTTATATGGCTCGAGTATTTATATCAGTAATCAAATATGATATCAATTCGTCTAGTGAAAGAGTAGCTTATGCACAAGAGTAACCCACTTTTACTGACAAGCGGCTGTATATCACCGCATTATAACATTAAAAGCTACGCCAGTTTGCATTCCCTAACATACTATCGCAAAAGTAGTGATTGCATCGTATGACTTACTATTAGTATTTTAATTACTACAGTACCTTGCCGCTTATAAAAAACGAATAATTTGCGGCGCAATTTCATTCTTGATGCAAGTGAATGCAATGTTACTCTGGTGCCTACCGGGCAACTGGCAACTCAATTTTTATCTTCAAATATCGAAAGTACAAAGCTTTCATTTTTCTTGTAAACAAGAGAAACAATCCGTTTGTTCGCTTTGAATTGTATTGACACTTTCCATTTTATGTATGCAACTGCTATTTGTTCAAGGCAAGATTATGTTAACCTCGGTCTCGCCTCATATCCATATCCCAAATCGTTTTAAGATAACATAAAAAATTGTACGTAAATTAATAAGCAAACAGGCAGAAGAATAAATTAATGTATATAGAAATAAACACTACAATAATTGCAGTGGTGTTTTATTTTATCGGAAAAAACTGCTGGACAGAAGCGCAATCTGTTCACTAAATCACTCAGGAAGTGACCAAATAAATAAAATGAAAGGAGGGGGGGGGGTAAATAGCTATATGGATTAAATTAGACAACTGGCAGTAGACGGAGCACAGGTCCATTCCCAGAGAGCAGCCGGAACATACGTTCCAGTTCTCTCTGAGCTATTGTCAATTGCCATCATGTCAGGATCATTTATACAAGTATCTGAGAAACAAACGAAGAAGAAAAATAGACTCTGCTAATGAGTTGATGGTTCTATAGCACATTTTATTGCTGTAGATCCGATTAGCTTAGAGACGTTAACTCAGTTGGGGTATGAAAGATAATGGATTACAGGGGCCTCCGAAGTATTGGCCGTAAAGAGTTTGTGACTCCTGGAGAATGAGTCCGAAGCTGCGAAGAGTGCTGCTTCCAATGTTTGTCAAGACGATTTTTATATGTATGCTCAGTCTCTGCACCAACTCCGGAATAGAGTCTGTTCTAATTGTTCACCATGAAGAACGAGACAAAATGCTGACTTAGATTAGTTCTTCGATCTTTATAGCTGAGTTTTCGGGCGTGTTTTCGCAGGCGTTCATTGACATTTCTGTCATTAACATTCAGGCACTTCGTAGAAGCCGTTCTAGAGCTTAAATGTTTTTATTCTACGAAAAGGAGCCTCACTTAAAGGTACCCAAACAGTATTTCCAGCCGACCCAGAAAAGAATTTGCAGCAGCCCCTTCTCCGTCGTTCACGTTCTTCAAACGCTGAAAACAATTTGCCAAGACGGTACGATAAACCTTTGAAAAACAATAACCCTTCTCCTTTTATCTAGAGCGTAGTCAAGATACTCGGCTTCAGTTGCCAGCCCCAGCAAAAGACTGGTTCAACAGTCCAGCTAAGCCTCGAAGAATGTAACGAAAAGAAGTTTCATTTTATTATTCTTTGTGGCTTGAGCAAGGAATACTAACTATGGTTATTCCCTAATGCAGATGAGAAACTTAATACACATATGAGAACTTTATAATTTAGGACAGCATTCCAAGATGTTGTGCAACTGCATAACATTGTTGAGTCAGATTCTAATACTTCGGCATGAAGGGCGCCGCAGATATCTTAATTGCTTTAAAAGGTGCGCCGTGAATAAGAAAAAAACTTTTGGGAAGCATTGCCCTGACGCTTTGATCAAATAAAAAAAATGGGGAAACTGTGCGCTTACCTCATGGATAATTAGTCTAGAAATCTGGAATGTATATGTAGGTGGTTCGTGGGATAAGAACCAGGGACCTATGAATAGCGCAGTACCACCGTAAGGCCAACGCCGACGGACCATAAAAGACGGAGAGGCAGTAAGCGAAGTTCTGCAGCCTGTCCCGCTCCTCTACAGCGAGAGTTTAACTTGCAGCGCTTATCCCTTATGTGGAAGCTCTCAGTTTTCACAAAGTAATTACTACCCATTGTGTCACAAACTAATAGTTCCACGCGCACCTGGAAATATGCAGGAAGACAGGTCACAGTCCGACCATTTCTTCGAGTTAGATAAGTACAGTAGGGGGGTTTGCGGGGCAAGAACCACCTACTGTATTTATCTAACCAGAAAAAACGGTGAGACTGTGAGCTGCCTTCCAGGATATTTCCACGTGCGAGTGGGACTATTAATCTGCCATATGCATATAAATATATGATACATTGTATAATATTGCACGACGATAATAATAATAATATACTATTGTGGCTGCAGTTGACGTACGCCTCCACAAGTTACGGAGAACGGAATGCTGTTCAATAAGCTGAGGTCTTAATGTTATTACATGAGAACACCGAGCTGGCTGCGCATCACATAGCACGAGGGCTTACTAAGGCTACCACAAGTGCAGTATCCATTAGACGAGGCTTTAGATAGAGTCAGGTCTGCCTCTCTCTCTGCAAAGCCCTGACTTTGGATCACGCGAGTGAATATCGTTCAGTTAATACATTATATTCAGGTGAGAATGTATCGCGTTGGCGGGAAAGAGGGACATTGTGCACCTACGAGTGCATGATCTCAGAAATTAGTTTAAACTTTCAAAGTAGAATACCTGCTGAAGCGAAGAGTAAGCTGAGCTGTATTGGAGACAGTACGGGCCCTACTCGTGCAAGTGTCCGCGCTCGCTAGCAATATGTGTTCAGGGTCCAATGCTTTTTAAACCTATATGCTGTGGAGCTTGTGCTATGCTATAGGTTGTGTGTATCCGCATGAACTCCTGTTTTTACTAGCATTGATTTCTTTGCTTACTGTACAAAAATGTTCAAATCAGCCATCATAGTTGTTCACAACATTTGAAGAGATAACACTGAAGAAGACGAAAATGCTAAGAAGAATAATAGACGAGAATACACAATAGTCAATTAAAAAATAACCATATGTATTTTCAAAAAGCGGCACCATTCGACCTTAAATAACCTTGATGGTAGAATAATTGCCTATTAATTTTTGCATTGCAGACTAAAGCAATATAACTAACTAAAATCGTTGCCTGTGGGGCACTAAACTGGCTACTTTCCAAGAGCTTCAAGCAAAAGTTTCCGTGACAGTGATAACAACATTACGTGTTTCAACATCGTTCTAAACACTGCGCCTAAGCGAAAGTTTCAGTGACAGTAATGACAACCTCACGTGTTTCAACATCTATATTATATTTCCTCTTGATGCTCCATCCGTCCGCACGTCCGTCCGTCCTTCCATCCGTTACGCTTTTCAATATAAGATAGGTAAAAATTCAATTTGTAAGAAGCTTTAATTTTCGCTGGAACAAAGTTCAACCAAAGCTGTGTTCTTTAGCGCTTCTTGGTTTGGTTTTGTTTATCGACGGCAGAGGTGTACAGCTTTTGCCTCGCCACCAACAGTGATGAACGCTTCATATTTTCGCGCGTCATAATTTTTGCGCTTTGTATGTACTCGGATGATACGGAACTCAAATGTCGAAAACGGAGCTTGGCTCTCTGGAATTTCCGCTGTCTCTTTCGTTTTGTAGCTCTTCTCATTCCAGCTTCCCAGTTCATGCACGAGTTCCTTAAAATTTCAATGGGCTGCAGGTATATTTAAAACGCAGGTTTCCTGTCAACGAACTTCTTAATAGGGAAATAGCTCTGAAAGTCTTCTGGGTTCTTTATATTTAAATGTAACCCGTGCTTTTGGACCATCAAACGTTGACGTCTTCAGGGCGATAAAATTTTAAAAACTCAGCAACAGAGCTCAGAAGGTACACAAGAGTCGTATCCTGGCTACCGACTAGAAAAAAAAACCTTAAATATTTATCAGATTTTCATCGCTCAATGTACTTCATTCTTCAACTGCTTAATAGATCTTATTGGAGAATGCATCAAATCTCTTGCTGTGTGCTGTTTGATGGTAAGCTCATCTTCCATTTTTAAATCTTGAAGTATCGGTAGTTAAAGGTTGATTGTTCTTTTCTTGTAACAAAAACCCAGAAGACTTTCAAAATTCCTCCAATATGACTGGGTGTCTATGTTCTAAGATATACGTGAGCTTGATATAAATAAGAAACCGTGCAGTATAGCCGCAAATTTCCCTGCAAACATTTTTGTGAATTGCTGCTCATTTTCATTCTTTATGAGAATTCGGCTAATGAGACAGCTCTGTCAAAGAAAGGCATAATAAAAAGAGATATCAAACAGCAATCTACAATGTATTACCTTAGCCGTTAGCTAGGCCTTCGGAACTTCTGTTTTCTGTGTCCACTTTGCTTCTTTCCGATTTGATGCTCCTTCTGATATTACTTTCAGCTGTTTTCCCTCTTCTTTCTCGACTTACTGTTCCCATAGGCGTTGATCCTGTGTGGAAACACTTTCGTGCATGGGTTTTCCGTGACTATCGTCATACGATATGTTCCTTCCTTTTACTCTCTTAGAAAAGCTTAGTACTTATTTAGGGAGGCTTAAACTTATTTATACTACTATACTACTCTGGAATGTTTAACAAAAAACGTTATTGATAAATCGGTCGGTTCTGAATGCATTCACAGTAAGTAAAAAAGAAAATAAGAAAATTCGACAGAGCCCCTACTTCCATGTTTCATGAAAATAAAAAAGACTCAGGTGAAAACTATTGAGAACATGGATACACACCCGAATTTGAGAAATTCATTATAAAAACTTGAGTTGAAAAGATTGAAGAGCATTAATTACGAACTGAAATTAAGTTTTTCTTTCACGGTGCATCCATCAGCTATGGTGCGGTGCACATTATGTAACTTCTACGAGAAAGGCAATACATGTTAACAGCTTCAGTAATTTTTTTGAAGATCCGTTCATAACTTTTTGAGTTATTCTGCTAACAAGCATTATGACAAAAATGAGTCAAACATACAAACAAACCTCCCGATCTGCACCAAAATTTGATCATTTATGTCTCTTAAAATTAATTACAATTCCTATAAATCTCGTGAAGATTTGTTCATTGTTTTTTTATGTATTGTGCTAATAAGCATAAAATTAAAAACAGTTACAAACAACGAAAAACTGATAGACGGATCTTCAATTTCTCTTAACATACCTAACAATCCCTGTAAATTTTGTCTAAATCGGTCCATAACTTTTTGAGTTATCTTAATGACAGACAGACAGAAAGATAGACAAATTTGACCCTCGAGGGATACATAACCTCCTTGGCGGAGGAAATTAAAAATTAAAAGGGTTCATTGGATTGTACCGAAACCCCTAGAATTAATAGCTCAAGAATTCTAAGCCTCGTAGTGAGTCTCAATAGATGAAACTCGGTGAGGGAGGCTACTGAAACTATTCCTATTCAGGCATTTTCCAGCGTAAATATTCTAGAATCGACACTTCATCGACCAGCTGAAGAGCAGCTTCATACGAATAACGTTATGGAAGTAACAATATATAGTCACTTTCCGTTGAGATGATTATGTGCGACACTAGTAGAATATGTAAATAAATGTACTGTAGATGCCAGCAGGAAAATAAATTGTTCTTAAAATAAGAAATCATTCCACGCTTCAATTTTTAAAGCGAGGTATCACTGTGATAAATCAAAAAATAAGCTGCATCGCTCCAAAAACTGGCACTTGGAAACTGCTTATTTTCTTTATGCTAATTAAGCACTCGAAAAATGTAAGACGCAACCCAGAAACCCACTTCAAAAATGTGGACTCTCGCTGCCCACAGTCAACCAACACAACACCAACAAAGCTGCAGAGGTGTCTGGACGTAGCCAAAACTGAAGACATTTTGACCACCTTAGTCTTGCGTGTTACACGTCAACGTAAGCCCAATTTCTCACTTGCTGAAGCAAGTTCTGTTGGCTCACTCGCTTCATTTGCCATCACAATGAACGGAACATTTGCCCAAAAATTGCTGAAGGCGCAAAGAACTACAACGCAAAGCGCATGGTTTTCTGGCAATTTTACACCAGTCTTGGCCGTCGCGCTCGTATTCCCAAAAACCATACACCCTAACCCACGTCTCTTTGGAAGCAGCGGATATTCTTCTATTTTAAAATAAAAAACTTAATTTGGACATACGACACTTGAGAATAGCTTGGACATTGCGGCAATGGACCCATGCGAAAGAGATGAACTCGGGATGATTACTCGCCGAATTCATTCAGTGTCGGGAAAAATTCAACAGCGGGATGGCGCGCGAATTAACGTCTTTCCCTAGGGACCGCAGCGAGACAGAGACTCTTGGGTTTTACGGGAGTTTTTCTCGAAGCGAAACGAGATCGCAGTCTCGTTTTCGCTGAAAAGCAAGTGAAAGTTTCCACGGAGCTAAAAAAGTATAAATTCTTAGGGCCATGACGATGTCATAAGCGAATGCAATGCAGCAAAAGAACGCCATAAGTGCATATGAATGAATTTAGATGAGTTTGAACCTGTGGGGAAACATGTTCGTCCGTCACAAATGGAAAACTTATTAATGTTTCTCATACAGAGACAATCTTCCTTCATTCACATTCAAGCGACGACAGTGATATCTGTCGGCGAGTTATAAGATGTGTTCTCATGTTATCAGTGGACAATATATTTTGAAAAGTTATCATATTTCAATTTTCACCAGGAGTTTTCACCGCAGATACATAACATGAATCTTCTGAATGCACAGGTTCACTTTGTAGAAATTATTAGCCAGCAGATTCATCAACACATCCTAATATGTACCCAAAAATGAAATCCCAATGATTTGACTAATATCACCAACTCTTGATACTTAAATCTGGTTTCAAAATAATATCCATAGATTGACGCTTAATGCTAGAAATATAGATGGTTGAAAGAAGTTCAACTTATCTACACGTTTAATTCAAGATATTATAGAGTTTAGAGCTGCAGGTACACCTTATACACCTTTATTGCTCTCTCATACATTATGCCAGAGGCTAAAAATCATACATTATACAGAAATAGTACAGAGAACACGCCCATCAAAAAGTAGTAGTAAACTTATTGGGCAGATAACATATTCTATGTGATATATCTGGCGATACAAAATTCCTTAAACCTAAATCTAAAAATATCGTCCGACATTGGTAAAATGAGNAGGAATCACTATTCACACTCAGAGTACAACAAGCCAGTCAGCAACTGCAGCTACATTTACTTGACCCTGTAGAGACGCAGCAAGAGCAACGTGCGGATTATCGTCCCAGCACAAAATTAGGACCTCTGAAAATGCATCTCCGACCAGTAAAGTTGGTAAAGGGAGCTGTTAAAACGAGCCTCGACAAAAAGGTACCCAAACAGTATTTTCAGCCGACCCAGGAAAGAATTTGCAGCAGCCCCTTCTCCGTCGTTCACGTTCTTCAAGGGCCGAAAACAATTCGCCAAGACAATACGATAAACCTCTGAACAAAGAATAACCCTCCCCCTTTTATCTAGAGCGTAGTCAAGATACTCGGCTTCAGTTGCCAGCCCCAGCAAAAGACTGCTTTAACAGTCCAGCTAAGCTTCGAAGAATGTAACGAAAAGAAGTTTCATTTTATTGTTCTTTGTGGCTTGAGCAAGGAATACTAACTATGGTTATTCCCTAATGCAAATGAGGAACTTAATACACATACGAGAACTTTATGATTTAGGACAGCATTCCAAGATGTTGTGCAACTGCATAACACTGTTGAGTCAGATTCTAATACGTCGGCATGAAGGGTGCCGCAGATATCTTCATTGCTTCAAAAGGTGGGCCGTGAGTAAAAAAAAAACTTTTGGGAAGCATTGCCCTGACGTTTTGATCAAATAAAAAATAGGGAAACTGTGCGCTTACCTCCTGGATAATTACTCTAGAAATCTGGAATGCATTTGTAGGTGGTTTGCGGGATAAGAACCAGGGACCTATGAATAGCGCGGTGCCCCCCGTAAGGCCAACGCCGGCGGAACATAGAAGACGAACATGCAGTAAGCGAAGTACTACAGCCTGTCCCGCTCCTCTACAGCAAGAGTTTAACTTGCAGCGCTTATCCCTTATATGGAAGCTCTCAGTTTACACAAGGTAATTACTACCCATTTTGTCACAAACTAATAGTTCCACTCGCACCTGGATATATGCAGGAAGACAAGTCACAGTCCGACCATTTTTTTTTTTTTTCGAGTTAGATAAGTACAGTAGGTGGTTTGCGGGGCAAGAACCACCTACTGTATTTATCTAACCAGAAAAAAACTGTCAGACTGTGAGTTGCCTTCCAGGATATTTCCACGTGCGAGTGGGACTATTAATCTGTCATATATATTATAAATATATGATACACTGTATAATATTACACGACGATAATAATATGTTACTGCGGCTGCAGCTGACGTACGCCTCCACGAGTTACGGAGAACGGAATGCTGTTCAATAAGCTGAGATCTTAATGTTATTATATGAGAATACCGAGCTGGCTGCGCACATCATAGCACGAGGGCTTACTAAGGCTACCACAAGTGCGGTATCCATTAGAAGAGGCTTTAGATAGAGTCAGGGCTGCCCCTCTCTCTGCAAAGCCCTGACTTAGGATCACGCGAGTGAATATCGTTCAGTTAATACATTATATTCAGGTGAGAATATAACGCGTTGGCGGAAAGAGGAACATTGTACGCCTACGAGTACATGATCTCAGAAATTAGTTTAAAATGTCAAAATAGAATACCTGCTGAAGCGAAGAGTAAGCTGAGCTGTATTGGAGACAGTACGGGCCTTACTCGTGCAAGTGTCCGCGCTCGCTGGCAATATGTGTTCAGGGTCCAGTGCTTTTTATACCTTTATGCTGTGGAACTTGTGCTATGCTGTAGGTTGTGTGTGTCCGCATGAACTCCTGTTGTTGCTAGCATTGATTTCTTTGCTTACTGTACGAAAATGTTCAAATCATCCACGATGGTTGTTCTCAACATTTGGAGAGATAACACGGAAGAAGACGAAAATGTTATGAAGAATAATAGACGAGAATACACAATAACACAATAGTCAGTTAAAAATAACCATATGTATTGTCAAAAAGCGGCACCATTTGACCTTAAATAACCTTGATGGTAGAATAATTGCCCATTAATTTCTGCATCGCAGACTAAAGCAATATAGCTAACTAAAATCGTTGCCCTGCGGGGCGCTTAACTGGCTACATTAAAAGAGCTTTAAGCAAAAGTTTCCGTGACAAAGATCACAACCTCACGTGTTTCAACATCTATATTATTATTCTGCTTGATGCTCCATCCGTCCTCACGTCAGTCCGTGTCTCTGCATGTTACGCTTTTCAATATAAGATAGGTAAAAATTTAATTTGTAAGAAGCTCTAATTTTCGCTGGAACGAAGTTCAACCACAACTTACTGTCTTCTTTAGCGCTCCTTGGTTTGGTTTTGTTTATATCGACGGCAGAGGTGTGCAACTTTAGCCTGGCCACCAACAGTGACGAGCGCTTCATATTTTCACGCGTCATTAGTTTTGCGCTTCGTATGTACTCGGATGATACGGGTCTCAGACATCGAAAACGGAGCTTTCCTCTCTGGAATTTCCGCTATCTCTTGCGTTTTGTAACTCTTCTCATTCCAGCTTCCCAGTTGATGTACGAGTTCCTTAAAATTTCACTGGGCTGCAGGTATATTTCAAATTTAGGTTTTACCTCAACGAACTTCTTAATAGGGAAATAGTTCTGAAAGTCGTCTGGGTTCTTTGTATTTATATGTAATCCGTAGCTTTTGGACCATTAAACGTTGCCCGTCTTCACGGGGGTAAAATTTTATAAATTCAGCAACAGAGCTCAGAAAGCAAACAAGAGTCGTATCCTGGCTACCGACTCGAAAAAACCTTATATATTTATCAGATTTTCATCGCTCAATGTACTTCATTCTTCATCAACTGCTTAATATATCAGATCTCTTGCTATTTGCTGTTTGAGGTAAGCTCATCTTCCATTGTTAAGTATTGAAGTATCGGTAGTTAAAGGTTGATTGTTCTTTTCTTGTATCAAACACCCAGAAGACTTTCAAAATTCCTCCAATATGACTGGGTGTCTATGTTCTAAGATATACGTGAGCTTGATATACATAACGAACCGTGCAGATATAGCCTCAAATTTCCCTGCAAACATTTTTGTGAATTGCTGCTCAGTTTCATTCGTTTTTGAGTTGCTCCACTTGAAAAGAATTCGGCTAATGAGACAGCTCTGTCAAAGAAAGGCAATCGAAAAAGAGATATCAAATAGCAATCTGCAATGTTTTATCTTAGCCGTTAGCTAGGCCTTCGGAACTTCTGTTTTCTGCTCCTTTGATATTACTTTCGTCTGTTTTCTCTCTTCTTTCTCAACTTACTGTTCCCATGGGCGTTGATCCTGTGTGGGAACACTTTCGTGCATGGGTTCCCCGTGACTATCGACATACTATATGTTCCTTCCTTTTACTCTCTTAGAGAAGCTTAGTACTTATTTAGGGAAGCTTAAACTAATTTATACTTCTATACTACTCTGGAATGTTTAACAAAAAATGCTGTTGATAAATCGGTCAGTTCTGAATGCATTCACAGCAAGTAAAAAAGATAAGAAAATTCAACAGATCCCCTACTTCAATGTGTGATAAAAATAAAAAAGACTCAAGTGAAAACTATTGAGAAAATGGATACTCACCCGAATTTGAGAAATTCAATATAAAAAACTTGAGTTGAAATTAAGTTTTTCTCTCACGGCGCATCCATCAGCCATAGTGAGGTCCACATAATGTTATTTCTACGAGAAAATCAATATTAAACTAGAGCACTCTGAGAGCGCATACCTTCGCCCAGCAAGGCAGCGGTTACAAAAAAATTAAAATTGGTTCTGAGACTATGATTTTCTCTGTATCAACACCAAAATCTAATTATTGGTACCATTTAAAAGTGTTAACAGCTTCAGTAATTTTTTTGAAGATCCGTTCATAACTTTTTGAGTAATTCTGCTAACAAGCAGTATGACAAACATGAGTCAAACATACAAACGAACCACCCGATCTACACCAAAATTTGATCATTTAGTCTCTTTCTCTTAAAATTAATTACAATTCCTATCAATTTTATATAGATTCGTTCATTATTTTTTATTTATTGTGCTAACAAGCATAAAATTAAAAGCAGTGACAAACTAACGGATAGACGGATCTTCAATTTCTCGTAACATACCTAATAATCCCTGTAAATTTTGTCAAAATCGGTCCATAACTTCTTGAGTTATCTTGATGACAGACTGACAGAAAGATAGACAAATTTAACCCCCCGACGGATGCATAACCTCCTTGGCGGAGGAAATAAAAATTAAAGGGTTCATTGGATTGTACCGAAACCCCTAGAATTAGTAGCTCAAGAATTCTAAGCCTCGTAGTGAGTGTCAATAGATGAAAGTCGGTGAGGGAGGCTATTGGAACTATTCCTATTTAGGCATTTTCCAGCGTAAATATTCTAGAATCGACACTTCACCGACCAGCTGAAGAGCAGCTTCGTACGAATAAAGTTATGGAAGTAACAATATATAGTCACTTTCCCTTGAGATGGTTATGTGCAACATTTGTAGAATATGTAAATAAATAACTGTAGAAGCCAGCGGGAAAGTAAAATTGTTCTTAAAATAAGAGATCATTCCACGCTCCAATTTTTAAAGCGAGGTATCACTGTCATAAATTTAAAAATAAGCTGTCTCGCTCCAAAAACTGGCACTTGAAAACTGCTAACCAGAGAAGAGCTTATTTTCTTTATGCTAATTAAGCACTCGAAACATGTACGACGCAACCCACAAACCCACTTCAAAAATCTGGACTCTCGCTGCCCACCGTCAACCAACACAACTACACCAACAATACTGCAGAGGTGTCTGGACGTAGCCAAAACCGAAGACATTTTGACCACTTTAGTCTTGCGTGTTACACGTCAACGTAAGCACAATTTCTCACTTGGTAAAGCAAGTTCTGTTGGCTTACTCGCTTCATTTGCCATCACAATGAACGGAACATTTGCCCAAAGATTTCAGAAGGCGCAAAGAACTACAACGCAAAGCGCATGGTTTTCTGGCAATTTTACACCAGTCTTGGCCGTCGCACTCGTATTCCCAAAAATCATGCACCCTAACCCACGTCTCTTTGGAAGCAGCAGATATTCTTCTATTTTAAAATAAAAAACGTAATTTGGACATACGACGTGTGAGAATAGTTTGGACATTGCGGCAATGGACCCATGTGAAAGAGATGAACTCAGGATGATTACTCGCCGAATTCATCCTGTGTAGGGAAAAATTCAACAGCGGGATGGCGCGCGAATTAACGTCCTTCCCTAGGGACGGCAGCGAGACAGAGACTCTTGGGTTTTACGGGAGTTTTTCTCAAAGCGAAACGAGATCGCAGTCTCGTTTTCGCTGAAAGGCAAGTGAAAGTTTCCACGGAGACAGAAAAGTATAAATTCTTAGGGCCATACCGATGTAATAAGCGAAAGCAATGCAGCAAAAGACAGCCATGAGAGCATGTGAATGAATTTATATGAGTTCAGTTTGAGCCTGTGGGGAGATATGTTCGTCCGTCACAAATGAAAGACTTATTGTTTCACATACAGAGACAATCCTCCTTCATTCACATTCAAGCGAAGACAGTGGTATCTGTCGGCGAGTCATAAGATGTGTTCGCATGTTATCTGTGGGCAACACATTTTGAAAAAATATCACATTTCAATTTGCACCAGGAGTTTCCACAGCACATACATAACATCTATCTTCTGAATGCACAGGTACACTTTGTAAAAATTATTAGCCAGCAGATTTATCAACACATCCTGATATGTACCCAAAAATTGAAATCCCAATGATTTGACTAATATCACTAATCTTGATACCTAAATCTTGTTTCAAAAAAATATCCACGGATTGGCGCTTAATACTAGGAGTATAGATGGTTCGAAGAGACGTTCAGCTTATTTACACGTTTGATTCAGGATATGGAGTTACATAATAAATGACCAAAATATCTAACAAACGTGAACCAATTTCACATTTGAATAATCAAACCTAAAATTGCCTGAATAATATTATTATTGTACGGTATCAATGCCTCACAAATGCTAACCTAGCCTAACTCAATCTAAAGTTATATAATTCAACCTAACAAACTCGATTTAAACTATCCTTATCGCCTACAATTACCCGATCTAACTTATCTTTATCCTCAATGACCTAGTCCAAACTGATATAACACTATTTAATTTTAATCCTGTCAAACTCACCTTAACGTAATATGGACCATCACACTCCGCCTGCTATAACCCGAATCAATTTTGCTTCATGTAACTCAATCTAACATAACTTTCACCAACGCAGCCCGTGTTACGTAACTTAACTTAACCTAATACCCTAACGTAACCCTATCTAACCAAAGCCAGAGTCTGCCGGCCGAAACATTCCACCGTTTACTGGTCTCGATGCGACCCATCCCTCACGGGGAGTACCCCATGAATCAGTAAGTCGAGAGTCTTCTCTAAAGAAAAACTTGTCCGCAAGAAACAACTGCTCCGCAATCCGGATTGAAATATTGCGAGGCCCAAGCGGAGGGCCTACAAAAGTTTCGGACACAGGAAACGCTTCATCTTATTCCCTGCAACTTGATGCTGTTGTCTTCGAAGTGCTGAAAAAGTTGCGCTTCTATCACTTTTTCATGGATGCGGGCACTGCATTGAAATTGCATGGCTCCTCAGAGCAACATTGTATTCCAATGCTATTGGAATAATTCAAGGGAGGAGTGGAAAATGCACGATTTGGACATGGGTTTCAAATTTTCTTTTACCCCAGTAGTATTACAACCCGCTGATACGAGGCCAAAGCAGTGGTGTATTAGCGACAGAATGAAAGACTAAGTCTTGCTTCCGTGCGTCCCGGTAGCAGTGTGGTTCAGGATTCAGAGTCTCTTACGCCCTTATTACAGGGCACACAGTGAGAATCAGAGCTGTTTCTTTCCGAAAGAATTTGGTACCTCTACTTCTGACTCTCACTGGTCAAGTTGTGAGTAGTGCTGCTTTGCTAGCTGTCAAGAGGCTGAACCCCTCTACTCCCAGCCAGAGAGGAAGTTCCTTCTGCTCGTCAATAGAGCTTCAGCATTTCTATAGTTCCTAACCCACTGGGGGACTGGGATGGGGGGGGGGCTAGGCGCCGGCCTATCCACAAATAAAAACTGTGGAAGGAAAGCGCAGTAGCCAAGAGCCTTCCGTCTACAACACTATAGTTAATCCACTCTGCAGCCTCAAGAAGATTTATCTGCTGTCGACTGCAGCCGTACACTCTTCTGCGCCTTACAGAAGATTCATCTGTAGCACGAACTAGTGCAAGTAGGCCTCCAGTGGTAGTGTATGACCAAGGAGACTTTACTTTTACCGTCGGAAATTGTAAAAAAACAATAATAATTCAGATAATTCAAGCGAATAATTGCTCAGAGCACATCGAAGTCCAAACTTAGACTCCTGTCTGAGACTGGGCCTTCGATATAATCTGTTGACAGAAAAACTTAGCGGTTGAGCACTTCATCTGTTTTTAAATTATTAAATGATTTTTTGCTATTGTTGAAGTTCTCAAATAGTTCGAATATCACCTAAAAAAAATCCATGAACTGAGCCCGCAGGCTCTTTTAATTACCATTTTTTTGCAAATTGTCTCTTTTTTTATTTTTATTTTATAATTATTAAATTCTAGATTTAAAATCGACAGGGAAGAGCTTTAAGTTCTGTAGCACTCAAAACACGAGTTTATTTAACCCAAGAATTTCTCCTGTGAACCCTAAATTAAATTTTTATGAGATATTATTATTATTTATATCCAGTAATGAACTTTCTTTTCCGCCATTAACTTCTATAACGCTCCCATTGATACAAAAGTTTAAACATCTCGAAAAAGTCTTTTTTATCGCAACAAGATGCACGAGGGTTTTATGCACACAGTACTCATACATCTGTATTCAATCAACGAAGCAATTGCCGATGTATTCCTAGCTCTATCTTCTGTTGCCTTAGAACGTTGGATTCGCATTTTTTGATTGAAATAATCTGATTCTTAGTTGCTGCAACTCGTCTAGGATATCAACTAGTTGAGGTGCTTTCTAGATAGACCTTCTTGATAGTGCCTCAGGTTTGTACCTGTAAGCGATGACATTTGAATCTGCTGAAAACTCAGTTTATAGCGTCACTGATTTGCGGTATCACTTAACCTTGACCCAAACAAATAACCTTGACCCAAACAAATAACCTTGACCCAAACGGGGAGACAAGAGCCCAAGCTTGAAATTAAAGCTCAGAAGATAAGACCCTCTCAGTTGCAGTGTGAGAATCGATGATGCTACTTGCCCTTGCTTGAATAATCAAATTTTAGGCAGTAATAAAGGGAAGAATGTAACAACATTATAATAGCATTATCCTGCGTCATTCTATTACGTATTTCCACACCCTGATAGTTCCCTTGCCATTCCATTTCTTCAGACGTGGTCCAGCCTGAGGGAGCACGTCGCCCATCATGTGTAAAGGGGTTTCTGCTGCTCTTCTTCTTCGTGACCAGCGGAAGTGCCAACAGCGAGTTATCTCCACAGTGCCCGTAACCGCTCGTAGCCTTGTTTAATGGACAGTTTCGATAAATGTGAGTTCATCAAATATTCAAAATCTTTAACTTTGGTGGTGGCTTTCCTCCGAATTTTCACGGAGTAAATCAAAGAGTTTCGTTTATAATTACTTTTCAGTACCCTCCAAAACCTTTCGTGTGAAAGCAACTGACGAGAATTTTGTTATCTTTTTTCCTTGCTTCCATTTAATTTGAACTAATTTCATTACCTTCATGATCTTTTTCCTTACTTCCATTTATTATGAGCTTACTTTTATTACCTTTATGATTTTTTTGTTACGTCCATTTAAATTTGCACTAACTTTCCCGATAAGAATAAAACGCAGCTCGTGTGAGCCAGAACAAGGAGCTCGGCAGACACGGGTACGTGCACCATGCGTGCCAGAAATACTCCAGAGGTGTTCACAAAATCTCGACAATTACGCCAAACTCTTGCAATTTTTTACGCGCGTTCTCTGCATAAATTACGGGACCCGCAAAGTAAATGAAGATGAAATCTTTCGCATTTTTCTCCCACAGTAAATAAAGACAGTTTTCACCAAGGTCTCACTTAGGTTCTTAATCCAATTATTGCTAGTGGTTACTGCAAGGATGTGAATAATTAGCTATAGCATTGCATTGTACCTATTATGACTTTTATGAATGATGCAGTAATACTTGGGCTTGAATTGGTATTTGAATAACAGAGAGCAAAAAGATCCCTGGTTCTCTTGATACACAAGCTATGCGAGTGGACAATGCGACCAATGATTCACTTTCTGGGAGAAAATTAGCTTTTATGTGATTCACGAGTTCTGTGGGGAAATGAGAAAGGTACTCTGGAGGCGGTGCCACAATGAGGAGTCACGTTTTTTCTTGTTTACAGTGTTTTTTTTTTTTTTTACTCAGATGCTTGTAGGTGTAAAATACAGTAACTGTTGTGTTTTAACTCTGCTTTAGTGCAATATAATTTATGAAAAAAGCCAAATTTTTCATTTAGAGAAGTAAAAGTGGATCATATGAAACATAACCTCCTTATATAATGTAGAATTGTAGATATAGATTCGATGTAGTGTATGTGCATTCAACTTATGAGATCTCCTCCGCGAATGCAGGCTCCTCATATGACAAGAACCAGGTGTATGTGCTAATATTTTATTAGAAAGTTTATGAAGCAGAAGAGCTTCTGATTTCTAACAAAACTAATTTGCAAATGAAAAATAAAGTGAGTCTTATCAACACGGTGCTATGCAACACGAATTTACTCCTTGGGATTTTTCCCCAAGGAGGAAATGCATTTTCTAAGCGCGCGAAGAGCCGAAAATACTTGGAATTGATGAACTATTGGATAGCGCTGCAATGAGCCGCTTATGTGAAGGATCACCGAAAGGGTAAACTCTCCACCGGGGAAAGGAGGCGTGGGAAAAAGCGAGTGTTGAGCAACAGAAGTTGTACCGAGTAATCGGAGCTCTAATGGCTTGGACATTGTTTTCTGCTTTCAGTGAGCAGCTTCGTCATTTCTTTTGCTACAAGTTCATAATTCCAAAGGTATTGACTGCTATAGTTACATTGTTGCACTTATTTTACTACACGTTTCTCTGCTTGAAGACAATAGCCATGCTTATATGGATTTAAAAATATCAATTTAGCAAGGAGGTATTCATCCATGGTGAAACTAGAACAATAATAACAATGATCCACCTTACAGGTGTCGCCACGTGCTGGTGCGCAGGTGCAGTCAGCCTTGGTACAATAATTGATAAAAGCAATGACGAAGCCGCTACCAAGTTCGTAAAATGGCATCACATATTATTAAGTGTTAATGTTATAGAGGTCTCTCTAGAAATCATTCTATCCGACTGGAGTTACACAAAGCTGTATCACTACTGTATTTAGGTTTGAAACGGTTATTAGTTTTCAGAATTCTGAGGATTTATGTAAAAATATTTTATTGGATCTGGTTGCTGCATCGCAACTGCAGACAAGTTCGAAAGTTTTTACTACAGAATTCTACGGATCTCGACCTACTTTTCCAACAGACAAGTTACGGAAAGTAACATCGAAACTACCCTAAGGTTAATTAAAATTATTCAATTTTAAAATTATTTCAGCCAGTCTAAAACTGCGTTCTTTCTGCAAACTGAGGTTTCATGCACAGAGCTGAATGGACGGTAGAGGCTACCAGAATTGAAACGATCATTAAAATGCAACTGCATATTCTACATTCACATCCAGTAGCTGTTTTGAAAGGTGTCCCAGTCTTGCATTCTTGCTTCTGCAATTGGTCAAAGTCGTGATCTCGGGAGGCGTTCAAGCTTCTCGTGAGTCACTATAGGTGACTAATGATAGACGAGGTCTGTGACACGCGAAGAATGCAGAGACTTGAGCCACAGCAGGCACAGTGTAGATGGTTGAAATGAAATTTGGTGACAAAACTAATTACTTATAAATAGGAATAAATTAAATATAATTTTATGAAGAAACTAACAAATCGCAAAATAAAACTGGATGAAAGGCAGTTTGAGTAAAATATGCATAATTTTTCTGGCAGGGATTGTAAAGGCCGACGCATCTGAAAAACGTTCAATACCAGCCAAACAAAAAATATGTATCGTATAATTCGAAGCTGAAACTCCCGTAGCCTTAATTCTAATTATTGACAATACCCCATTGCCAAAATAATTTTGGAGAGCACCACCTATTTATGCTTCTATTCGAACAATGGCTACAAAGATATCAATAATACGTACAGTTTTTACAATTTTCCAATATAAGAACACTTGCCGTCAGCACAAAGAAATCCTCCAGTGTCATTTCTCAAGTCACATTCCACTGAGCTCATTGGAGCTTCAGATATGTGCCTACCTCCTTAACAATGGCTTCATTACAGACCCACAAGGTTATCCGTGCACGTCGCATTATGCCTAATTTAATAACCTGCCTGGGAGTCAAGGTTTCATTTTATGTTATGGATGTAGAAGGTAAAGACATGCTCAGCACAATTAGTAATTTTTCAGTTATTAAAACTACGCGTTATTTCCTTGACGTACTGTAAGCGTGTTACCCTATTTTTTCTGCATACATCGTCAAAAATCGTCCTACCTATATAGATGACCTATCTTATGTGGGTATATACAATCCTTCCAAGTTCTTATTGAATGCACATCGCACTATCAGTACTCTTTGTGCGAATTACGAGCTGTGGGCCACAATCCTCTACCATTGTACCAGTAATGTGTAAACTAAGCATTTATTTTTCATAAGAATAGCACTGTTAACAATGTCCAAGGGTCAGATGTCCAAAGGCTTCGCCGTAAAGTTACGTGCATCGTAACAGCGCTGCTGCAAGCACGAGTGTAGCGACGTAACGGCTACTAGATGCTACGTTTTTTCTCTTCGATCCAACTACTGAGGGGCATGATCGATTGGGCACTGAAATTAAGCCTCTAAGGTTTGACTAGTTTGAAATTTCAGATAGAAACGTTGGCTTTGCAATTTTGAAAACTGCCGCAAGCGTTAGAAGTAAACGGATAGCGTTGGACCAGATGAGAACTCCATTTCCAGGAGCAAGCGTGAGTTTTCGAAAATCTAAAGGAGACTCGATTCAGGGTCAGTTTTGAAACTCATTTCAGCAGGTCGAAGCCAGGGCGCCTGCCTGAAGTTCCGGACAAGTCACACCACTAAGGCTTAATACTGGCACCCAATCGAACCTGCCCTTAGACTAAGTTTATTATGTATCCCTGCATTGCTGGGTAACTTAAGCCACTTTCATAATGAAATTTTACCAAGATCAGTACATATTTTCCCCTAGAATAACGATGAACGGTAAAAAAAATGCCATATATTTTTCCTAAAAAGTTATGACAGTAGAAAATACCAAAAATTCTCGATAACTTTACTGTTGTTTCTTAAATGCTGAGAACTTTTCCGTTATTTTTCTGTGGATTGGTAACTGTATCAGGGACACGGCCTTTAATATTTCGGTGTCACTCTATATGCTTATTAACTTTACGGAGCAAATAATGCCGTTAAGAAAGCCTCAAAAGTAGCGTACAATATACTGCTTTAATTATACAAATACTGTTGGTGTTCAGAACGAATATCAAATAAATCAAGTTGAGCTGCTCTCAATTATTATCAACGTTATCTCCAGCCCAGTCTTTTTCGCCTCCCCCCCCCCTCTTTAAGTCATTAAGTAATGGGCAGGCACGGCGGCCATTGTTTAAAGCGTCACCTCATTAAGTAACTTCACTCGATAATATGAAAATTTCCCAGAACTTTTAAAGCAACTACTCCATGAAGCTCCCCAGCCTTGACTTGCAGGTGAAGTTTAGGGTAACTTATACAGGCAGCGTTAGGGAACTTCCCGGGAGGCTCTTGCTATTTAAGTTAAT
>LQNS02277217.1:999315-1012903 GCA_001587735.2 Parhyale hawaiensis | reverse complement strand
GGAACTGCTTTCCTCAGAGATGAGGGGGGTGGGAGGTCTCGGGTTATTTGTTCCTTCCGTCAAATTGGCGCCATAGTTCGTAACCCGAGGGCGACTGCGACTACACTTGCTCGTCTGAGGCCAGTGGGCCTATACCCGCAGCACAAACCAGTGCATGTGCGTTTCCCAGGTGAGGGTGTGGTCTAAGTTGACTTTACCTTTCTACAACTAAAAATTATATATATGCCCCTGCATTCAATTCTAAAAATGGTCTCCTGTTTCACCAACATTCAGCGTTTCCAGGACTCAAATTAATCATACTTTTATGGAAGCCTAAGTATTGCGTGGCTAAGTTGACTTCAGTGCTGCTAATGTCCTAATATTATTAACGTCACGATCGCACTATGCTGCTTGATGATGTCACAACCGTGGCGTGCCGCTTTATGACGTCACAATCGTGGTGGTGTTGGGCCGCCTCGTAGTCCTGACCTTGCCCAGCAACTTCCCTAACTTCTGCAGCCAATTTAGCTTATGCTGCTCATCAATGCAGGACGCTGGCGCAATCCCCGTAAGATAATCTTATAATGTTTCTATTAGAATAAGGAACGTGGCCTCCCCGCTGATGAAATTAAAAAGTTGCGCGTGCTCGTAATTAATTCGCTCAATTATTTTAATTCGAGGAGAAAGATTAAAGCCGGGATATAATTGTCAAGTTTAAGGGAAGAGATAATCAGGAGCGCAGGCAGCAGCCATCTTTAAAGGTAATGGTGATAAGGTTTTGCTTAGCCTAACAGTATTGATCAATTTTGTAATGAAACTTAGATCAGAGAGACGTTTCGTGATTTAATTGAAGCATATATTTTAAGTTTAGAGAGAAGGTGATGTGAGCTATAGCTTTCTATAAATTTAAACTTAAGCATATATATGCATGAACATGATACTGAAGGAATAATTTATTCTATGAGATATCATCTATTAGATAACAGTGCCCATGGGAGCGTTCACTTCCTTTAAAAATATTAAATGTACACATTTTCAGCTCTCCGGCCTGAAGGCAAGATAAATGACTTCTAATGCATAGTTATCTTCAGCTAAAAGCCTCCCTCTCCTCAAAAAATAACAAAAAAAAATCCTTTTACCGCTTAACTTTCCCCCCTCCAGCTCCTCTGAAGAAATATCATCGACCTGACGTTTTCACTATGAACTCCAATGCATATAAATCGCGTCTTCAGCTTACCGGTTGCGCAATTTCTCACGTAATAATCGTTTATGCAGAGCACGATCTTCCAGGGAAATTCCCTGACATTGAAATGTATTCGAGAGGTGTTAAGAGTCGATCTCAAGCAGTTCTCAACCTCGGCCTTTCCCTAGATTGTGCTCTTCTTTTTGTCAGTGAAGGCATGTGCAAAGAACTGTCATCGCCGGTCGTTTGCTAGTTGTAAAGCTGCGTTTTCTACTACTCGAATTTCACGAAGAATTAATCAGTGAAACTCATATCAATTTGGGAATAAAATGTGAAGAATTTCCCGAATTTATTGAAGAAATATTGACGTTAGCTTTTCCCCTGCACCCTACAGCAGATTTTTATTGCATTTCAAATGAAAAAGTCTGTGCGTCTATAATTTTCCTCTACTACGTATATGGTGCGGCTTAAACTGAATAAAAAAGATCCAAGCTTGTGAAACCTGGCCCGAATTGTATGTCACAGTTACTTTTGGTAAGTTCATTGACAAACCTAAAAACACCTCTTGATGAGTCTGAACTCAAGTAGCATGCTACGACCGCTCTTTTTAGCCGGATGAGCAGAAGGTTGAGCATGACCTTTTTATGCGTAGTTATAATTACTAGAGCACTCTGAGAGCGCATACGTCCGCCAAGTGAGCCAACGGTAGCAAAAATTCAAATTGGCTGTGAAACCATGATTTTCTTTGCATAAACTCCAAAGTCTAATCGTTTGTGCCTTTTTATAATAATAACAGCTTGTTTAATTTTTTTCAAGATCCGTTCATAACTTTTTGACTTATACTGTTAACAAACGTTATGACAAATATGAGTCAAACATACAAACGAACTAACCGATCGGCACCAAAATTTGATTATCTATGTCTTTTACCATTACTAACAACTCCTATAAATTTCATAGAGATCCATTCATTAATTTTTGAGTTATTGTGCTAACAAGCATAAAATTAAAAACAGTGACAAACGAACGAACGAACAAACGGACCATTACCAAAATTTGGTCATCTACTCTTCGTTATATACCTAACAACTCTTGTTAATTTCATCAAAATCCATCCATAACTTTTTGAGTTATGGCATCGAGAAAAATGACACAGACAAACAAACAAACGGATGGACATATCTTCACCAAAATTTAATCATCTGTTCCTCCTAACATACCTAACAATCCCTGTAAATTTTATCCAAATCGGTTCATAACTCTTTGAGTTATCTTGGTGACAGACAAACAAACAAATAGACAAACAGAAAAAAAACAGACAGACAGACAAACACGACGAAAACATAACCTCCTTGGCGGAGGTAACAAGCGTGCGATTCAAAAATTGTATTTATCTCGGAATGTAGAGATGTTGAAAGTTACGATGCAATAAGTCCCATGGCTGAGTAACGTAGCACGTTAACTCATTGCTTGACGAATCTGATACGGTTCTATGCTTCTGCTAGCATGACGTCATTTGAAGTGCAACTCGTAAACAATTGAGCGGTGATGAATGGTAGAGTTTTAACTGCTCATCAACTTGGACCTAAATTAACTTACATTTACTATATCGTAAAACTTGAAATGCTGTACCTTACAACGACGATACAAAGCAGTATTCCATCTGTGTTGTGATTGGAAGAACAGCTCACTACTGCAGCCAATCAACGGTAACTTCACGTTTTTCTTTCGGGGAACAATCAGTGGTGTAGGTTGGCATCATCCATTCAACGAACAACCAATCGGCAGGTGGATTATATCAGCGTTTTGTTTCAGTTTGCACTTTGAGACTAAAATGCTGTAACCACTTACAAGTTTTCCCAAGGTCGAGCGAAGATGTATCACACTTTACAAGATCCTTTGGCTTGTCTCCTCGATTTTTTGCAGGAAAAAAGTTTTTTTTTAAAACTGCGTAGTAATTTGAGGTACTAGATGAATGAGTCACAACACGCAAGTAGCTTGATAAATCTGGCCTGAGTTACAACACCGTAAGTCACTATACAAGCTACACTATAGCGACTTACAACATTGTAAGTAGCTTGATAAATCTGGGCCCTGGTTGATTTACGAATACTTCTATTAAAGTGGGGCAGTCTTCGATCTTCAAGAGCTCTAAGAGACATTTTATTACGTATAATCTATTTCTACATTCATAAAAAGCCACAGATATACAGTTGTTGTTGTTTTTTTTAGCCCGTTGATGTTATTGTGTGTGTTATATTTTTCTCAAAAAAAGAAACAAACAGCTTTTACCATGTAATAACAATATCCGATATCTGTTTCTTTCAGAAGCCAATACTCAGCGGCCTTAAAATGAAACCGCAGGAAAATACCTGATTCCTTCGCCTTACTGTCAACCCACTTGCCGTCACGACGTGAGAAAGTGGGCGGTGCTTATCACACTATGTACTCGGCGTCAGTTAACCTATTGATTATTTGAATCATGGTATGTATGTTCTACAACGTTGTAAAATTAGTAAAATCTTGGCCTAGAAACGAAGTTCAACACAGTGGTTGCAAGTTATTGCAGAGTGAAACATAATGTTACATTCATGATATAATAAAAGCATTTGTTGTAGCAGTAGTAGTAGTAGTAGTAGTAAATAATGTTAGAAATATTACTGGTGGTGATGAAAAACTAGTATTGCCTTAGATAAATTAATGGTTTGCAATTAAGTGCAGTTCTTCTGGCGAAAACTCGAACATCAATGCAGAAAACCTACACAGAATCCATAGTCTTCCTGAATGCACTTTTCGATCGTAAACATTGAAATCGCCTTCCTTTGGAATTTGTTGGAGTACAGACGATCAACGCATTGAAAAATTGCCCAGACAAGTACTGGGAGCAGCACTCTCCGCAGTTTCGAACCGTTTCTTCACGGGCCATTCAATTTCAATCTGACTGCTTCGTTATGCAGGGACAAATTTGTTCCATTATTCTCCATACCCAAATTGATTTGCTGCTATTGTTTAATAGCACAATTATTCCTTCCGTTATGGTTTTCTGTTAGGCGTTCGTGAATTTTATTGTCCGTTACTTTGTGTACCAGTTGCTGTCTGGGCTTATGCTCTCATCTAGAAAAAATAGGCCTGTTGTTCCGTCTTACTTTTTTTTTAAAGTGACACACTGGCCTATCTGGTGCAAGTCCTTTAATTGTGTATTTTTCGTCTGTCACCCGTCTGAGGGAGGCTAGAACGTGCAAAGACAATAATTTTAGTGAAATAGCTAGCATGTATCTTTCCTCTGAGTGAAGTTTGTTTTTTTTTCAATTTCTACTAGAACTCGTTCAGTCTAATGGTACGGTTAGGTCGTCAGGGAAATGCAAAAGCAGATCCATCCTATATATACCTAAGACGTGGAATAACACATGCTGAAAATGACAGATCCCAAGAACAACTGAGTGCTTGCTCTGTAGAAAGATCGAACTAGGTTCCAAATGGTGACAGAAAAGGGATAAAGCAGTGCGCAAGTTGAGCGGTCATCCATATGTTGAATGCACGATTCTTTTCAACTTTCCCTTACGGTACTTGTTCACTATCGGTGCCTGTCAGACTGTCGTCACCTGCAGTTGTGCTATGGTACGGGCTGTGGACTTCTACGAGGAGAGGAAGTTCAGCTCTAAAGAAATAAGCATGGCGAAAAGAAACGAACAAATAGATTACTGGTTACATTTAATGCAAAATATTTTGTGTGCTTGTCTTCTTTTGGCTCGCTCTGCATGCTTCTTGTAAATTTCGGGGACAGTTCCGTGACTCAGGGTCTAGCCCTCACGCGCAACGCAGCCGCCCACCAATTGCAGTAGCAATTTTCAGCCATCTTGCAAATGGTGAAGAGTTCTTTTGTGAGCGCTGCCCTAATTTCCCTTATGCACACCGGGCAGGTCATCCTGTGTCCAGAAAAAAAAACATAGATTATTAAGTACAATGGATGAACTAATTTAAGGGTAATCGCATCACGTGACAATAACAAAGCAGTAGGTGACATCACGAATTTGTTCGTTATTGCTACATGATTGTCGCATGACGAAATGCTACTGCCTTATCGTTAGTATATTAATTCTAAAAGCGAAACGTCATTTATTGGCCTGCTATACTTTCGTAGTGAAAACTATTCTACAACAAAAATGTTATTTATTGACATGCCCATGTTAAGTACTATGCCTTTTCTACGCGACAGCTACTCTCCAATGAAAACATCACTTGTTTGTCTGCCTTTGTGAAATATAATACCCTTTTCTGGAAGAGAAAGCAATACAACAAAGAAATTATCATCCATTTGTGTGCTTCTATTAAATATTGTACCTTTTTCTCTGCTATATTAAACCAATTCAGAAAAAAAAATGTGTCTGTTTGCCTCACTGTTACGCCCATGTGAATCGTGACACGTACATCACATGCAGTATTATAGAAAAATAATTCACAGAATAAATTACGTAATGCCCTTACAAAATTCAAGGCTACCTGTCGCCACGCTAAAGCTAAATAATGGTTTTAACTTCTCCAGTTACACTGGTTTATGGTAAGGTACTCCTGACTGATAAAGGCAAGATAGCCTTTGTAATTCATGTGAAGGTTTAGTTATCTGAGGTACTATATTGGATATAATAAACAAAATAATATTAAGTGCTCTCTCTTTTTCAGCCAGGTGTGCATGTATGCATGATTAATTAAGGGAAAGCTTCGTAGATCTAAAATATCGCATCAGTTAGTGCTATAGAACCACTTCTAAATCCAGGTTGGCAAGAGAGAAATGCAAAATTTAGGCCTATTGCAGACATCAGTAAGTAAGCGACCGCGAGGATGGTTAGACAACAGTACGGTGTGTGTCCGCAGTGTCGCTTGGAGGCCCAATGCACGTTGTGTCTACGGAGCTCCCGCTCACTGTCCGTCATACTCTTGTCATGTGAGGTCGTGCTATACCAAGAGCTCTAGATTAGCTCAGATTTATCTCTTCTGCAACAGAGTCTGCAAGGGGCGATCAGAGAGTATATATCGTAAAATCAACGCAACATACTTAATCAGAGGGTACTTGTTCTAAAGCCAAGTTAGGCTGAGTGTATGGCAATCTTCGCAAAATATTACGCTTTTTTACTACACAAAGTTCCCACCTTCTATGAGCACAATGGGTTTCGAGTGACTTCGTAAGCTGAACTGTTCGTAAGCCGTTATTATTATATTATTTACTATTGCCATTTGAGATCATTTAATTGCTATTAATACTCTAAATAAGAAGGTACTATTCCCTAGGGTGTAGCAGAAAAATCTGCACGGCAATAAACCAGCACATGACCAAGATTATGCCATATAAAACAAAGAAAATAAGGCAAGAAGGTTTTTTTACGAACAATCGATATCGATTTTATTTCGTATCTACGAATGTTCCTAAGTCAGATGTTCGTCATTTGGGAACTTAGGACGTATTCGATTGCTTAGCTTAAATCGAGCGGAAAGTCAATTCAGACCTTTCTTTTCTCCACTTTGACTTGAGTTTAAGACTTTACGAGGAACCGGTTTGGGCCGAGAACTCAATCCTGCCCCGGAAGCGAATTTTTTTCCTGAACCTTTCAGCAGGTACAGTCTCAAGGCAGCCAATGGCGTGGCAGGTCACAGGCAATCCACTGTGGGAGGGGCAAAGGGTGATGGTTTGTGATGGTGTTGCACTCAGATGCATACCTTGAAAAAAACTATGTAAATTCACAATTTACGTGCCGTGAAGTTTATTCTCCTAATTAATAGGCATCAATTAAGGTGTGTGATGTACATGAACTTCGTTTAGATGTGAGCAGCATGTGAAAATTGCTATCATATAATTATCGCATAAGCTGGTAAAATGGTAAAATCATCAGCCACTCGCACGAACCAGTGTAGTGATCTGTTTACATTTAGTGCCATCACTGTCACGTCCGATGTATCCCATATAACCTCTAATGTTAGCTGAGCCAGTGCCATACTTCTATCCTATCTTAGGGAACGACTTTGTAACAGCTTGCGAATAAAAACTCCACAATATTTCCTTTCAAAGATACTTAACTTTTAACTGTTAGGAACGTAGGACAGATTTTACCAGTGACATCACAGCTTAGGTTAATTATTTTACAGCTTAAGTCTTAAAGTCCGTTCGATTGGCACACGCTTAAATCGGTCCGAAATTTTTAGTCAAGTGCACTTAAATATTCGACAGCGATGTCCCAATCAAATACTTCCTTAGTGTACTTATTACAATCTATTTCCTTACTTACCTACTTATTTCTTTAGCATGATATTGTTAGCACTTGCGAATTTAACTTTTCTGCGACCACGACTGCCTCAGTAGAAATCTCAAACCATGAAAACAAAACACTACTTTTACTCGCGACTTACGTGCTCTTCATCCAGCGTTGAATGCAGGTTGAACAGAAGACGTGGAAGCACGGAATAAGGACCACAAAATCCGAGTCTTCGGAAATCTGACGTTCCTTACACTCTGTGCATTTGTCTCGAGCTCTATGCAGCAGCTGATCACGTGTTTTAATATAAACGATCGGGTCCCATCCAAGCTTCTTGTCATTCCCGTGGAGGGCGGCCAAGTACGCCCCACCATATTTTAGCACAGTTGAAATCCCCACCAGTTCGTCCAGCAAGTCAGATTTTTTAGTGGGGGAATTGCAGTACTCAGAGCTACGTACTAAATCCTTAAGCTCGCTATGTACCAGTTGAACGTGTCTAACACTCTCGGTGTAGTTTTTTGTGTAACAGACAACAGTTTTTAAAGTGTACTTTAATATTACTTTTGACATCGTAATGACGTTTTGGATACATTTTGATATTTCTTGACGATCATCCGAATTGGACGGCGTAGGAAAGTTGCAAAAATTCTTCCTGAATCTTATCAGAATTTTGTGAAGGGTTTTGATGTCGTCCTTCGTGGGCTTCGAAAACATCGTGTGATGTAGCAAAACCAGGGCCGACCTGCAGCTGGAGAATTCGTCGTTTCTTGAATCTCTTGAATCTTCAACAGGTTGCTCCTGAAAATAGGCAAGACGTCAGCACATACAAGTGAGAATCACTGTTACTGAACAGTCGAGTCTACAAGAATGTTGCGACTGAAGCACCTCAGTACAAAATTTAAGATTGTTTCTATTATCCTCTAGGTTTCATAACCACTTCCATATTACAATGGGATTATGGTGCCTACATAATTAAGAGCACATGGCTCACTTCAGTTCTAAGTAATTACACTGTATCTAACATAAGTACCCATGCCCTAGGTTAACCACCTATTTTAGCTGAACCGATCGTAGCTCCGACCTATTCTTAATTAACGTAATATATGTTATCCCATCCCAACGGATACTGTCAGGAAGGTCACATGCAACACCAGGACAAAACTAATGGAAGTCATTGAAGACCGGCGTCCAGATCTCCTGTGTTTTTTAAAGGCTTAACTGTGAGAAAGGGATAACGGAAAGTTCATCTATGTGCAACATGTAGGACACCAAATCGGGCTTAAAATATTACTTTCATAATATCTAATTAGTTTTTATTCATCTATATTTTTCATGTTGAAATGAAGTCCGTTGTTGCGCTTGGGAGAAAAAAAAAATTTTCGCTTCACATCATTTACCGCTGCATCTGATGCAACCGATGCCAGTTGTGGCTGCTGAGAAGTGGGTGTTATTCAATAATAAACGAAGGTACGTGTCATACTTTCGTAAAGTATAGGATAACTACTAACTTGACGATATAGTGACGTCATCGTCCATCCTCTAGTACAAGTGAGCTGCTATGTTCATCAAATCTTATTTTGTCGACACCTTTAATTCGTTCAGAATTTTGATAGCTCAGCTTTTGGTTTGAACTTTATTCTTTCAATTTGTTCATATCGAAAATTGGATGTTTCTATATACATAGATGAAATTCTTTGCTTCATCCTTCGAAATTACTTCGAGACATGAAATTTAATCATATCGGGAACTTTATTTTTTGTATATATAGACTAAGTTATTTCCTTCATCTTTCTGCGGAATCAATCATTATTGATAGATAAATGCAAGGTAGGTGAAGTCTAAGATATAGAATTAGTTCATAATTTCCTGATTTACAGTAGGTTACCCCTGAAAGGTTTTCTCATGCTAGTCCGTTTTCTTTCAGAGAGCTCGCTAGAGAAATTTCCGTCTTTTGAAAGTAAACTTGCTTGTTCGTAATTTATAATCATCTCGTAATTATTTCGATTTGTCCTTTGCAAAATTTATCACATACGATGATAAAAAATAAAATTGGCTGGATTCTACGCTGAAAATTTATTAATAAAAATATTGAAATGGCATGGAAATAGTCCACTATGTTGCACCCCTAATTGATAATCTTTCACCCCCACGAAGTGTAAGCACATACATTATATGGAATTACTAAAAGTGAAATTTAACTAAGCAGCACCCGAAATTTAATAACCATTAACCGTCACTGAAGTGGAAGTAGGTAGTAAATTAGATTAGAGCCACACTCACCTTAGCAGAGCGGAATACGCTGGGCATCTTCAAATATTTTTTCACTACTTGCTTCACTGGAGCGCGGGAAACCTGATTGGCTAGTTCCATCTCCTCCTCTTCGCTGATGAAGTCGGGGCCCCAGAAGGGACCCATCCTTTTGCTTGAATTGTTCATGTCTTGATATTCACAGTCTGGGCAGTAACGTAGGTCAGTACCTAGACTTTGAGTATGTGGCCAATTCTAGTTAGGATAGAGAGAAACTCAAGTATGGTTCTTTACAAGTAGGATTCTGCAGACGAGATGAAGATTACGACAGCGCCGGGTATTCCCGATTGGCGCTTGGTGAAGGCTCGTCTAATTTTAAAATTTACAGTGAAATCTTAATTGTTTTATGAGTATGTAGTCTGAAAATATAAAGTATTGTTAGTAAAAAGGCGAATACTTTTGGTTACGTAACTGAAATTGTCACTAGACTTAAATATATCTATAGTAATGCGCTGCAGTTCGAAAAAATTTTCGATTAATATACTAAACTATCGAGATGAGTTATTCCGTTAATAATTAAATTATCTGGGACTTCTATTGTGGGCTTTCGTATCGCCACTTTGGATCGAGTTTCAGGCTGTAGTCACAAATGCATCGATTGAGCGGTGAAATGAAGCTTTTGAGACTTTACTTGTCCGGGATTTTCAACAAGTGCGCTGGCTCCACTCGGTAGAGCCGAGTTTTAGAGATTAATGCTCAGTTGATTGCCATTGATACTACCGAAACCTTAAGCTTTCCTCAAAATTTGAATTCCTAATCGTCTCCAGCGTACACTTGCTTCTAACACATGCACCACGATTCAGAGTGGTGGAGGCGGACTCGAAGTTAAGTCAAGTGAGTTTGACTTAGCTGGGTATTAAGTACGTTCTTCGATTGGCTGTGGAAATTAATGGTGAGAGGCTTGACTAGTCCGGGTGCCAGTATCAAACTTTTGAGGCTTGACTAGTGCGAAACTTCTAGCAGGTCCCCATGGCTCTGACTTAATCATTTGAGTGTCAGGTATTGACACTTAATCTCTAACCTTTGAGACTTTTAGAAACTCAATCTCGCATCGCACGTGGGGGCTTCCAGCTAGCTCAACTTTATCGCTTTGCTGCTAACACTTGAAATACAACTCAAGTTGTGACAAAGCCAGAGCTTCTGTTTGAAACTTTGGACAAGTCAATGCTCGGAGGTTTAATTTCGGGACCCAATCGACCGTGCTCTAATCGGTTATCCAAAAGAACTTCCGAAGCTCAATATATCTCAGTAAACTGTAATTTTTCAACTGGTTCAACATATTCGCGTTGCTTCTAACACTTGCAACACAATTCAAAGCCAAAGCATCTGAGGTTTTGGACAAGTCAAATCGAGTGAGCTTGGCTTAACTCGACTTTGACGTGCTAGAGGACGTAGCTTATCCAAATCTCAAGAAC
Source organism: Parhyale hawaiensis (assembly GCA_001587735.2). Classification (NCBI taxonomy): domain Eukaryota; kingdom Metazoa; phylum Arthropoda; class Malacostraca; order Amphipoda; family Hyalidae; genus Parhyale; species Parhyale hawaiensis. The sequence goes on along the minus strand of LQNS02277217.1, from coordinate 1,001,774 downwards.
CAAAATCCAAATAACCAAAAAGAAGAAGCAGCGGACGAGCCCATTCGTGCAAATTAGGCCGGGGTTACACCAGGGCAATAAGCACTGCAGTGCATTTTTGTGAGACACATATGTTTCCTGTGATCGACATTCATGCACGGTGTGTCGAGTTATCTGGGTTGCGTCGGTAGGGACAGCAGGTTGCTGTAGACGGAGCTTTTTTCAACGATTTTTTTTGCGGCACTCGCTCGATAGCTGCACTATATAGTGTGGCAGCGGCCTTAGTTTTGTATGAATCGAAGTTACCTACCTTAACAACAGATGAATCTCAGTGAAATAAATCACTGGCAGAATTCTTGATCGACCCATAAATGTAATTAGTTACTCAATATCTCGTTCGTATATATCCATCATATATAAGACAGGAGCAGCAAGAAGCAGGGTTTACATCAAAGTCTTTTATTCCCCACACGCTGTGCAAATTAAGTATTCAATTGTTTTGTAGCTTTCTCGTAAAGAGGAGAAAATAGTGAAACGTTCTGGGTTCGCTGCCTATTGCAGATTTAAAGGCACATCCGAAATAGAACGTCCCGTGGCGCCAAGAGATTATCAACACCCGTAATGGAAGAAGGATCGAGGACGAGGGAGGAGGGGACCGGAAGTGCTGAATCAGCAGTTTCGCTATTTTTCACATCTAAACCAACCCACATGACTGCCTGCAGAAAATCGTGATGATAGCCCAATTCCTTCTGGCAGTAATGGGTGGAAAGATATACATATATATATATATATATATATATATATATATATATATATATATATATATATATATATATATATATATACACANACAATGGGCCGCAATGCAGTGTAGTTAATAATGATAGTATTAACTGATCTTCGTTTCTAATGCAACTTTAGTATTAAGCTGTCTCCTGTGTACCATTCCATATGTGTACCTAATAAAGCATATTATTATTATTATTATTATTATTATTAATTCAAAGCCAAAGCATTTATTTGAAGTTTTGGACGAGTGAAACCGAGTGGGCTTGCTTTAGCTGGACTTTCATGATCTAGAGGACGAAGCTTATTGAAATCTCAAGAACCAAAATCCAAATGCGCAAAAAGAAGAAGTAGAGGATGAGCCCATTCGGGCGAATTAGCCCGGGGTTACACCAGCGCAATAAGCACTGCAGTGCGATTTTTGCGTGACACATATGTTGCCTGTAACCGACATTCATGCACGGTGTGTCGAGTGATCTGGGTTGCGTCGGTGGGGACAGTATGCTGCTGTAGACGGAGTTTTTTTTACAACGAATTTTTTGCGTCACTCGCCCGCTAGCTGCACTATATAGTGTGGCAGCGGCCTCAATTGTGTATGAATCGAAGTTACCCACCTTAACAACAGATGGTTCTCACTGAAATAAATCCATGGCAGAATTCTTGGTCGACCCATGAATGTAATTAGTTACCCAATATCTCGTTCGTATATATCCATCATATATAAGAAAAGAGCAGCAAGAAGCAGGGTTCACATCAAAGTCTTTTATTCCCCACACGCTGTGCAAATTAAGCATTCAATTGTTTTATAGCTTTCTCGTAAAGAGGAGAAAATAGTGAAACTTTCAGGGTTCGATGCCTATTGCAGATTTAAAGGCACATCCGAACTAGAACGTCTCGTGGCGCAAAAGACTATCAACACCCATAATGGAAGAAGGAGGAGGAGGGAGGAGGGGACCGGAAGTGCTGAATCAGCAGTTTCGCTATTTTTCACAGCTAAACCAACCCACCTGACTGCCTGCAGAAGATCGTGATGATAGTCCAATTCCTTCTGGCAGTAATGGGTGTAAAGATAGATATATATATTCATACAATACTTCTTTCCCGGGTGATAATCATCTTTCTCACCACTTCGATCATTCGCGCGTTATAATCATTACTGATGGCAGACACATCATGTGACTACATGAAAGTGTTCGAACGTCTTGACAGTATTTGATAAGACGTTCGAACACTTTATATCGCGAACAGAGAACTAATGACTGCAGTGTGAACTATAGCCTTAAAGGCGTACTTTTGGATGAATTACGAATTTTATTCCTGAAATGACACTTTCAATACAAAGTAAGACACGAGTATGTTTCACATCAGTTTGTGATACACTGACGGTCATTAATGATACACCTGTTTGCGTTAAATGTGAAAGTTACGGTCCCCAAACTGTTGTTCATCAGTTGAATATTATCTTTTCTAATTCTTCACATCGAGACGGCAAGGCCAACAAACCATCAAGCAACCACTAACCAACAAAGTGTGAGCTATAATCAACGGCCAAAGCTTATCAGGCCATTTTAAGCTGACTACGTCTCACTTCCGCTCCATCTATATATTTAAGCTCCGCATATCAGCGGCCATCGATCATGCTTGCGGGCATTCATGACCATCGCTTTGGCGTAGATTCTTCTCCCCCTTCTTTT
>LQNS02277217.1:983947-999295 GCA_001587735.2 Parhyale hawaiensis | reverse complement strand
ACATCCTACTAACATAATGGCAATAGCTCATAGAGGGCCGGGGTGTAAGTCCCGGTGTCTCTTTGGGAATGGGCCTTTTGGTTCGTCTACTGCCGCCTATCTAATCTAATCTAATCTATAAACCAGTGGGATCGTCAAGGCAAAAACTTGAGAAGCAACAGGAAGTGAACCGATCATTACGCGCAAAAACAAAGCCAGAAAGTTGCAAATCTACAAATAGCCGCATACACACAGTGACAAGCGGCCATATAAACAATTTAGCAAATTTAGCACTGAAAGTTCTGTATCTTAGAGTATACTGTTTAGCATGTAAAGAATCCACTCGTACATCACAAGCAGCTTCGAGGTCTGTCTACACGTTAGTTCCTTAAACTTGTTCACTCTTCTGAATGTTTTATAGAGTCGTAGTCACCACAGCTTTGTATGAGCCAATAAACGATACTGAAACGTAAACCGTCAAATCAATTTCCTCGGCAAGGGTCACTAAGCAAGTTATGAATATCTCTTCAAATTTGAAGTAAAATAAAATTTTGAAAAAGTGCATTTTGCTGCTCTTTCTACGGCACACTAACACATTCGGATGAATGAACTCATTGAAAAAACTAGCGTGTAGACAAGCCCATACATATACTAACCATGGACAACACACGCGCGCATGCACCAGCTCTACAGATGCACTACTGAAGCTCGGATCACTCACCCTTCTCGATTTCTCATGACCGTACATCAGCTGGGGTGGGAGTACACATGTACAGTTTTTTTTATTGTACACGTACCTATAGTTAGGCCTAACGATGCGACCTGGTAAGACAAGAGTTGATCGACAAAAGACCTTTTGGCTATTAGTATCCGCTCCAAATTTTTTCTTCCTATAATTTCGAGATGGTATCTTTTTTTTTATTTTTTACTCGTCCTGTGGCTCTGATCAACAATTCGATTAAGGGAAAGAACCTTACGACATTGAGATGATATCCTTATTCTGTAGTACCGGACTCTTACAGTTTGAGTCAAGGATGTAGCCTTTAAGCATTAAGATAAGATCTTACTATGCGGCTTTGATCTCTTATTTGATACAAGAATTTAGTCGTAGAACCTTGGGAGAATTTCTTATTTGGTACAGCAGCAGAATATAGCTCTTAAGCTTTGAGATAATACCCGCCACCGGAAATTTAGCGTTCCTGTGAAGCGATGAATATATCTACATATATGTATTTGTACATTTTTTTAACTCAACATATTTAATCCCAGAAATGAAACTGGATAGCAAAAAGAAAAAAATCCGAAAGTACGCTCGCGACCTCCGAATTAATTCAAACTTTAGCAAGAATTCGTTGATCGCGCATTGTTTGTGCCTGACCGCTAAATTGTAGCCGCAAACACTGGTTTTTATTTAATTTCATTACTTGCTGGCTCCTAATCACTCAGTTATTTGCTTTTAATTTCTAATTTCGGTTCAAAAATGTTACCTTGAAAAACAAAATTTTTTATGGCGCTTAGTACGTATGTAGCGGGCAATGAACTATAGTCATAAGAAACCAAACATTGAGTGTTAACCAAAATCTTGGCCCATTATTTCATGTAACTGCTATTTTATTCCAATATTATTGTAAATCTATTCTTCTTATTAGAACTCTCTCATCGGCCGAGGGCACAGATGCTTCTACCCAACGTTTTATCATTACAACTAGAGCACTCTGAGAGCGCATTCCAAGCAAGGCAACAGCAACAAAAGATTTATTTTTTTCTGAAACTATTATTTTATATTGGTGCCAAAATCTAATCAGTTCTGCTTTTTGAAAACTAAGAACAGCTTCTGTAATATTGTTGGTGATCCGATCGTAACTTTTCGAGTAGCGTTGTTTACAAACAGTTTGACAAACATCAGTAAAACATAAACGAACCAACCGATGATCAACAGAATTTTATCATTTATGTCTTCTAGCATTATTAACAATTCCTATAAAATTCATAAAGATCCGTTCATAACTTTTTGAGTGAGTTTGCTACAGGCATAAAATGAAACCTAGAGATCGACAAACAAAAACAAAAATTCTATCATTTGCTCTTCATAATATACTTAACATTTGATTTGTACTTCCTCAAATTCCGTCCGTAACTTTTGAGTTATTGTACTGAGAAAAATAGGCAGCCAAGAAACTAAACAAACAAACGGTCAAATGGATCTTCATCAAAAGTTCATCATTAGTTACTGCTAACATGCCTAACAATCATTGTAAATTTAAAGAAAAAATCGTTCATAACTTTTTGAGTTATGGTGATAGACAGACAAACATGGCAAAAACATAGCCTTTTTGATGGAGGTAATTACAAGTGTACGTGGGGTTCATAGATTGTGAATGTCTGTAATGTTGAGATATTGTTGGTTACTAGACAGTAAGTCCTGCTCAGCTGTAACGTAAGAAAGTTTGGGCCCAGAAGCGATATTTTTCGTGGTGGCGACTGCTATAGACTGGACTAGAGACAACTTTTAGGACATGATGACCGCATAGCAGTTACAATGTAGTATTAGTATAATGCGAGTCCTATTGTAAAAATACAATCGGTGGAGATGGAAAATAACACTACAGGATAAAAAGTGGTAACTTTCATTAGAATTCAGTTCTTTCCTGCGAAAATTAAAAATCAACTCAGCAAAACTATGCACCGACAACAGTTTATCTTGGATGAATAGTGAACGCTTGAGCCAGACTTCCCTCAAAGGTTGTAGGAGCATAGACAGTTAACACGTTCAAGAACCGTCTTGGGTAAGCACTATACGAGCAATCCCCTCCACAGTTTCGATCCCCTTCTCCATGTCTCTTTCAACTTTTGATTGCATTGTTATTCAAAGACACGTCTGTTGCCTTATCCTTCATACCAAGCTAAATGAAAGTTATGAGAAACCCGATCAGTCTGCTACTACTGATCATATTTGCATAGTAATTATTTTGGTTGCGAGTTTCTCTTAGACTTCTATAACTTTTTTTTTTGGGGGGAAGGGGTTGGTATGACATCTGGAGCCTGAATCTCTGTTTTTTCTTTCGGAATAGAGCTAGCGTTTTTATCTCTTGTCAGTTATCTAATCTATCTCTACAAGTGTGACCCACTGTCCTATCTGGCGTAAGTTTCTTTAGTGATTATTTATTCTACGTATAAAGATAATAAATATAATTCAGGGCACAGTCATGAATCAATCCAATCACCACGGAAATGCTACAGCCAATCCAACCAACATTAATGAGGTATAATAACAACAACAGATCATTGAAACACGACAGATCCATGACCAGCGACCAGCTGACAGCTCACTGGAAAGCTAGAACTTGGATTCAAGCGGTGTCGGAAAAGGAATAAAAATGTAACACGCATTGTAAGGTAAAAAGGCATATAAATATATATATATACATAAAATGGACAGCAACTATTGGGAGAAGTTCTTGGTGGAGCCTTCAATGTCGGAACTGCCCTTCTAAGAGTACAGTAAGTCCGATTTTTCCTTACGGATGATCGCCACATGTCTTTTCAGCGTGGTCACTCATCCAGTCGTCCGATTGTGTTACTGTAGCGTATAGAAGCAGCAGAAAACTGTACTGGTTTTCTGAGTTTTATATTTCACTCCAACCTTAAAAAGAAATCCGTATCTGTAACTTCTTTGCCTGCTGGCACTTGCCGAGGAAACTGATTTAACGGTTAGCAGTTGACGTATTTTTTGACCTACGCAAAGTTGCTAATCAAATTTCAAATGTTAATGACACACGGATTACGCTGGAGACGACCACATTTCAATCCTCGCGAAGTCATCTCAAATGTAACAGATTTACGATTAACGCGAAATTCAACAAATAAGTATCGTGGACTTACGTCTTATGATCGAATACACTGCAAAATGGCAACGCATCAGTGGTAGGCTTACAGTGTGCTTTCCGCGTTTAGAACTTTGAATTTAGTTATTTTTTTCGCTGCTGCTGCTGCTGCTGTTGCTTCTGCTTAGAAAATCAAAGGGCAACCCTTGCATTCTTTGGAGGACTAGCCACGGAGTCTCTCGCGAAGTTGTACGAATTAAGGCGCTTCAAATTTGCATAAATAAAATTGTGCGTGTGACCCTTGTACGCTCATGATAGGCTCAAATCGTCAGGATGCCGTTGAGAGAAAGAAGAAAACACAGAGCGAGATTTCTAGTTAACGTAAACAAATGCCTTTACTTATCATCTAAAGTAGCCAGTGTCCATACATTGAATAAATATACTATAGTGCTGCAGTGACAGTTTTCTTCTGGGGAAGGTATGGATTTAATTCAGCATAATTACGACTGAGAGTATCAGTCATAAATTTTCCAATATTCAATTTTTCTGTGTACTGGCAAGACAAGCATGTCGGTAAATTGGGCTACCAAGTGCAGTTTCCCACTGCACCTGCTTAGATTGTAGGTAGCTAGGTAGAGAGAGAAACAGACAATTAGGTAGGTATCTCCCTGTATTTCAATTTCAATATTAAAGAAAATAAAGTATGAATAGCAGTCAGTTCTAGGCTGCTTTTGATAGGTTATAGAAACGTCATCATTGTCTCTTAGTTCTGCCTGCTGGGGATATCTATATATATTGCACTGGTATCATGGCTACTAAAATATGATTTAAGGGGATCAACTCAGAATTTTAGAAACTTTTTTATTTGTGAACTGATTGGTCTAAAACTTGCTCATAATATATAATTTTGGAAAAGAAACACATTTTGCTCGTACAACTTTTTTCATTTAGGCCTCAGTTTTTGAGATAATGGGAAATATGTATAGATATATCATTTTTCTGGTGAAATTCCAAAAGAATGGAAGTCAATAAGTGTTCATGCTAGAAAAAAACAAAGACAGATTTAGAATCCTTAAAGCATTCCTAACAAAGTTATAGAGACAGATTTTCCATTTTCTGTTTTGTTTTCTTTTGATAGACGATTCTTGATCGCTAACTAAAACATAGTTAAAAACAGCAAAATTTTGGGTTTTGAGGTGGAATAAAAAATATAATGGCAAAAACAGAAACTGTTTCTCTATAACATTATTAGGAATGTGTCACGGATTCCAAAACTGTCTTTGTTTTCTCCCTAGGATAAACACTTATCGACTTCTATTCATTTTAGGAGAAAAAGAGACATTTTACAGGAGAGGCAATAAACGAAAAAATGTCGTAAAATGTCATACTTATACTGCACTTTTTTGCATTATAAATGAAATTTTGAAATTTCAATAATCTATTTATGTTGCATTAGCATCTACAAATAATATGCATGCATCATTTCATGAATTTGACGCCCCGATCGGCCCCTCGTTTGGAACCCTCTGTGTGGGTCTTATATATGTATATTCTGTATATAGGTCAGATTAGGTATATTAGATTAGGTATATTAGGTATATATATATATATATATATATATGTATATGTACATATATTTCGAATTATCTCAAAAACTAATGCCTAAATCACAAAAGTTTTTCGAACAAAATGCGTTTAGATTTCAAAAATACATATACTGTAGTGTCCAAATTTCAGAGCAATCGGTAGACAATGGATATTTTCATCCCCCTGCCCCCGCCCCTTTGTATCCCTCTTTGGGGAGTTCTAGTGACCCTAGCCCCATAAAATTTTATGACACACTTTCACAATGCCTTTCAGCAAAAAATGAAAAAATGAGAAATATGACCAAATCGTGGGTTGATCCCCGTGAGATGTCACGGTTGTTGCCAATTTCCCCGCAAAAGTACTGAAGAAATGAATGCCTGTCTGTGTTCGTTCTTTTTTTTTTCTGTCGGAATTGAAGCATATTTTCACTTATCGTATCCATGACACGGATCTGAGGGCAGAAATGACGAACACTAATTTTGGTCTCACAAGTTCCAGCTAGTAGCCATTGATATCAGAAAGACGTTGTCTGTCTCTTAAGCCCGATGCAGACGATCATCTTTTGTTCCGTGTGTTTTCACTTCACAGCGTAAGAATGCGTTGCTGTATCTGTATATACAACAAATATGAGCACTGCTTGCTGAGACGACATTCACTAAACGCCTGAAAAGACACGAGACACTGCACTAGTGACACTAAGCCAGCGGATATGACGGTAAACAGTTTATCGAAACTGTCGGTTGAAACACGGTCTTGTTTGCAGCGACACAACTATCAAGGTATTCGAACGCGTTGAAGCGTAAAAGTGAAAGCATAGGACAAAAGACTATCGTCTGCAGCGGGCTTTACCCTATCGACGATGAAAACCAAAGGCGTGTGTTCGACTGGCTGGAGAAATAAAGACATCGAGGCTTGACTTGTGAGGAACTTTCAACAGAAGCGTTGGTTTCCCTGCTGAGAATCGTGTCGCAAGTGTTAGAAACAACCCGATTGCGTTGGATGGACTAAAAAACTTTATTTTACGAAGGAAAATAAGAGTCTTATAAGTGTCGACTCTATCGATTGAGGGTAAACGCCTGTTAATCGATTCAGTAAATGAAAACCAGCTCACCTGTCCGAAGTGCCGGACAAGTAAAGCCTCCAGATTTTAATTTTGCCAGCTAGTCGAAAAGCAGAGCCGTAAACTCTTTCATTTCCTATGAGTACTTCGTCACTTTTAAGACCTTTATTATACGAAATAATCCATGTATCGAATAAATGATCTCAATGTAATCTGTATTTCTAGTTCATCCCCTTAATGGGTTAACAGCTAGATACTATATTCTCGAACAAAGAGCTATTATTTGATAGGATTATTACGCAAGCCTATCAAATATTAGCTGTTTGTTCGGAAATAGAGTTTGTTCGGGAATTGGGTAATTCCCATAATACCATCATTACAAGCTACACTGCTTTGCGGCAGTGTGTTTGCCCCTATTGCTGATAGTATGCCCTGCCATCGGCTGTACTTGTTAGAAAATCTTGAAAACGAAACAATCCTGAAATGGAGGCTGTTGCGAGCGCCCTCTGACGCAACATGTAACAACAGCTGAATTAAGCTATGTTGAGTGATCTAGCTAGCTGCAGCAACATGCAAAACGTACATTTTGCAGTATGTTTATTTGTAAAATTTCACGATTTCTTCCGGTGTTACCCAAAGAAAACGTGCTACGAACCTATGGAAGATAGAAACATAGTGTAAAACATGTTATTTCGGAATTGAGCCTCCTCCCGACCATATCCAGTAAGATAATATGAGTGTCTCCGTTCCAGGGGCTCAGATGTGCTGTGTGGCTGAAACTCTGAAGGCTTGAAGGTTTCAGAATCTCTATCAGGCACACTTTTTCATGTCTATATTGTTTTTATTAGAGAGAAGTTGAAATTCCAATGTGTATCACAAATATTGATTTACACCCCCTCCCCCTTTATCTATTTCATCTAATATAGGTTCTTCAGAAAATGAAATTCGGAGCAACAAAAGCTGTGAACTTAACACTACACACGTGACATCCTATAAAAACATTAAATTCCTCATAAAACACAATGTATTAATGAACAATAAATAAATCAGCATAGCTCGCTTGATCATTCTGGTTAGGGTTAAATTTATGAATATAATTATATGGATTCTGAAGTTCACTTATCAAAATTTGAGTATTTATCTAAAGTTTTGTAATCATTTTTAAAGGAGTGATTAATTATTTCCTTACGAAACCTCATAAATTGCTATTAGGTCCATCATTATTGTCCTCGTTTCGATTTTTACCGTTGAAAGACACCGACTTCTGAGACGATCTAGGGTGTAGACGGTGGCAAATATGACAATACGAATAGCTTTAACATATAAATACAAGTCCCAGGAACAAAGCAAAAGCCAGGCAGTGTAGGGGACGGTGACGAGGTTTGCTGCTTCTGCGCCCGCCGTCCGATCGAGGTCATGCGTCTCTTTGCATAGGGACTCAATACCTGTCGTACTCTTTCGACTATGTTGCGAGCTGTGGGTTTTCACGAGGACTCTAGTTCAACTATATTTTTTTCATTTATTGAGCGCAACGTTGTTTTAAGAAGAACATTTTAGCTCTTCAGACATTAAACATAAGTTAAATCTAAAGCGCATGGCTTGTATTAGCCCGCGCTGTACGCCTATTTCTAGAGAAGAGGTAGGCTTGAGCTCCGTAGATCAGTGTCCGTTCGTCTGCCGCCACTCGGTGTAAGATTTTTCAGCGCACTTGCAAAGCTTGAAATGATCCTTCGAGAGCGCCGCCTTAATTTCTCTCAAGCATACCGGGCAAGTCATCCTGTGTGGACAAAATGTAAACATTGATAGCGGGTGTTGTTTTATGCGGACAAATTTCAACTATAAGTAGAAAATTTCAAAATAAATAGATTCTCATCAATGGTAAAATGCCAAAACTTCTTAGTTTTCCAGTTATAATGACTAAAAGAAATTTAAAGCTTTAAGTAGGATACTACGTGCGCGCCAATGTTAAGGCTAAATTTGATCGTTCTGCACGTTTTCCGACCACATTCCTGCCCATGAGTTTACATTGAATCGATGTTGATGATTATTTGGGCGAATGACATGAGGATTATTAGGCTTGAGCCCAAGGATAATTATTGTGAATGTTAAAAACCCCATCTCGAGTAAAATACGCTACATCTGGGAAAACAATCAGCTTCAAGAAGTTGGGATTCCTAGTTCGCTGCTGCATGAACCACTTTGAAAATTGTACACAAGGTCCAAAATCTAAAAGTAGCAACCCCTGCTTTTTTTTAACGACACGGATGTTAACTCCAACGACGTACCTAGTGTCCGCCATACAGTAGTGTGATTACGGTAAATGCTAAGTGTGAAACTGCAGATATTTTTCCTAGCCATAAAATACTAGCAATTTTTATTGCTAAAATGATATAAACTGCTTTGGTGGAGTCGGAAACAGGCTGAACTATCAAAATTAGAGTTAACATTAATTGGCACGCACGTAGTATCCTACTTAAAGCCTTAAATTTCTTTAAATCCTTATACATTAACTCGAAAATTTAGGAGATTTAGGTATTTTTTCATTCATGAAAATCTATTATTTCGACTTTTTGTACACCCGTATTAGCGAATGAAAGCACATCACGTAAATGTTAGTAGACAATGGCTACCCGAATTCACCTGTAGATAATGAAATGATGAAACACATCAGCCGAAACGTTTCTCGTAACAACACTGGTGAAAATTCAGTATTTACAATGAAAACAAATGTTCGTTCGCTTTTTCCATCATATGTTGAAGTTTGGAATGGTATTGATGGCTCTGCTTTTGTTGGTGTGAGTATTGGCAGCTGGCGCGAGTATTTTGCAACAAAACTGCCATCTCTTTTGGGAAGAAAAAATCAAGAAAATAAAGTAACATTCTTACTGAAAATAATCTGCCCCCTAGCTAGGTTAACCTGAGCTGAATGTGGTAATCATGAATACAACGCAATATTATCCTCGGGCTTATTTGTTCTACAGCAAAGTAGGCAGAGCAAAATGGACAAATCTCACTGCACTATTTCTCTCAGAACATACTTGTTCTGCAACAAGGTTTGGCTGTGTAGAAAATAAAACTAGGAAAACAAAGCAATATCTTCACTTGAACTTACTTGCTCTTTAGCCAGGTTCGAATGCACGCCAAGCAGAAGACGTGGAAACATGGCACGAGAACTACAAAATCCGACGCTTTAGAAAGCTTTTCTTCCCTGCACTGCGGGCATTTGTCTCGGGCTCTATGCAGCAGCTGATCAAGATTTGCAATATTAACGATTGGGTCCCATCCAAGTTTCTTGACATCGCCGTGGAGGGCGGCCAGGTACATTCCGCCATGTCTGATCAGAGTCACCTCCGCCGACAACTCGGCCAACAAGGAAATTTTCTTTCTAGGTGATCTACGAAACTCATCAGAACGTATTAAATCGGCAACAGCGCTTTGTACCAGTTGAGCGAACTTAACGCTCTCGGTGTTGTTTTTTGTGTAACAGACTACGGTCCTTAAACTGAACTCCAATATTTCTATGGTCATCCTAATGACGTTGATGATAAATTTAGATAATTCTCGACGATCATTCGAGGTTGATGGTTTAGGATAGTCATAAAAATTCTTCCTGAATCTTGTGATAATTTTGTGTAGGGTTTTGATGTCATATTTCGTGGGTTTAGAAAACATGGTGTGATGTAGCACGACCAGGGCCGATCTGCAGCTGGAGAATTCATCCTTTTGGTAGTTTCTGGAATCCTCAACATGTTGGATCTGAAAATAAGCACAGTGTAAGTATTTACAAGCGAGAACAAACAGTATTACCAAAAATTCTAGAATAAAAGATGAGGAGGAATGAGGAAGCTAGAGGATCGACCTACGAAATGTTTCTTTTTATTATTTGTACCCTCTAGATGTAGCAACCGCTCCTAAATTTAAAATGGGGTTAAAGCCGGAATTCTTCGTGGCCATTATGAGATCCATGTAATCTTATAACATGCGTGCCTATAGTAAGTTGGGCTTAGCACTAATCCTCGCCTAACCTATTCTTAACGAGAGAACTTTGAGAGGACATACTTCCACCAAGCAGTGCAATGTTAACGAAAAATTCATATTGGTCCTGAGAGCAGGATTCTTATCATTTTTTTTTTTTCGTCATTAACAAAATTTAGTCATACGGGCCTCTTGATATTATTAACAGTTTGGGTAATTTTCTTGAAGATCCGTCAATAACTTTTTGACCTATGTTCTGCCAAACATTATGACCAACATCAGTCAAACACACAAATGAACAAACTTATTATCGCCGAAATTTGTTCATTGTGCATGTCAAAATATCTTATATGTCTCTAAATTTCATGTAGGTCTGTCCACAACTTTTTAGGTTATATTCTGACAAACATTAGTTCAACACACTAACAGACAAAACGATCATCAACAAAATTTGGTTATATGTGTATTTTGATATATTCTACAATTCATGTATATTTCTTGAAGATCCCTTCAAAATTTTTTGGGTTGTGTTACTGAGAAACTTAAGATCAACTAGAACGCCTAGTGGCGTAAGACCATCACCTGCGGTGGGGCAAATTAAACTCCTTCAATTTTGATGTCCAATTTACTCCAGAATTTTGGCATTTTTCTGATCTAAGTCAACGCCCCTTACTCCCAACAAAAAAAAAAAAAAGATGAACATTGTTCAACTCTTTCTGCCTCATTTTGGTTGGAGTTACGAATTCAACGCCCCGTATTTGATGACCAGCTATCTCAAAATATTTGCTATTTTCTCATACTGTATTAGACTAAATGAACATGTACTCATGAACATGACTGCCTAAAAACTATCATTATGACTCAACTCCTTCTGCCTCTCATTGAGTGGACAGACCACAAAATCCATCGCCGTCATTTTGATGGCCAGCTTATTCTAGTTTTTTTGGTCTTGGTCACATCTAGGTTAACCCACCAGACTCCCTGAAAAAAAAAATTATGAACATCCTCAATCCCTTCTACCTCTTTTTGGGTGGACAAGCTGACAGGCTGTCCCTCTTTCAGTCTACGCACTACTTTTTTTTCGATAGGAGTGGGTTGATCAGATTCCATATTTCCTTAAGAAACTCTTCTCGATAATGAATAAATATTTTGAAGCTTAGTCGCACTGTAGACTTTGCTTCCTAGCCTCCTATTTACTCCTTCTCTAAAAAATATTTCAAAAAACTATGACTTGTAGCTGGGATTTTCTCGCTTGCTTTGCGGCTTCCCGCAAGCGTGACTGTCGAGCCGCAGACACGTCCTGCCTCCGTGTTGGCTAGATAGGTCGTAAGTGGATGGCCTTTACCTGGCAGAGACTAGAAGCTAGATTGGTACCAAAGAGTAGTCGTTGTTTTCCTAACAAAATTCTTGAACAACTTATGTTAAAGTCGTGTAAGCGCTCCTGGGGTGGCCAACGTTTCCGTTAGGGCTGCAAATCGCTCAAGCGACCGTGAAACGAGTTAAATAAATAGGGCGGATTATGGAAAAGAAAAGGGCATGTGTGTCCGTTCTGAGGTATTAATGTCTGTTCGGGAGGCTTAAGTGCATGTCAAAGAGTTACCCTTGTAGTTGAAATATTAATATTTGGGTAGAGCGATCCTTGACTAAGTATAGTGCTTTGAAATGCAACACCAGTTCTCTCTTCTTTATCAATAGGGATGTGATCAAGAAGGTTCCCTAGTTTTTTTCTCCCAGATAACTTTGCTGGAATTTAGCATTTTTCTTAAATACTTTACATTTTCAAACAGATAAATAAGATTAAAATTATTACTAAGTTAGGTTCTCGTACAGTTTATTTTTAAATTTATCTCTTTAGTAGCTTCTCGATATTTTACCCTTGCCCTATCCTCAGGGTCCCATTAATGACTTTAGCCTAAGCTGCTTCTGTTAAATTATCTTGCCGATTTTCCTTTCTTTCTCTGTTTGTTGTTCCATGTATATAGACAACGTATAAGTTCTGGGTTACTTACGACACTAGGAAAGCCCGAAGAGATCCTAGGAGAATGCAAATTGTAGTAACATGATGACTGAACTTATGCGCTCATGACCTAAAAGTCTCATTCCTTCATTCATTGCAGCTATTGACGGCGTGACACACTGAAAAAGCAATTCTAGTCATGGGCGCGCGTCAGAAACAGAGATGCGTCATTGAATGCCTTCGTGCAAAAAAAAATTGTCTAACCAACATACCCCAGTGCCAGGAGAACGTTTCCAAGCCGGATGGCTCCACTCACACTCCCCACGAAAGAACGAAGTTCAAAACGCAAACATCTGCAGGCAAAGGGACGTGCACCGTCTTCTGGGACAGGAGGAACGTCATCCTCCCCGATTTCTTGGAACCAGTTGCGACTGTCAATTCTGACCGTTGCGTTGAAACGTTGACGAAGATGAAATCCCGAATTGCCGTGTACATCCACAGACAATGGAACCGTTTCGTTTGCAAAACAAAACGCCAGGCCATGCGCAAGTTTGAAGACCATGGAATGTGTGTCAACGTTCGGGGCTGGACAGTGCTGTCTCACCAACTGTGTAGTAGACCCCACTTGCACCGTCAGACTTTCGCGTATTCAGACTGCTGAAGGACGCATTGCGTGGGTAGAGTTTTCATGGCAAAAACACCGTAATCCCAATCGTGAAAATGGACCACCTCGGCAGATGATTGCTTTTTCCACCGAAGTATCAAGGCTCTCTTTCATCGCGGGCAAAAGTGCATTGAGAAAGTTGGTGACTGCATAGGAAAATAAATTTTGAACACAAAAGGTGGCTCGTTTTAATGGTGCCACCTTTCCGTTTTCGTAGTTCTTCAACTTTTGATTAAAAAATTAGGAGGTATTACTTTCGGAACGACCCTCGTAATGTGTTTATGTCTATAATTTTTCGCTCTTTTTCGCCTCGCCCACTACCTGTATATAGAGAAATTTCAAAAATGCCCTTAGAATTGGCAACGCTGCAAAGGAATTTGACCACGCCCAACCTGGCTTGACAAAATAGACAGGGTGTAGTTACTACAGTTTATAGTAACCCTAGTATTTCACATGCAGACGCAGGAACTTGGCGTTTTTTTCGTGTACAGAATAAATCGCAATACAAGCGGTCGCGACCCACAGAAAATGAACCGGTGGGGCCATTAGTTTTTTTTTTTTTTAGACCGCCCTGTTCTAGTACACAATGAATCACGAATATCATTAAATGGACCATGCATCACCCCACACATTGGTAGCTACTACCAGTCCCTGAAGTGGAGGTCAATCGTAACTAAGAGTAACACTCACTTTGGCTGTGCGAAGGAAGCTGGGTAACTTTAAAGATTTTTTGACTTGCTGCTTCACTGGAGATGGAGAAAGTCGGCAGGCCAGTTCCAGCTCCTCGTCGCTGATAAGGTCGGGACCCCAAAAGGGACGAATATTTCTACTTGAGATGTTCATTTCTTGATATTCACAATTTCGGCAGTAACTTAGTTCAGTATCTCGACTTGCAGCTACCTATCGAATTAAAAGAAACTCAGTGCTTCTGAAGATTCAGACAACTTCGTGGCTCTTGTTGCTGGTGGTCCTTGTGGGCTAAATCCGAGTTATTATATAGCGCATCTAATTTCGTAGGCCAAATCTCAACTGTTTTATAAGCTTATAGTCTGTAATAAAAATATCATTAGTAATAAGGATAATACTTTCTATTACTTAGTTGAAAGGATCACTTGGCTTAAATATAGTGTATAGTACTGCAGTGAAACGCATTTCACGACTATAAAGGAAATATCGACTCGCATACAACTACCATATCTAAATGAGCTAATCTGTTTATAATTAACTTGTTCGGAATTTCAATTGTGGACTTTCTAATTGTCACTTTGGATTGAGTTTCAGGCTGTGATCACAAATACATTACGGCGTCATCGACTGATGAAGCCTTGAAACTCTACTTGCCTGGAACTTATGACAAGTACAGTCAGCCGGCAGATCGAGATATATGCTTCAGGTGCTAACACTCCATTGATTGCTCTGAAAGCTTTCAAAAACTCAAATGTTTCTTTAAAATATAAAATTTTCAGCCGTCTGAAGCGTAGAATTACTTTCTATCAGCCTTTGCAACACGATCCTAAGTGGCGGAGGTCTACACTGCTGACTGTAATTTCAGACAAGTCAATTTGACTGGGTTTGACTTAGCTGAACTCCGCGGACGTTTAATGGGGCGCTGAAATTAATTCTTCGAGGCTTGATTGTCCGGAACCTCAGGCAGGTGCGCTGGCTTTGATCCGTTGAGCTGAGCTGCAAGCATTGACGACGATGATGATTCACCCTTTATCGGTTATAGGGTAACATGTCTAGTACCCGTCCAGTGTGCTAGTAGCCGTCCACTGTGCTAGTAGCCGTCCACTTGGCACTAAAACTTCCTGTGTCAAAACTAGAAGTGCTAGAAAGTCGTAGATAGGCTTAAACTGTGAGCTAAGTTGTAGCCTACAGTTTGAGCCTATGTACGGCTTTCTATCACTGCTAGTTTTCACACAGGAAGTTTTTGTGCCTAGTGGACGGCTACTAGCACGGTGGACGGGTAGTAGACTTGTTACCCTACATGATATTACCACAAACTCATTTTTGCTACGTAAAATGTCGTTTTCAGCCGGCTCATCACAATCGCCCCGTTTCATTACTTGCAACACGAGCCAAAAGGGCGAACCACATCTTTGTCTGCAGTTTCAAACAAGTCAAGTGGAGTGGGCTTGACTTAGTTGGCTGGACTTTGACGAGCCAATCGGTGAAACCCTTCCCTATGGGGCACGTTAAGCCCGATGCCAACATAACAACTTTCGTTGCCTCTAGCAGCCTAAAAGTAACTCAACTAATCCGTTTACGTAGTCGCGGCACGGCTTCAGCTTACGCAATTTTT
>LQNS02277217.1:961150-983337 GCA_001587735.2 Parhyale hawaiensis | reverse complement strand
CTGACAAAATTCTTGGCCTACCAAGAAGTGTAGTAGATACTGTTTGTGCGTTCGATCGATGGCTCTGATCAAGTCTTCGAGGTCTAACTTGTCCAAAACTTTAGATAGAAGCTTTGGCTCTGATGTTTTGAATCCTGTTGTAAGCTCTAAAAACAACCGTAGTAGGTTAAACCTGACAAAAACTATTTTACGGGGCTAGACTGAGTTTTGATGGTCTCAAGGATAACTGCTTAAAGGTCAATGACAGAAAGTCAAAACTACGGATTGATGCCAGAATGCTTCTTTAAAGTTTCGGACAAGCTAAACCTCGAAGGCTTAATTAATTTTGATCCTCGAGCATAGGCCTTCATCAATCACGCTCAAAAATTCCAAAAAATGAATCATTATCCATAAATAAAGTTTTCGTTCAGGACAACATGGTAGCGGTACTTGTATCACATGCAACACGGTTCAAAGTCACAAAGATGAAGCTCTCGCCTGAAATTTTAAAAAAGTCACGCCTCGGCTTCCAATCGAACCTGCCCTAAATCTGCAGAGAAATTCTGTAAAATGGTGTAACTTTCTCCACTTGGGCTAACTTTGTCCAGCTAGGATTCTCAAATTGTAAAAGGCCGACAGTGCCTGGACCAACGGGACTTTTGGGAGAACCCAAGATCGCACTGTGAAAACCCTACAGAGATAGGATCGAAAACCAGAGATTATAACATATTTAAGTTTATAACAAATACGTCATTACTTACTTAGAATGCTTGACGAGCTCATTGGTATTATTTCTATTATCTATCAAAGGGCAAAAAAAAAAGTTTTTTGTAGAATCGAGCTCAGGAGATTAAGCGAAAACCCAAGATTTTGGGGAAAACCCAAGCTTTGAAAGCCCTAAAACCTAGAAGCCAACCGACTTTTGAGCAAATCTTTTGGCAGACACACCGTATGACTACAAGGAATCGACAATACGTTCAAAAATTTGTTACTGCGCACATTAAACAAAAGACTGTTGTGTGAACAAGCATTCAAAAAGTACTGTTGAATGAAATTACATCAACAGCACAAAATATAAAGTACGAATATTATTCTTAATGATACTTTCGAAGCAGTTGAAGTAGGGTTAGCGTACCATTGAACCCAATTTGTGATACCCTTATGGTTAATTAGGCTCGAGCCTTACGCTGTTGTTTTCTGGCTCTCAAAAATGATGGCCAAGAATTTATTTAAACAGATACCACTTGATTATTCATGGTCGGGGTCGGGACTCTACCGTGTAAAACACAATTCGTCTGCCGGCTTAAGTTTCGAGTTGCTTAATCTTTAAAATGAAGACCTCGACTAGTTTCTCTTGTGTGAACGTTACAGCCCGGCCGAGGTATCAGGAGTAAAGACTGCAAATGAATCTAAATCTCACGAGAGGGGAAGAAACTGTAGCTAATCTTTAGGCCGCTGTTTAGGTGCATTTGGGACCAGTGAATATTTTACATTTTTAAGTTGAACCGAACCGTCAACAAATGACGGCAGACGAATGGTCACTTCAAGTAAATCCTTTTTGTGCCAGACTCTTTATGCACGGGTCTGTTTTCAGGAATATCGTTTTTTTCCTTTGTTGGTTTTTGTAGTCATCACATTACGGGCTCATCGAAACAAAAATGAAAAACATCCGTAGTTGGAAAGAAATATAGTTTCCTATCTAGGCTACCTCATAAGGATACTACAGTAGTCTTCAAAGCTGAAATTTGAAAAAAAAAATTTACAAGGCAGCGTCTATTCCAACGTTGAATTTTTCTCTTTTCTAATCATTCACATCGGGAGGGATAGACCAACCAATCGAGTAACCATTCAATAAACTGTGTATGACAATACAGTATAGATTCATCTGTGCAAACACTTGAAAAGCCATAGGTAGTTAACACATCACTACACGCATAAACACATAAAAATTTACAGTTCCGTAAATAGAAACATAAACACAAAAATAAGCAGATATAAAGAACTGAGCACTTTTAAAGGTTTATATTACAGAGTTTACTATTATACATATGAGAGATCTACATTACAATGAGCTACCATACGATGGACAACACACGCACACACGAGCTCCACAGGTGTACCACTGGAGGCCAGATCACTCACACGGCTCATGTCCACATACATACATTAGCTGTCGCGGAAATTCACATGTAAATATGCCTGTACATAGTCAGGCCTAACGCTGCCTGCTACGTGGTAAGACGATCAATCACTGAAGTGGTCGACATATGACCTTGTTGTCATCGACAGCCGTGTCGATCTAAGTTTTGTTTCTAAAATGAGGAGAGGGAAGCTTTACCGAGCTACATATATGCGGTTTGTGGTTCCGATCTGCTGTTTCATTGACGAAAATAACATTAAAACTGTTGCATCATTACCCTGTAGTTCCAAACTTCCATTTTTGATTCAAGAATATAGCCTTTAACCTTGAGGAATATCCTTGCTTTGTGATTTTGTTCTTTTATGGAGAGAAGAATGCATAGCCTTAGAACTCTGGGTTAACCTCCTCACTCTGCAGTTTTGATGTTAATTTTGCATTTTGCATAAAAGGAAAATTCAAAGAGGTCATAAAATGCACTAACTGGCCTCATTTGTTTCGTCATTATAGGGATTCACTGTCTACTCATCGAGATAAACGAATCCTTGTAGCTCTATCATGTCAGTAATTCCAGTGTAAGCTTCCAATTTGTCTCTTTGGAGCTTTTGGTCATACAAAGCGCAATCGGTCTGTGATGACTGCCAGGAAACTCGATCTAAAGTTGCCAACCTCAAGCACACAAATGAAGTTCCGGACCAATTAAAGCCTAGTCAATTCAATTACCTCGATACCAGTGAACGGACCGAAAACATCAGTAGCTGGCCTTTCTCTGAAGGCAAAGAGAAATTTTGGTTTCACCAAGCTTTCTCATTTAAATTGCTTGCCAAATATACAAATGATGAGCAGTTATGCGCAATGTGGAGATCGATACCATCATCCGGATTTAGAGATGGGGCTAACAAACTAACTAACCGAGTGACAAGCGCAATTATGATATAGAGTGGACTAATATCGGGGCTGCCTTTGTCTGAAAAAAAAAACAGAGACAAATGAACGTAATATCCACAACCTAACAGTGAAAAATAAACATGTTGTCAACGGTCTATGCACAGTGTTACACCCTCTCTTAGAATCTGAGATAAGTTTTTTACTTCAAAGTACTTTCAAAAGAAAAATATAGTTGGGAGTATTATCGAGGGCCCCAGTGCACACGTAAACCGTGAAAAACCATCCTTCAATGCTCAAAATATCTGCAATCTTTTTGTAAAGTCTGACGTTGGTTCAAAACTCACAAATGTCACATTAATTTCGTAGAGTGTTTCATATTCCTAAGAACACTTCTCTTTGTGTTATCCAGTCCACTGGTCTAAACTTTAGTTGAGACGTAAGTTTCCTTAGTAATTAACCTGTATTCTTTTAAAAAGGCACTTTTTATACATCTTTTAAAATGACAGCTCATAAATGGAAGGCTTGCAGTGTGCTTTCAGAGTTCAAAGCTTTGAATTTAGTTTAGGTTTCTGCTTCTGCTTAGTAAATCAAAGAAGGGCAGCAGCCCTTGCATTATTTGGCGAACTTGCCATGGAAGCTTTCCGGAAGTTTTACAAAGGCACTTGTCATTTGCATCAGGAAAATTGCGCATGCGCATACGTACCTACATAAGAGCCCCCGCCTGTCGTCAGGATGTCTTTGAGGGAGGAAAGGAAACACAGAAGCAGATCACGAGTATAAACTAGCACATGCATTAGTTTCGCAGCGCTGACGTGTCATTTACTAACTTTTACTAATAAGGTTAGAGTAGATAGCGTCTGCCGGAAATGAAAGATAGTGATAATTGCATTTTTTTTCCTATGACAAATTGTGGAAATATTGTCCTATATAATTATAATGGTTAGTTTGATGATAATAATGCAGCAAAGTGATTAAACATTTCCTTTTAATATATTGATGTATATTTTGATGATATAAATAAAGGCCACCTCGAGTATATTCTCAAGTCACGTGCCTGAACGGTAGGTAGAAAGGCGGGCAGGGCAAGTAAGTAAGTACCGTAGATTAGTGGACTGGTAGGTAGACAGATAGGCTGATAGAGGGGTATCAGTGCGCCTCTCAGATGGGAGAAAAATTAGGTTTTAAGCTGCTCACAGGTCATTCGTGAGAAGCCGGACTTGGAACATATTAGTTTCACACTTTGTAACCATGTGATACGTGTCTGAGGGCATAGATACAGAACCCTAATTTTGTTCCGTGGAATTTCGAGGAGTTACTGCCTGTAGTCATTAATGGCAGAGGTACATAAGCTTGGTGCCAGGATGTACAGTTCGTACATCATTTACGCCACCGCATCTATGCTACAATTTTTATATTTATCGGAGCATCATGAGAGCCACTTATTCTCTCGTGAAGTTTTGTTTACGAATGCATATGTGGCTAAGGTATTACACCCTCGACAGTAACAATAAAAGCTACATTCAACTGGGAAGTGGATCTAAAAAGTATGACTTCTAACAGGATCGTTGGTTTTGCCCTCTAAATCATGTGCAAAGCGTCAGAAGTAGCCCGATTACCCTGAATCGGCTGAAGACTCCATTTTACAAAAAAAAGATTAAGTTTTTAGATGTCTCGAGAGCATCGACTTAGAGTCAACCCCGAATTTTGATTTAAAGCCTCCATGCAAGCCAGCACATCTGTGTGAAGTTCCCAACACGCCAAGCCTCGAACTCTCAACTTGGTCAGCCAGTCGTAGACGCTAGAAATGCAGTCCATCAGATTTCTTCAAACAGAGAAAACTCTTGAGATGAAAATCCAGCAACTGGGACAATAACGAAGACTATACAGGGACATCATCCGTGAATTGATCACACACATCCAAACAAGCAAACCCTCATGCACTGGTCGGTGCTGTAGGTAACTGTTCCCTCGAGCAAAGAGAGTGTAAGTCCGTGGTTGATTACAAATTGCAATCAACCGTGGTATTGACGGAATACCCGACAGGTAACTGCGCCCCCTGACCCTAAAACCAGTGCCCCTCAAAGACTACGAATGAAAGAATTGCTGACGCTATGCATTCCCTAACGTCAAGACATTTTCTTTTCCTGGCTTAGACTTGAACTCCCGCTCTGAAATGGGTACCTGAAATGAGCCAATCAGCAACCTTGCCTCTAAGCTAACGAGGTATAAAACAGCTCAAGCCATATTGAGTGACCGCCAAAATGAGTAGTAAAACTTAGTTGTTTGCAAATTCCGCTGTACAGCTTCACAATATCATCTGGTGTTAGCCTAGCGAAATGCTTCACGAATGTATAGAGGACGGGTACAGGAAAAAAGCCCCGGGAGGAAAGAAGCCCCGGGAGGAAAAAAGCCTCCCGGAAAAAGCCCAGGTAGGAAAAAAGCCCCTGTCTATCTCCTAATGTACATTTATTGCGCATACTCACTTATTTTGAAGCAAGTTATACCAAAGTAAGTTAAATTATACTGCACTGCATTTACTGTACCTACCCTAACCTAACGAAGCCAACCCCTAACCTAGTCTAGCTTTTTGTAATTGAACGCAGCCTAATCTAACCATATTTAGCTAAACCCTAAACCTTAACGTTTTTTTTCATAACAGCGATTAAGTAAGAGAAAAGCGGGCCTCCCCAACCTAACATTTACAAACGGTTTGAATCCCTTGTGTAATTACCTAACTTTTCATACATCAGAAATATTTACTTGATAGGTCCAGCAAGCAGAGAGTGTTACGGGAGGACTCGATGGAACCAAAATAAAATTTAGTCGTGACCGCATCACACGTAGCCAAATAACGTCACACCGACGAGTCGAAGTAAATATTTGAGGGGTCGAACCTCGATCACGCCTTCATAGGTTGGGTTCTTAATCCTAACCAAAAATGTATTCAGTGTTATATTCCTGACGTGAGAGAAATCATACGAATATTTATTGCTCAAAGTTTCTGTACTTGACGACAATGATCGTTCTGTGTTTTGTGCATGGGTGGCATGGGTGCAACTCAAGTAGCTGGACAGTCAGGAGCGGAAGATTGAATGAATTAAGTCAAACAATTACGGTGATATGTTTAAATATATTTTGCCATGAGCAATGGAACGAAGTACGAAGAGGAAATGAGACTTCACTTCAGAGAAGATGAATCAGGGGGGAATACCTGACTAGATTTTGCCTCTAGTACTGTGAAAGTTTCCACCAGCCTCCACTGCATGTTTTACTGATATATAATTGTTTCTTGCTCAATTAGTATATAATATCTTCTTTTATTCATTTGCTCAAGGGATGAAATTCACACTTGGTGACGATTTTTCTGGTGAAATTTATAAGAATACTAATTACTAATAAGCTGCCCAACCGGCGTCTTCGTCGATGTTGACGTGATTAATGACGTCACTTTTTGATGCTAGTCTCCCGTGAGTTCTCCCGTTACGCTCTTAGTTTCTTGGATAGGGATATCCAGAGATACCCGATTTTTGGACTTAGAACAAGTTCACAACGTAAAAATTGGGCTCTTATACCTAGGTATTGCCTAACCCAACCACGCAGTCCTCACAAATTCAAACTAACCTCACCGAACCTGATCTCACACTCACACGGCTCATAGCTGAATACATCAGCTGCGGTGAGAGTATGCATGTATGCATACCTGCAGCCAGGCCTAATGCTGCTGCCTGGTAAGACTATAAATCATTGAACTGGTCGACATAAGACCTTGTTGTTATCGGCTTCCATTTCTAATTATTTGTGGCTAAAATTTAGAGATGATATCTTTACCCGGAAAGGAGTCCTGATCTTTCATTTGATAAAAGAAAATAAACTTAAAACTCTAAAATGATATCCCTAAGCTGACCTGAATGTTTATATTTTGATTAAAGAAGGCAATCACTTTGTCGTAGGAGCACAAGCTGCAACCCGACAGAAGAAAACCAACCTCGCGACGCTACATACTTGAGGCTGCGTGAATGGCGTCACCTGGACCCAGCGCTGTATTCCGCTATGTAGATTATCCTACACGCTGCCTCGCTCGCCGGTTGCCCAACTCTATGATTCCTCCCAGAAAATGTAATGCAGGTCGTAATATGACCAATCGTGAAAATCGCGGCGACGTGCGTGTCAAGCAAGGGCAGTTATCGTTACACCATAGCCACTTTCGAGGCGACGTGTGCGTCAGGCATGACCAGTATTAGGTATTATGAGAAGATTTAAGCCTCCCTAAATAAATACTAAGCTCTTCTAAGAGAGGAAAAGCAAGGGACATATAGTATGTCGACAGAAAAGGCATGAGCAGTTATCGTCACACCATAGCCATTTTCAAAGTTAAAAGAACTGGTTTTTGAGAAACGGATGTCAGTGTATATGGACTGCGCACGTAACCAGTTTGGCTTTAAAGCACAGCACGGTGCGGAAATTCTCATCTTTGAACTAAAAGAAATTACAGAGCATTTCAGAGCATTACTTGTGTTTTCGAGACGCTATAAGGCAGCAGTCGGCTGACTGCACCATTGGTCTCTGTTTAAATGTAAGCTGGAGAAACAAATACCTCCTTGCATTTTAAAAGCGTTGAAGATTTGGCTTCAAACTCGTAAATTTTAAGTAACCTGGTTCCAAAAATGTCATCAGCGGTAGGTACGATGACTGATATTCGACAAGGGGGCTTACACTATCCTATTCTGTTCATTATCTTTATTAACTGTATCTACACCAAATGCAATGCAGCTGAAGTAGGCTATCATATTAACATGGAAGCCGTAAATGCCCTTATTTGTGCTGACGACATGCTGTTTGCCTCTCCACACCCTACCGCTTCCAAAAGTTGCTCGCAATTTGCATGAACGAAGCAAACATATACTTTGTATTGAGTATAATGCAGTGATAACTGTATGCATGTCTATTACGCTCAGGAATAGTAGCCTGCCCGGTCATAATCATTTTGTTTGCAATTGTACAGAGCGCACATGCACGTACGTAAATATATAGCTTCTCTTACCTGGGCCACAAATATTCCCTGAACAATACCATGGTACCCAGATGATGAATAGAGAAAGAAACGTGAGAGCTGCGTGAAGTTTGTGACACGTTAATTCGGAAACTCTGACACTGTTCTAACGCGGTCTAAGCCAACTGTTCCGGACCTATTGCTACCCCTAGCTGTGTAACTCAACTTGGTATAACTTTGAAAAGAAATCCATTGAGCGCCTACGCGTTGACCGTAAGGACATAATCTACAGATAAGGAATGTGCCTAGGACTAATAGTCCAACTCTAATATAGGCTCAAACATACACAGATCGTCTCAAAATCAATACTAAAAAATGTATTTTTTCCATAGAATTCAAGATCGGCAACTCCAACTCGTTAATAAAAGTCATCCGTAATGGTCCAGGATACAAAAGATCTAATATGTATCTACGATGGCAGCGCAATACTGTTGCCTGACGGATGCCAAGCAATGGGGCGTAATGAGGATTAGAATGTAGGACCACTGCGAGATGTTCTTTGTTGGTTTCTAACCTAAAAATAGGCTACATTCTATTATTTACCATGTAACGTTTCAATCCTGCAATGTTTCCATGAATACTAAGTTAAGTTTATTATTATTATCCCACGACCCACGTGGGAAAGAATTCTGTCATCCAAGTCTTTCCATCTCAGAATTCAAAATAAAAATCAAAAATATCAGAGATAGCGAGGAGGAATTATTTCAAACTTTATAAGAATTCGGTGGTTGTGGTGTGGCAGCGCCCGTTCTCCAAATTACACCCGCGAACGCAGAGAGTTCACTGAACATTGTGAATAATTAAGACCTCAGGATCGCAATTCAAACGATTTGTCTTCTATTTTCGATATTGATATCGAAAATTTTCTAACTTGTAAAATAAAATGCTTTCTCACGCTAAATTTTCGGCTCTAGAGGAGTAAACTTCAACTGCGTACGCGTAGAAATTCGCACGCAAGAATAAGTGTTATCTGAAGAAAATTTTCACTTCAAATACTAAATTGAAAGGAAAGAATACACAAAACACTTATTACTATTTAATTTAGTTAAAAATATATACAGTGGTCGGAATATTTGCGTCACAGGCAATTTGTTACACTGAAAGTAAATCAAACTTACGTTTAGTAATGAGTGTCGAATACATTTTTAAGTTGAAGTTCACCAATTTGTTCGTATTTGATTGGTAAAAAAGAATCCTTCATAAAATAGGGGAGATCCTGGCCCTACATTTTCCATCTCCTTTCAACCAATCTTCTGGAACATAATTTATTCGCCTAATTGTTGACCATCTCAGCAAAAGTTATTTGAATGCTATCAATGTTGTTCTTTTTTACCCGTACATTTGCTTCGAGGTGAATAAAAACACAATTCTGTCAAATACATAGTTATAAATTTTGAAATTTGAAGCATTCGCGTACGGTATGCCGTAATAAAGTTGTGGAAGATGCCTTCAAGTGAGTCTCTTCTACTACTCGGTATCACCAAAATGCCTCATGAGCAGTGGCGCCATGCTCGACCAATAGCAGCTCTTAGATCACTCACAAGATCGTATAGCGTGCAGCAGCACTCCAATCAACGACGTCGCTCGTCATACACCTACGTGACGTCATTAATATTGCGAAAATAAAGCAATGCTCTAAGCTGATCAAGCGAATAATTTTCTCCTTGGAAATGACACAACAGCGTTTTATTCTACTGTGCCTATCTTATCATGATGCTTTTAACGTAAAGAGCGTATATCCGTCTCCTTTACTACGACATTCAGTTGTTTGTAACTCGTCTCGGACGAAAAATATCTCTCTGAAGTCTTCTTTCACCAACATTGCTGAAACCTGCCTAGCTCATTAGTTATTAAAAGAAAAAGTACTGCCTAGCTCATTAGTTATTAAAAGAAAAAGTACTGCCTAGCTCATTAGTTATTAAAAGAAAAAGTACTGCCTAGTTCATTAGTTATTAAAAGAAAAAGTAAAAATGTAAGGTGATCTAATATGCATCACAACGGTTACGGATTACAAGAAGCTCTAATGTTTTCCAACAGTCAGAAACCTAACTTTTACTACCACTGTATACGAGTATCTTATTAGAAAGGCTGTCATGAATTAGTTGCCGCGGAAAATCCATTAGTGAAAATTCAAAGAAGCAACACACTAAAAATCAATTATTCATGCTGTATCTTGTTGAAGAAAAGCCGTATAAGCTGAATTTTCCAGATCTTTGTTTCTACGGTTGCCACTTCGCATCTCGGGGTATGGCTAGATTTTGACGTACGGCCAGATTTTGAGGTACGGCCAGATTTTGAGGCCTGGCCAGATTTCGAGGCCTGGCCAGATTTCGAGGCCTGGCCAGATTTCGAGGCCTGGCCAGATTTCGAGGTCTGGCCAGATTTCAAGGCCTGACCAGATTTCGAGGCCTGGCCAGATTTCGAGGCCTGGCCAGCTTTCGAGGAATGGCCAGATTTCGAGGCCTGGCCAGATTTCGAGGCCTGGCTAGATTTCGAGGCCTGGCCAGATTTCGAGGCCTGGCCAGATTTCGAGGCCTGGCCAGATTTCGAGGCCTGGCCACATTTCGAGGCCTGGCCACATTTCGAGGCCTGGCCACATTTCGAGGCCTGGCCACATTTCGAGGTGCGGCCACATTTCGAGGTGCGGCCAGATTTCGAGGTGCGGCCAGATTTTGAGGTCCGGCCAGATTTTGAGGTCCGGCCAGATTTTGAGGTCCGGCCAGATTTTGAGGTCCGGCCAGATTTTGAGGTCCGGCCAGATTTCGNGAGGTGCGGCCAGATTTCGAGGTGCGGCCAGATTTCGAGGTGCGGCCAGATTTCGAGGTGCGGCCAGATTTCGAGGTGCGGCCAGATTTCGAGGTGCGGCCAGATTTCGAGGTGCAGCCCGATTTCGAGGTGCGGACAGATTTCGAGGTGCGGCCAGATTTCGACGTGCAGTCAGACTTTCAGGTATGGCCAGATTTTGAGGTATGGCCACATTTTCAGGTATGGCCACATTTTCATGTATGGCCACATTTTCAGGTATGGCCACATTTTCAGGTATGGCCACATTTTCAGGTATGGCTACATTTATAGGTATGGCGAGATTTTCAGGTATGTCCAGATTTTCAGGTATGTCCAGATTTTCAGATATGTCCAGATTTTCAGATATGTCCAGATTTTCAAATATGTCCAGATTTTCAGGTATGTCCGGATTAGGTTTATGTTCCCTCAAGAAAACAATCTTAGCCTCTATGAGGCGACAGAAATACTTATCTTCGATCACCAAATTGAACGGCTTCTGGCACACAGGGCAGGATTTCCTGGGGAAAAATCATTCGAATAGTGTGTAAACTAAAATAGTATTAAGAAAGATAGTAAAAGACAACCTAAATTTAGCTGTTTATTTTTATTTCATTATTATTATTATTATTATTATTATTATTATCAGTGTATTTAGTAGTTTAGGCCTCCGTGTCCACAACTGAGACAATCTCACTGAAGAAGAAAGAAGAGTCATTAACAGTATGACGAAGAAAAGTATAATCCATGCACCAGGGCGTTCCCAATCATGATCAACGCGCATGAGAACGCTAAGTTAGAAAAGAAGAAGATTAGATTATTGAATAATTTAAACCTCCGTCTCCACAGCTAAGATGATCTAACACAGGAAGAATCAAGGGATATATAGTATGTTGATTGAAACTGGGAACCATGCACGATGGTGTTCCCACACGGGATCAACGCGCATGGGAACAGCATGGTACAATAGAAGCAGATACTTGCACTTCTAAGGGGAAAGCATCAACCAGTCGGAGAGCTCCTTTTTTCTCCGCTCGTGACGTCAACCAGGTGCATGGCTACCGCAGCGAGACGCTAAGCTGCCATTGCCAGACGTACAACAGGGGCCGCTGTAGAATAAAGATATTCACAGCCGTGTGCTTGTGAGGAGTGTATTAAGAACTCATTGCCACTTGCAGCAATTCCCGATTGGAAACTGGATGAAGAAAATTGAAAAATGTCAAAATCCTCCTCATCTCTGGAATTTTTATTGCAATTTATAAAGCGACCTTGTCGGACTCGTGTTGTAACCAATGCTCGCTGATGTCGCACAACTGATGCAGCTATTGCGTGACCCGCGTGACCCAACGACCCAACGACCCAACAGGGGGCGCTTCAGGTGGTCTTTTCACGGAAAACGGTCAAACTTGGCCAAAATTTTCAATTTTTTGTTTTATGCTCAAAAAGTGTCCTCGGGTATGGGGCGCTATAATGTCCCAAATTTTTAGGGGCTAGCAGCACTAGAACCTCCCAAAAAGGGGGGGGCAAAGGGGGTCCGGAAGAGGTCAAAAATTGACTTTTTCATTATTTATTCATCTAATACATAGCTATTTCATATTTTTATTAGTGAATGACGAATGTAAGGTATTTGTAGGTGGAAATGTACTATAGATAAAACATGTCAAGTGCATTTTTACTGCAAACCGTGCATTTTTTACAAAATTCATCCACAAAAACAAAGTTTCCCGCCCTGAAAAATTTGATTTTTCAGAATAAAAAAGAACGTAAGTCGATGAGTTTTTATGCTACACCAAAAACAACGACAGTTTTGGAATCCTTGAAAGATTCCCTACAAAACTAAGTAGTTATTTTTTTCAATTTCCTTTTAGTTTTTTTATTATATGAAGTATCAAGAAAATCTACATATTTTATGTATTCTTCGGTAACCCATCTAAAGTCTCATGTCAATAGAAAACGAAAAGAAAATTGAAAAAACCTCCTTAGCGTTGTTAGGAATGTTTCAAGGATGCCAAAACTGTCTTTGTTTTTAGTGTAGCATAAAAACTCATCGACTTACATTCTTTTTGAAATTTATAAAAAAAGAAAAAAATTGAATTCTTATTTTCTGAAAAAAAACGAAGGCCTAAACTGAAAAAGTTACGAGAACAAAATGTTTTTACTTTTTAATTCTACATCTTATGTGCAAATTTCAGAAAAATCGGTTCAAAAATAAAAAGTTGAAAAGACCCTTCAAGCCTCGCTATTGGTTCGTGATGGCGTATATGCTCGTGACATCACTGAGGTAAATTGCTGCAATAATGACTGGTGTGAAAGTACCTGCTTTTAATTTAGCGTAGGAGTAGCAAGTCAGAAAAGAAAAGGAAGAACAGACAATAGTAAGATCAGTAGGAGTATGAAAGTGGAAGGAAGCAAGGTGGGCACGAAAGACAGACGTCCCGCAGGCCTAGCTAATGGCTAAGGTAGCCTACACAAACCCTTTGGGAGCGTAACTGCCAATAACATAGGATGGGTGAACCTAACTAACCTAACCCCATGGCCAATCCTATGCCCCCTGAGGGAAAAATAAGGAGAGCAAGATCCGTAGGAATATATTTATTTATCGATTATATTGCTCACACTCTGTCTCCCATTTTCTGTCGCCCAAAGCCAAAACCTGGAAACAGTACAGATCTAGCTTAATATAGACCTGTCTCATTAACTAGCCAGGCAGTGAAAACGTTCGCAAGGGTATTCCGTGAAAAAAAGTGCACTATCTAGAAGGTGATAACCTACTCATATCAAAACAACGTGGTTTTCGACATAAACGTTCCACTGTTTATCAACAGATGAAACTTGACTTTAAAACAGAGTTACTGTGTCAATAAAAGAATGTAGAAGTCATGTATTTGGTTGAATTTTGCTAAGGCTTTTGATAAGGTTAATCACGGCAGGTAGGTATTTATGTAAGTATAGTTGACTCGAGCTTTAAAAAGCCATACGTGATTCGTCTGAAAGTGTACCAAATTTCACTTGACAATACCGGCGGTAGAAGCACCCTACCGTACTGAGCTCACGACATTGGAAGTTGCAAATTTGAGTCAGACTTTATAGGGTTGCCCGACTACAGGCCGTGGGATGCAGGAGGCCCGACGGGTGATGATTATCTACCGCCCCGATTGCATGCATTAAAATTTAAGTTAGTTACTTTTTTCTTTTAGAGCCTGTGCAGCGACTGTAACTCATGCGATACTTCAGTAATTTTGTACTCCTCGTGACTTAGTTCTAAAAGCAGGTAATATATATATATATATATAATATGCACACTTTCTAGCTAGGTCCTGCTCCTACACTTAGCATATATTATCTCCACCAAGGAGGTTATGTTTTCGTCGAATTTGTTTTTCTGTCTGTTTGTCTCTGTCTGTCTCTTTGTCTGTCACCAAGATAATTCAAAAAGTTATGGACGAATTTTGACGAAAATTACAGGGATTGTTAGGTATGTAAGAAGGAACTTTTGGTGAAGATCCGTCCATCCGTTTGCCTGTTTGTCTGCCTCATTTTTTTCAATGCCATAACTCAAAAAGTTATGGGGGATTTTTATGAGATTCATATGAGTTGTTAGATATATCACAGAGACTAAATGACCAAATTTTTGTGATGATCCGTTTGTTCGTTCGTTTGTTTGTCACTGGTTTTAATTTTACACTGGTTAGCAAAATAACTCAAAAAAATAATGAATGGATCCTTATTAGCGTAACTCAAAAAGTTATGAACGGATCTTCAAGAAAATTGCACAAGCTGTTATTACTATCAAAAGGCACAAATGATTTGATTTTGGAGTTCATGCAAAGAAAATCATGGTTTCAGAGCCAATTTGAATTTTTTGCTACCGTTGCCTCGCTTGGCGGATGTATGCGCTCTCAGAGTGCTCTAGTTTCAATTAAAATTAAGAGAGAACTGATGATCCCTTGTCTGCATAATACAAACTGTTGATTGACAGAAAACTGTAGATAAATTATTTCGAACTAGATCAGAAGCAACTCTTTCATTGAATTAACATAAAAATACATATTTTATTGCATCTTATCATCCTGCTGAAAAAATTCGCAGTTCCACAAAATCAACTAAGTCCACCAAGTTCACAAAGTCCACAATATCCTCAAAGTCCACCTAGGTCATCCGGTTCACCAGGTCCACCCGGTCCACTAAAGCCAAGGAAGTATGAAACCTCCTTGACTAGGGTTTAAAATTCTGGATACGGTGCTTAGAAGGCTTCAGACACGGGCAGACAGCGCTCTTATTATACTGCACTATAGATCACAGACTAATGTGGTATAGATTATGTTACTAATATATTCCAAGTGGCAAAGCCAAAGTACCTGCCTGCAGTTCTGGACAAGACCAATTGAATGCCCTAAGATTATATCGACTTTGATGGCCTAATCAAACTGGCTGAAAAAGAAATCATTTACTGTAAAGTTTAGTCTTGAATTTACTTCCCACCTGCTTGCCGATTAGCAAATTAGTTTTCTCCTATCTTCTCCTTAAGATAAAAGATGAGAAAGGGGATGAATGCAACGCGTTCAAAAGACTTACAGTTAAGGCTAAGGTAGGTCTGATCTGCATTATTAATTAGTTATAGCATTCCCAATATCAAAATAATTAGATACAATACTTACGGCATCATCGGCAAAGTTGCATCGCAGCGTCTACAGTAACTGTGAAAACATGGAGTGACGACGAGTACCTCTGAGTTTTCGAGCTCAGATTGTTCGCTGCACAGATGACACTGGCCTCCTGACAGCTTCAACAGTTCTTTAAATAAACCCACTTGGGTAATGGGATCAGTTAGCAAATCATGAGTCCAGTCAAACAACAAGGCTATGTACGTACCAACGGATCTGTACTCTCTTGACGCAGCCCTTAGTCTGGCACAAATTTCCTTCTTCTCTAGCTGAGTCCAGACGTTCACTTCGTGGTTCACCAACCTCACTAGTAGTTTCAAAATTTTCTGGGCGGTATAATCAGAGGAATGATAGTCCATCCCGTAAGAAATCTGATCTTCTAAACTCAGCTTCCAGTTTTTTAAAGACATTTCAATGATATCATTAAACAGTTTCGAGATGTTTTTGCGAGTTTCTTCGCTGGCTGTACTGAAATTCAAAATGCAGATTCTTTCGTTTAACACGATTAACGTTCTGAATAACCGGTCTATCAAACCATACGTGAATCTACCTGACTCAATCCTTTGGTGGAGTCCAACAAGGTCTGCAAGCGTGAGGTGGAACAGCTCATACCTGCAGTTACAGTCCGTGCCTCCCACGTCCGTCTGTACCAGGTACTGTAAATCAAATACATTTAGGATTCAACAGATACGAGGTCATGTCGTATACGAGGGATGTATGAAAAGTTTCAAGCATCGCTGTTAAAGAAACGTTGATGCAAGGTGAAACGCCTTGTATAGCTACGTAAAGGCGCTAGCCCCATTGCTTGACCAGTTTACGATTCTTCTGCGCATCTCGCTCACAAACGTCACCTGGAGACATTAAGCGCGGCTGGAGCCGTTCTTGTGTGAGAATTTATGCGAGTATTGCGGAGAAAAACAAACACTAATCAATTTTTTCAGAGTTCTTTACGCTAAAGATGATGAAGAATCAACAACAGGCTTCTTTAGGAAGATAGAAGATAGAAATCTAGGCGCAACGATGATAAAGCGGTAAATTTTCGTAGTAAACTGGCTGCATCGGTTCTAGACATTTTTCCCATATAGTATGGGCAATGATTGGCTTCGTTATGGCTATTTATGAAAAGGCCGTAAACCATCAAATTTATCCTCTGAAGCTCTATTTGAGTTTAATCAGCTGTCTTCATGCCATATATCTATCTTTCCTGAAGTGAAGCACTTGTAGCTAGCATACTATTGATGTGCAATAACTTATTGATACATGCGTTATTGCCTCCAACTCTAGAACTACCATTTTTACTCCAGCGAGCTTATCTAACGTTTTATATCTGAAGTGCTGCTTTTGCAAAACTATAACTTACAAGCTCTAACATGATTTTTTACGTAGTATCCCTGATTTATGACAAAAAAATAAGCAGGGAAGAGCTTTGGGGTAACAAATTTTAAATTAGGGATTGATTTTATTTGCATGTCTCTGCCGAAACGTGATTTAAAAGTCTCTTCCTACGCTATTCTGTAGTTGATTAGAGAGTTATCAATAACTATAATTTTTCGACACATATTGAAGTAGTAATACTCTTTGAAAATTTATGTTGATATTTGTTTAATGCTTTCCATACAATGTTTAATGTCAATCTGTTTTCACATACACTGCATTAAAATATACGGTAAGACTATGCATTTGTTTCGCGTCAGACGATCATTTTTCAGTGCTATCAAGCCAGAGAGAACTGTACAAGTTTTTTTTTTTAATAAATGGCAACATTCTTATAGAACTGCTTATACGCTGTGTTGAGTAACGAACGTTTAAGCAAATGAGAACACAAAAAATCATAAATAGAGCGCGTTTCGGTCTCCAGATGACGTCACAGTTCGCCAGCAATTTAAGAATAGGGGACAGATTCGGAGATGGCGGTGGGTACCTATAATTTTCTGAATGTACAACCTTCTGTAGGTATATCCGCCAAATTCGGAGATTTTAAAAAACTAAAATTATAGTTGAAAAATAAATAAAAGAAAGTCCCTTTTCCCTTGTAGTGTTTCTTATGCTTTAAACTGTTCATAGATACCCCAAATGTTTTCTGATTCAGGAAAACACACAGTATATATGTATCAAGTACTTCAAAGAAAACATTTTCAACCTAATAAAAAAAATGCGTTGAACAAACTTGGCTTATATCTATGACCCTCTCTATTCAATCGTTTAATAGTTTCATATCGTCAATTACTTAAGTGCTTCAGATTTACTCTAAAACTACATGTTCTCTTTGATTTCATTTTTCTCGAAATTCATATCATCTGTACGGAATGTTCAAATATTATATATTTAATCACTCCTACAAAACAAACGTTTTGTGATACTATGTTTATTGAGCAGTAGACTTTCTAGATGGCAGAGATGAAGTTCAGTATAATTCAGACATTTGGTGACAAAAGAGACATATTTGCATCGTTTGCGACTCTGCCATGTTGTTGTCATTATTTTTACGATACCATCAGAGACGTAAATAAACGGTCACCATCCACTGCAGTCAATTATTTGCTCAAAAGAACATACATTTTCTTAGTGTTCGTCTGGTTCCGTAGACGATTTAGAGTAATTTAGCTGCTTTGACGCACTAAGTTCATGCACATAACAAGCGTGTGAATGAACCAGTAGAAACACCAGTCTTCCTACCAAAAGAAAACTCACGCTTATATTTATCTCGCAAAATTCAAACTATCTATGAAGCTCGAAGCTAAAGAGTGGGTCAAGGAAAGTCAGAAAGTGTCATAGAGGCTGCTCCCGCTCAAGAATAACTAGCTGTGTGAGCAAAACATACTGGAGATATAGCACACTGATACAAATAAATTCAAGCTACATATACATAGTAACTGCTAGTAGCTGCTATTGTTGCATCAACTATTTGATATCAGTTCAAAATCCCGAAATTATCTGCTATTGCTGTATGAATGTTCTTGCATTCGAAAGTTTAGGCCAAAATCAGGATATCTAGGGGAAAGTAGAAAGGAACGGTAACCCTTGCAGAGCGTGGCTGGCGGAATTTGAGCTTTGAAGCAGTCAAAACTCATTCTGCGCCACTATCTGCCTTGGCAGTGATCAAAATGTGTTAGAAAACTGGCTCTTTAAGGTATTTTCTCGTCCTTTCGAGTTGCATATCATTTAGTAAGTCAGTCTTAAGGTGCAGAAAAGTGTGGATTTGTTGGTTCCTAAGGCTCGACTATAAAATCTTCAGGAAAGACAAGGAAAATTTGTTCGTAAAACTACAGGACACACCTGTGATGACTGTGCACTAGTGAGATAGTGACTGTGATTTGTGGGATTTTTATATATAGATCCATAGGAAGTAAACCATCAATACTGTAATAGAGACCAATGTGCACTTAAACATGTGTTTGTTGTCAGTCCTCTCTGTGCAAGGGTTAAATTATTTTTAACCCAAAGCTTCAGAGCTCGGCACAACATAATTTTTGTGATGGCGGAGTTAATTCTTTGAAGCCATTCTACAAGTTACGTCCATACGCCTGCTGTACGGGTATTTGATTACATTTTTGACATTAGTTTACATGTACTGTACGTCATAATTATACGCTGCAACCTCGGTCAGCACTAGACAATTGCATTGCACTGTCGAATTAGGAGCAGGCGGCGATATTTGGAATGAAATCGAAGGTCGATTAGGCTCCCACCTGGAATTTGTCGCTGAAATTGGAATGACAACTTGAAAAAACTCCTTGGGCGTGGGTGCTAATCATAGTACTGTCAAGATTGTTGAACGCATTGTTAAATAACTTGGCAGGTTACTTGGCCATTTGAGATGGCTCTGCGCATCTCCACGTATGACGTCAGCTGGAGCGAAAGTTTGTGAAGTACTTCGGTGTTGCGAGAATATCAATAGTATTTCTAATTTATTTATACGATTATTTCCGTTACAACGAGCTTGTGCTCAAAGTTTGGTTGTTCTGATCATTGAGAAAAGAATTTAATGAAGCATTTTTTTTTTTTTCTAAAGAACCAAAGTTGCGAGAGAAGAGGACATTGGCTTGCAAAATGCCGATTTATTTTCCACAGACACCGTGCAATTTGTTCTTATCGATTTTCAACAGAACTCTACTGGACGGCCACAGTCTCCAACCTGCTCTAATTTTCGCCTATTTTCTGCAAGCGTGACACATAATTGACGTAGTAACAGAAAATAAATAAACGAACGAAAACAGATCGCTGTCCATAATTTTTAGAAAGATAAGTACAAGAATAGGTATATTCCATTATTACTGTCAGTATCTATAACCATATCAGTACTTACCCAGTTATGATAATCGGTCAAGCTGCCTCGCTCCCGCAGGCGACTCATGTAGTACATCACCGAACGCATTGCAGGGCAAGGTTCTTCAGTACAGAATCCTTCGTGGTCGACTTTTTCGCCGTTGACCTCCATGCCATAATTTAATAATTTAACGTTAGCTACCAGGATTTTGGCCGTAGTGTGTCTGATTCTGTGTGTGGCAATAACTGCCTTAAAGTTTTACTCCTAATTTTATGTGAGCATGTTAGTTGATCCCTGATGAAAAAATAATTAAAGTCATGCAAGATGATTATTTATCAAGTTTTTTCAATTTCGAAAATTTATTGAGATACGAAAGGATCATTCTCTTACATTTGTCCGGAATTTCAGCAAGAAGCGCTAGATCTGCTATATTCGCAATGCAAAAATGAACTCGACGCCGTCTCAGGGATATTCGGCTTGAGATTATTATATACCTAGTTTATGTCACCCTGCCCACAGCGTACTCTGTGATCCAAAGAGAGGAAAGAAGAAGGGGCGTATAGAATGTCGAGAGAACAGTGGAAGCCAAGCACGATAGATCTACACGCAGGGGAGTAGCAACTCGGAGAAGAAATGCCTCGAACAGGAGAAAGCATCTTCAACAGGAGTAGAAAAAAGGAAAACAGTGACGTGGGCTCGAAACACCGACGTCTCGAAGATCTGCCTAAAGCTATGCGGCACCTATAGAGGGCCTAACGAGGCGCAGCTCCAGATACTGTAGGATAATCAATTTTATTTAAGATTATTGCTGAAAACTCGATGTATTGCGACAAGATACTTCAACATATTTAAGCATAAACGAGTCGTCGACGCATCCGCTAAAACCTGGCAATTAGATTCCTCTTGCTAACAGACAATATCATGCCATCTGAAGAGTACCGTGCAGCTATCTTCTTCCCCCATCGGTCTGCCGTGCGAGCTTCACTAGACCGTCTCCCTGTAAGCAGAGTTTTGAGCGCCGTTCCACCGGAGATCTCGCCTGAGCAGACCGCTCTTCCACGGGCGGCCCGCTCTACCCTATCGCAGCTACGCTCAGGCTTTTGCTCTGCCCTGATGTCTTACCGCCACAGGGTTGGACAAGCAGACTCAGACTCTGCCCCGAATCCCACAGAGGTCCTCACACTGTGAACCACCTATTCGAATGACCTGTCCATCCCATCCCGCTCCTTCCCACCTCTCTATGGGATACTTCTTCATCTGTACCGTACTTCACTTCTTGTGCTCTTTTCCTTCCTGTTCATACCTTTCGTCTATTGCTCGACCGTGTCAAAAGCCTCTTCCTGCGTAACTACAACAGTTGACTTGCCTGTAAACTAGATATCTCAGTTTACTTGAGAAAGTTGCAAGGAGGGGGGGGGCATGAATGTGCTGTGCATCTGATACTTTGTTCAACTAGCAAGCAGTCCGCTTATACTCGGATAGTCTCATTTTGCTCCTTGTAACTATGAAGGAAGAAAGAACCGCATAAGGAGAGAGTAATGCTGCACCAGGAAGCAGAGAGCGTAGGGTTAGGGGCCCAAACAAGATACAGTGGCCCAATGGAGACGCACTTGTGGTGAAGGGGGCTGTGCGGCGGCTGGACGTTATAGGAGATATCCAATCATACATCATTTTTGGTGGATGTTTAGGAGACATCCTAAGTATTTTTTCCTGCGGATATTGGACATTTCTTGCAGCGTCCAGTCGCCGCGCCACAGCCTTCAAACCGCAAGTGCGTTTCTATTGTGTCAGTGCGTCTCTTTGGGGACACTTACCCTAAACCTAAAGGGAAAATCCCCCTGGCCGAAACGTAACTCGGCCGAAACGTAACTCAGCCGTGACGGCGTGACATCACCCCGACAAGTGCAAGTATTTATGGATGTAATCTCGGGCCCTCATTGGAAACAAAATTTCATCTGCTTCTCATCGATTTCTTCTTAAATATAAATATGTAAATAATATATAGCTACTTAAGAGTTCAACCATAAAGAGAGACCCTCCTGCCATTAACTCAACCCTTTTGCCGTGATGCGAATATCGGCGTAGTGCACGTGGCAGGGTTTATTATTATAATTTTCTTTCGATGACGTTGCTAGACGTGCACTTTAATGAGGCCAGGCAGCCAAACGCGTGCTTCAATTCCGTCCATAATTCCTTTAACTATTTTAGACAAATACCAGTATATGCAGTCTAAGATTGAACAAATATTCTCAGCATAAGTGATCATACGTTAGGGCAATCAGCTAGGACAGAAATACACACACTATTGCTATAAAGGCAGTGACAGCATTGCATCGGTAGGTACATGGTTCTCTCCTTGTGCTTTTTAATAAATAATGCCAATGGGAGCTGACAGGCGGGGGGAAGAGAGGGATCCAAGTG
>LQNS02277217.1:948517-961050 GCA_001587735.2 Parhyale hawaiensis | reverse complement strand
TCCAATGTCTGCGCAATCATCAAGTTTTTCATCAATGAGATGTCCCAGATACACAAAGCTGTGGACATAGGATAACTTCACACCACTTAATAATGTATGCCTAACCCTGCACTGCTTGCTACGCTGAGGTTCAAACAAAAGGTAAAAGGCTATATTCTTGAATCAAAATATGGAAGTTCGGAACTACAGGGTAATAATACTACAGTTTTAATGTTATTTTCGTCAACAAAACAGCAGATCGGAACCACAGGCCGGATATATGTAGCTCGGTAAAGCTTCCCTCTCCTCATTTTAGAAACAAAAATTAGACACCGATGTCGATGACTACAAGGTCTTATGTCGACCACTTCAGTGATTGATTGTCTTACCACGTAGCAGGCGGCGTTAGGCCTCACTATGTACAGGCATAGTTACATGTGAATTTCCGCGACAGCTAATGTATGTATGTGGACATGAGCAGTGTGAGTGATCTAGCCTCCAGTGGTGCACCTGTGGAGCTCGTGTGTGCGTGTGTTGTCCATCGTATGGTAGCTCATTGTGATGTAGATCTCTCATATGTATAATAGTAAACTCTGCAATATAAACCTTTAGAAGTGCTCAGTTCTTTATATCTGCTTATTTTTGTGTTTATGTTTCTATTTACGGAACTGTAAATTTTTATGTGTTTATGCGTGTAGTGATCTGTTAACTGCCTATGGCTTTTCAACTGTTTGTACAGATGAACCTACTGTATTGTCATACACAGTTTGTTGAATGGTTACTCGATTGGTTGGTCTATCCCTCCCGATGTGAAGGATTAGAAAAGAGAAAAATTCAAATTTGGAATAGACGCTGCCTTGTAAAATTTTTCGAATTTCATCTCTGAAGACTACTGCAGTACCCGAATGATGTAGCCTAGATAGGAAACTATATTTCTTTTCAACTACTGATATATATATATATATATATATTTCGATGAGCCCGTAATGTGATGACTAGAAAACCAACGAAGAAAAAAAAAAAAAAAAACGATATTCCTGAAAACAGAACCATGCATACAGAGTCTAGGAAAAAAGGATTTACCTGAAGTAGTCATTCCTTTGCCGTCATTGTTGACGGCTGGGCTCAACTTAAAAATGTAAAATATTCACTGGTCCTAAATGCGTCTTAAGGGCGGCGTAAAATATTAGCAACAGTTTCTTCCCCTCTCATGAGATTTAGATTCATTTGCTGTCTTTACTCCTGATAACTCGGCAGGGCTGTAAGGTTCACTCTAGAGGAACTAGTCGAGCTCTTCTTTTTAAACAATAAGCATCTCGAAGCTTAAGCCGGCAGGCGAAGTGTGTTTCCCACGGCAGAGTCGCGACCCCGACCTTGAATAATGAAGTGGTGTCTGTCTAAACAAATTCTTGGCCATCATTTTTGAAAGCAAGAAAACATCAGCGTAAGGCTCCATTGACTTTCCATTTTTACTGCAATTAACCGTAAGGGTATCACAAATTGGGCTTAATGGTACGCTTACCTTACTTCAACTGTTTTGAAAGTATCATTAGGAATAAAATTCGTACTTCATATTTTGGACTGTTTAAGTAATTTCATTCAAGAGTACTTCTCGAATACTTGTTCACACAATAGTCTTTTGTTTTATGTACGCAGTAATAGATTTTCGAACGTATTGTCGAGTCCTTGTAGTCATACGAAGTGTGCCAAAAGATTTGCTCAAAGGTCGGTTGGCTTCTAGGTTTTAGGGCTTTCAAAGCTTGGGTTTTCCCCAAAATCTTGGGGTTTTGCGTAAGTTCTGGAGCTCGATTCTACAAAAAACTTTTTTTTTTTGCCCTTTGATAATAAAAATAATACCAATGAGCTCGTCAAGCATTCAAAGTGAGCAATGACGTATTTGTTATAAACTTTAGACTGTTATTATCAATCTTAGGGTTTTTGATCCTATCTACGTAGGGTTTTCACATGTAGTGCGATCTTGGGTTCTCCCAAAAGTCCCATTGGTAGCCCTACTTCTAGCGAGTGGTATCGGCAGGGATGTCCTGGAAAACTGTGGTTCGCATGCGATAACTTCGTAAGTCTCTTTTTTATCAATTTGAATCAAATTGATAGATACGCGAATTACTATAGAAGTAGAATAATAACGTCCAAGTACTGTCGGCCTTTTACAATTTGAGAAACCTAGCTGGACAAAGTTATCACAAGCGGAGAAAGTTACGCCATTTTACAGAATCTCTCTGCAGGTTTAGGGCACGTTCGATTGGAAGCCGAGACTTTACTTTTTTAAAATTTCAGGCGAGAGCTTATCTTTGTGACTTTGAACCGTGTTGCATGTGATACAAGCACCACTACCATGTTGTCCTGAAAGAAAACTTTATTTTATGGAGAATGATTTGGTTTTTGGAATTTTTGAGCGTGATTGATGAAGGCCTATGCTCGAGGATCAAAATTAATTGAGCCTTCGAGGTTTAACTTGTCCGAAACTTTAAAGAAGCATTCTGGCTTCGATCCGTAGTATTGACTTTCTGTCATTGACCTTTAATCAGTTATCCTTGAGACCATCAAGACTCAGTCTAGCCCCGTAAAATAGTTTTTGGCAGACT
Source organism: Parhyale hawaiensis (assembly GCA_001587735.2). NCBI lineage: Eukaryota > Metazoa > Arthropoda > Malacostraca > Amphipoda > Hyalidae > Parhyale > Parhyale hawaiensis. The sequence goes on along the minus strand of LQNS02277217.1, from coordinate 958,468 downwards.
TAACCCGCTAGGGTTGTTTTTGGAGCTTACAACAGGATTCAAAACATCAGAGCCAAAGCTTCTATCTAAAGTTTTGGACAAGTTAGACCTCGAAGACTTGATCAGAGCCATCGATCGAACGCACAAACAGTATCTACTACACTTCTTGGTAGGCCAAGAATTTTGTCAGAGAAATGTTAAATTGTACATCCCCTGAGTGCTGAGCTAACTTCGATTCGCCAACAAGCAGGATGATGTAATGCGCTTGGTATTTACTTATTCCTATCTTCATGCTTAAGATTTTGATTTGTTTCTCTGAATCGAGTTCGATCAAGTTAGGGCGCTTCGATTGGGCAGCGAAATTAGGCACTTTAGGCCTGACTTGTCCGAATCGTCCCACAGGTGGTCTGGCTTCTTCTTGTTGATTGAACTTTCGGCCATTGAGTCCTAATCATTTCCTCGTGGGACTGACATAAACTTCATCTTACTCCTTTAAATTAAGATTTCAGTCGACTACACATAATCGAGCTGCTTCAAGCGCCTACCGCATGATTCACACGCTATAGTTCTTCTCTGCATTCCATCGAGTGAAGTCGAGTGGGCTTAGATTAGATAGACTTTGACGACTCGGTCTTATGCCCGGTGCCCACGTAACAACTTTCGTTGCCGCTAGCAGCCTAAATACAACTCAACTAATCCGACTGCGTAGTCGTGGCCATGATTTCAGCATCGCGTCTATGAACTTAGTATACGCATTCTTAAAATATCAATCTTTGTGAACATAAAGTGCTCATAATTAGGAGCAACAGTTGAAAGCCCACCATTGGCACTTGCAATGGTGTCAAAAGTGCAGCAGCGACTGAAATTTTCGACAATTTTTTATAATTATTTATGTAGGCTACAATTAAAAATTGCGTAAGCTGAAGCCGTGCCGCGACTACGTAAACGGATTAGTTGAGTTACTTTTAGGCTGCTAGAGGCAACGAAAGTTGTTATGTTGGCATCGGGCTTAACGTGCCCCATAGGGAAGGGTTTCACCGATTGNCTACAATTAAAAATTGCGTAAGCTGAAGCCGTGCCGCGACTACGTAAACGGATTAGTTGAGTTACTTTTAGGCTGCTAGAGGCAACGAAAGTTGTTATGTTGGCATCGGGCTTAACGTGCCCCATAGGGAAGGGTTTCACCGATTGCGCTCGTCAAAGTCCAGCCAACTAAAAGTCAAGCCCACTCCACTTGACTTGTTTGAAACTGCAGACAAAAGATGTGGTTCGCCATTTTGGCTCGTGTTGCAAGTAATGAAACGGGGCGATTGTGATGAGCCGGCTGAAAACGACATTTTACGTAGCAAAAATGAGTTTGTGGTAATATCATGTTGGGTAATATGTCTACTACCCGTCCGCCGTGCTAGTAGCCGTCCACTTGGCACAAAAACTTCCTGTGTGAAAACTAGCAGAGCTAGAAAGCCGTACATAGGCTCAAACTGTAGGCTACAACTTAGTTCACAGTTTAAGCCTATCTACGGCTTTCTAGCACTGCTAGTTTTCACACAGGAAGTTTTAGTGCCAAGTGGACGCCTACTAGCACAGTGGACGGGTACTAGACATGTTACCCTATTACCGATAAAGGGTGAATCATCATCGTCGTCAATGCTTGCAACTCAGCTCAACGGATCAAAGCCAGCGCACCTGCTTGAAGTTTCGAACAATCAAGCCTCGAAGAATTAATTTCAGCGCCCCATTAAGCGTCCGCGGAGTTCAGCTAAGTCAAACCCAGTCAAATTGACTTGTCTGGAATTACAGTCAACAGTGTAGGCCTCCGCCACTTAGGATCGTGTTGCAAGGGCTGATAGAAAGTAAGTCTACGCTTCAGACGGCTGAAAATTTTATATTATGAAGAAACATTGAGTTTTTGAAAGCTTTCAGAACAATCAATGAAGTGTTAGTACCTGAAGCATATCTCGATCTGCTGGTTGACCTTACTTTTCAAAGTTCCGGGCATGTAAAGTTTCAAAGGCTTAATCAGTCGATGACGCCGTAATGTATTTGTGATCACAGCCTGAAACTCAATCAGAAGTGACAATTAGAAAGTCCACAATTGAAATTCCGAACAAGTTAATTATAAACACATTAGCTCGTTTAGATATAGTAGTAGTATGCGAATCGATGTTTCCCTTATAGTTGTGAAAGGCGTTTCACTGCAGTATTATACACTATTTTTAAGCCAAGTAATCCTTTCAACTAAGTAATCGAAAGTATTAGCCTTATTACTAATTATACTTTCATTACAGACAATAAACTTAAAAAACAGTTGAGATTTGGACTATAAAATTAGATGCGCTATAGTATAATAACTCGGATTTAGTCCACAAGGACCACCTGTAACAAGAGCCACTAAGTTGTCTGAATCTTCACAACATCTTCAGAAGCACTGAGTTTCTTTCAATTCGATAGGTAGCTGTAAGTCGAGATAGTTACTGAACTAAGTTACTGTCCAAATTGTGAATATCAAGAAATGAACATCTCAGGTAGAAATATTCGACCCTTTTGGGGTCCCGACCTCATCAGCGAAGAGGAGCTGGAACTGGCCTGTCGACTTTCTCCATCTCCAGTGAAGCAGCAAGTCAAAAAATCTTTAAAGTTGCCCAGATTCCTTCGCACCCCCAAAGTGAGTGTTACTCTTAGTTACGATTGACCTCCACTTCAGTGACTGGTATTTAGTGGCTACCAATGGGTTGGGGTGATGCATGGTTCCATATAACGATATTCGTAATTCATTGCGTACTAGAACAGGGCGGTGTAATTAATGGTCCCTCCGGTTCATTTTCTGTGGGTTGCGACCGCTCGTATAGCAATTTATTCTGCACACGAAAAAAAAAAAAAAAACGCCGAGTACCTGCGTCTGCATGTGAAATACTAGGGTTGCTGTAAACTGAACTGTAGTAACTACACCCTGTCTATTTTGTCAAGCCAGTTTGGGCGTGGTCAACTTCCTTTGCAGCGTTGCCAATTCTAAGGGCATCTCTGAGATTTTTCTATATGCAGGTAGTGGGCGGGGCGAAGATATGGACGCACAAAATCTCAGAAATGCCCATAGAATTGGCAACGCTGTAGAGGAATTTGACCACGCCCAAATTGCATTGATTAAATGGACAGAGCATAGTACCAGAATTTCAGCCCTAATAAATCCATTTAGACCGTAAGTCACCCAAGATATGGAAGAAGTTGGACCACCTGGCGCGCGCAGGAGCGTGGACACTTATGTCACATTATTTCAATTTCAGTAACAATCCTTTATAGCAAGCCGAAGAGTGAATAATCATGAACATAAACACGTTACGAGGGTCGTTCCGAAAGTAATACCTCCTAATTTTTAAATCAAAAGTCGAAGAACTACGAAAGGGGAAAAGTGGCTCCATTAAAGCGAGCCACCTTTTGTGCTCCAGAATTTATTTTCCTATACAGTCATCAACTTTCTCAATGCACTTTTGCCCGCGATGAAAGAGAGCCTTGATGCTTCGGTGGAAAAAGCAATCGTCTGCCGAGGTGGTCCATTTTCACGGCTGGGATTACGGCGTTGTTGCCATGGAAACTCTACCCACGCAATGCATCCTTCATGCAGAGGTCAAAATACGCGAAAGTCTGACGGTGCCATGTGGGGTCTACTACACAGTGGGTGAGACAGCACTGTCCAGCTCCGAACTTTGACACACATTCCGTGGTCTTCAAACTTGCGCATGGCCTGGCGTTTTGTTTTGCAAACGTAATGTTTCCATTATCTGTGGATGTACTCGGGCAATTCGGAGTTTCAGCTTCGTCAACGTTTCAACGCAACGGTCAGAATTGACAGTCGCAACTGGCTCCAAGAAATCGAGGAGGATGACGCTCCTCCTGTCCCAGAAGACGGTGCACATCGATCACCTTGCCTGCAGATGTCTGCGTTTTGAACTTCGTTCTTTGGTGGGGAGTGTGAGTGGTGCCATCCGGCTTGGAAACGTTCTCCAGGCGCTGGGGTATGTTGGTTGGATAATTTTTTTTTTGCACGAAGGCATTCAATGACGCACCTCTGCTTTTGACGCGCGACCATGACTAGAATTGCTTTGTTAGGGTGTCATGCCGTCAATAGTTGCAATGAAGAAATGAGACTTTTAGGTCATGAGCGCATAAGTTCAGTCATCATGTCACTACAATTTGCATTCTTCTAGGATCTCTTCGGGCTTTCCTAGTGTCGTAAGTAACCCAGAACTTATACGTTGTCTATATACTTAGAAACAACAAACAGAGAAAGAACGGAAAATCGGCAAGACAATTTAACAGAAGCAGCTTAGGCTAAGGTCATCAATGGGACCCTGAGGATAGGGCAAGGGTTTTAAAAATAAACTGTACGAGAACCTAACTCAGTAATGATTTTAATCTTATTCATCTGTTTGAAAATGTAAAGTATTTTAGAAAAATGCTAAATTCCAGCAAAGTTATCAGAGAGGAAAAAGTAGGGCACCTTCTTGATCACAACCCTGTTGATAAAGAAGAGAGAACAAGTGTTGCAGTTAAAAGCACTATACTTAGTCAGGGATCGCTCTACCCAACTATCAATAATTCAACTACCAGGGTAAGTCTTTGACATGCACTTAAGCCTCCCGAACAGACATTAATACCTCCGAACGGACGCACATGCCCTTTTCTTTTCCATAATCCGCCCTATTTAGTTAACTCGTTTCACGGTCGCTTGAGCGATTTGCAGCCCTAACGGAAACGTTGGCCGCCCCAGGAGCGTTTACACGACTTTAACTTAAGTTGTTCAAGAATTTTGTTAGGAAAACAACGACTGCTCTTTGGTACCAATCTAGCTTCTAGTCTCTGCCAGGCAAAGGTCATCCACTTGCGACCTATCTAGGCAACACGGAGGCAGGACGTGTCTGCGGCTCTAAAGTCACGCTTGTGGTAAGCCGCAAAGCAAGCGAGAAAATCCCAGCTACAAGTCGTAGTTTTTAAAATATTTTTCAGACAAGGAGTAAATAAGAGGCTAGGAAGCAAAGTCTACAGTACGACTAAGCTTCAGAATATTCATTCAATATGGAGAAGAGCTTCTTAAACAGATAAGGAATATGATCAACCCACTCCCATTGCAAAAAGAAGTACTGCATAGACTGAAAGCGGGACCGCCTGTCCACCCAAAAAGAGGTAGAAGGAATTGAGAAATGTTCATAATTTTTGCAGGTAGTCTGATGGATTGACCTAGATGTGACCAAGGCGAAAGAACTGGAATTAGCTGGCCATCAAAAATGACGGCGATGAATTTTGTTGCCTGTCCCCCCAATAAGAGGTAGAAGGAGTTGAGTCATAATGATAATTATCAGGCAGCTAAGGGGATTGTCTAATACAGTATGAGGAAATAGCAAAAATTCTGAGACAGCTGGTCATCAAAAATGGCGGCGTTGAATTCGTAACTGCAACCAAAAAGAGGCAGAAAGAGGTGAACAATGTTCATTTTTTTTTTTGTTGGGAGTCAGGGGCGTTGACTTGGAACTGTAAAATGCCAAAATTCTGGAGTAAACTGGTTATCAAAATTGACAGAGTTGAATTTACCCACCGCGGGTGATGGTCTTACTCCACGAAGCATTCAACTGATTTTAATTTTGTCGGTAATACAACCCAAAAACTTTTGAACGGATCTTTAAGGAAATTTACAACAATTCTAGGAGATATCAAAATACACAGATAACCAAATTTTGGTGATGATCGTTTTGTCCGTTAGTGTGTTGAACTAATGTTAGTCATAATATAACCTAAAAAGTTGTGGACAGACTTTCATGAAATTTAGAGATATATTAGATATTTAGACAGGCACAAGGACTAAATTTTGGAGATTATAAGTTTGTTCATTTGTGTTTGACTGATGTTGGTCATAATGTATGGCAGAACATAGGTCAAAAAGTTATTGACGGATCTTCAAGAAAATTACCCAAGCTGTTGATCATAACAAGAGGCATACATGACTAAATTTTGTTAGTGACGAAAAAATAAAATAAAATAAAATGATAAGAATCCTGCTTTCAGGACCAATATGAATTTTTCGTTAGTATTACACTGCTTGGTGGAAATATGTCCTCTCAGAGTTCTCTAGTTAAGAATAGGTTAGGCTAGGATTAGTGCTAAGCCCAACTTACAGTAGGTACGAAATAGTTACGCATGTTATAAGATTACATGGATCTCAGGTGGCTCAAGAAGAATTCCGGCTTTAACCCCATTTTAGCTTGAGAGCGGTTGCAAAACCTAGAGGGTACAAATCATAATAAAACATTTCGTAGGTCGATCCTCTAGCTTCCTCATTCCTCATCTTTCACTCTCGATGCTTTGGTAATACTGTTTGTTCTCGCTTGTACATACTTACACTATGCTTATTTTCAGATCCAACCTGTTGAGGATTCAAGAAACTACCAAAAGGATGAATTCTCCAGCTGCAGATCGGCCTTGGTCGTGCTACACCACACAATGTTTTCTAAACCCACGAAATATGACATCAAAACCCTGCACAAACTCATCACAAGATTCAGGAAAAATTTTTACGACTATCCTAAACCATCAACATCGAATGATCGCCGAGAATTATCTAAATTTATCATCAACGTCATTAGGATGACCATGGATATATTGGAGTTCAGTTTAAAGACCGTTGTCTGTTACACAAAAAACTACACCGGGAGCGTTAAGTTCGCCCAACTGGTACAAAGCGCTGTTGCCGATTTAATACGTTCTGTTGAGTTTCGCAGATCCCCTAGAAAGAAAATTTCCTTGTTGGCCGAGTTGTCGGCGGAGGTGACTTTGATCAAGCATGGCGGAATGTACCTGGCCGCCCTCCACGGCGATGTCAAGAAACTGGGATGGGACCCAATCGTTAATATTGCGAATCTTGATCAGCTGCTGCATAGAGCCCGAGACAAATGCCCGCAGTGCAGGCAAGAAAAGCTTTTTAAAGCGTCGGATTTTGTGGTTCTCGTGCCGTGTTTCCACGTCTTCTGCTTAGCGTGCACTCGAACCTGGCTAAAGAGCAAGTAAGTTCAAGTGAAGATATTGCTTTGTTTTCCTAGTTTTATTTTCTACACAGCCAAACCTTGTTGCAGAACAAGTTGAGTAAAATAGTGCAGTGAGATTTGTCCATTCTGCTCTGCCTACTTTGGTGTTGAACAAATAAACCTGAGTAAAATATTACGTTGTATTCATGATTACCACATTCAGCTCAGGATAACCTATAGCTAGAGGGCAGATTATTTTCAGTAAGAATGTTACGTTGTTTTTTTGATATTTTCTTCCCAAAAAAGATGGCAGTTTTGTTGCAAAATATTCACACCAGATGCCAATACTCACACCAACAAAAGCAGAGCCATCAATACCATTCCAAACTTCAACATATGATGGAAAAAGCAAACGAACATTTGTTTTCATTGTAAATTACTGAATTTTCATCAGCGTTATTACGAGGAACGTTTCGGTTGATGTGTTTCATAATTTCATTATCTACATGTGAATTCGGGTAGCCATTGTTTACTAATATTTACGTGCAGTGCTTTCATTAGCTTATACCGGGTGTAGAAAAGTCAAAATAAATCGATTATCAGGAATGACAAAATGCATAAAACTCCCAAGTTTTCGAGTTATAAGGATTTAAAAAAATTTAAAGCTTTAAGTAGGATACTATACGTGCGCGTCAATTAATGTTAGCACTAATTTCGACAGTTCAGCCCATTTCCGACCTAATCAAAGCAGTTTACATGATTTTTACAATACAAATTGCACGTATTTCATGGCTAGGAAAAATATCTGCAGTTTCACACTGAGCATTTACTGTAATCACACTACTGTATGGTGGACACTAGGTATGTCGTCAGAGTTTACATCCGTGGCGTTCAGAAAAAAAAAAAAAAAAAGAGCAGGGGTTGCTACCACTAGATTTTGGACCTTGTGGACAATTTTCAGGGTGGTTCTCCAAGCTGATTGTTTTCCCAGATGTAGTGTATTTTACTCGAGATGAGGTTTTTAACTTTCACAATAATTATCCTTGGGCTAAACCTTAATAATCCTCATGACATTCGCCCAAATAATCATCAACATCGATTCAATGTAAACGCATGGGCAGGAATGTGGTCGGAAAAGTGGAGAACGATCAAATTTAGCGCTAACATTGGCGCCCACGTAGTATCCTACTTGAAGCTCTAAATTTCTTCCCCATTCATGAAAATCGATATATTTCAAATTTTTCTACCTATAGATGAAATTTGTCCGGAAAAAAACACCCGGTATAAAGGTTTACATTTTGTCCACACAGGATGACTTGCCCGGTGTGCTTGAGAGAAATTAAGGCGGCGCTCTCCAAGGATCATTTCAAGCTTTGCAAGTGTGCTGAAAAATCTTACACCGAGTGGCGGCAGACGAACGGACACTGATCTACTTAACTCAAGCCTACCTGTTCTCTAGAAATAGGCGTACAGCGCGGGCTAAATCAAGCCATGCGCTCTAGATTTTACTAATGTTTAATTTCTGAAGAGCTACAATGTTCTTTTTAAATCATCGTTGCGCTCAATAAATGAAAAAAATATAGTTGAACTAGAGTCCCCATGAAAACCCACAGCTCGCAGTATAGTCGAAAGAGTACGACAGGTATTGAGTCCACAAAGAGACACATGACCTCGATTGGACGGCGGGTGCAGAAGCAGCAAACCTCGTCACCGTCTCCTACACTGCCTGGCTTTTGCTTTGTTCCTGGGACTTGTATTTATATGTTAAAGCTATTCGTATTGTCATATTTGCCACCGTCTACACCCTAGATCGTCTCAGAAGTCGGTGTCTTTTAACGGTGAAAATCAAAGCGAGGACAATAATGATGGACGTAATAGCAATTTATGAGCTTTCGTAAGGAAATAATCACTCATTTAAAAATGATGATTGCAGAACTTTAGATTAATACTAAAATTTTGATAAGTGAACTTCAGAATCCTTATAATTATATTCATAAATTTAATCCTAATCTGAATGACCAAGTGAGCTATGCCGACTTATTTATCGTTAATTAATACATTGTGTTTTATGAGGAATTTAATGTTTTTATAGGATGCCACGCGCGTAGTGTTTAGTTCACATCTTTTGTAGCTCCGAATTTCGTTTTCTGAAGAACCTATATTAGATGAAATAGAGAAGGGGGGAGGGGGTGTAAATCAATATCTGTGATATACATTACAATTTCAACCTCTCTCTAATAAAAACAATATAGACATGAAAAAGTGTGCCTGGTAGAGATTCTGAAACCTTCAAGCCTTCAGAGTTTCAGCCACACAGCACAGCTGAGCCCCTAGAACGGAGACACTCATATTATCTTAAAGGATATGGTTGGGAGGAGGCTCAGTTTCGAAATAACAGGCTTTACACCATGTTTGTATCTTCTATAGCTTCGTAACACATTTTCTTTGGGTAACACCGGACGAACTCTTGAAATTTTACAATTAAACATACTGCAAAATGTACGTTTTGCATGTTGCTGCAGTTATAGCTAAATCACTCAACATAGCTTAATTCAGCTGTTTTTACATGTTGCGTCAGAGGGCGCTCGCAACAGCCTCCATTTCAGGATTGTTTCATTTTCGGGATTTTCTAACATGTACAGCCGATGGCAGGGCACACTATCAGCAATAGGGGGCAAACACACTGCCGCAAAGCAGTGTATGTAGTTTGTAATGATGGTATTATGGGTATAACCCAATTACCGAACAAACTCTATTTCCGAACAAACAGCTAATATTTGATAGGCTTGCGTAATAATCCTATCAAATAATAGCTCTTTGTTCGGAAATAGAGTTAGATCGACAATTGGGTAATTCCCCTACTTGATCTTTATGTCTAATGTAACTCTAGTAAATAAGCTATGTACCTAATAAAGCATATTATTTCCAGAATTTTCACTGCTTCATGAGTATCCTTTTGAAA
>LQNS02277217.1:900120-920895 GCA_001587735.2 Parhyale hawaiensis | reverse complement strand
TATCTCAAAAGCTATGCATTTCCGATTGATATATATGGGTATCACTGCACTTCTCCTATAGATTACTATCGATATATACAAGGGAATTAGCTGGGCGCCATATTGGATTTTTGTAAAAATTTACCGAAACTACCATCCGAAAGTGACGTCATCAATGATCTCACCATCGACGCTGAGTAGCCTTTAAATATTTTACTTAGTTCGGGAAGGAAAATTGTTGTCAATTGCAAATTGTACTTTTTAAACACATAAATAACGGGAAAAAAACTCATATTAAATGAGAATAAACATTACCAAAAGAAAATCGCAGTGGCGGCTGGTGGAAACTTTCACAGCATCAGAAGCAAGATCTGGGCGTGTCTTTCGCCCTAATTTAGCTTCTCCTTTGAAGTGAAGCCTTATATAAACTTTATATTCAGTTCACAGTGCTCTTCACGAAACAAATTTTAACATATCACCTCATTTCTTCGACTTAACTCATGCAGTTTCCTGCTCGTGGTTGGCCAGCTACATGAGCTGCACCCATACACAAAACACGGTAACATGGTAGTCAGGTACAGACAGTATGAGCAATAACTCTTGCTATAGTTTCTCTCGTGTCAAGAATACCCGGTTTGCATAGATCAACCTACGAAGGCCTGAACTCCAACCCTCAAAAACTTCGACTCGTCGGAGTGACGTCATTCAACTATATGTAGTCACGGCCAAGTATTATTTTGTCTCTTTGAGTCCTCCCGTTGCATTCATTGTGTCTGTTCGAGACAAACCGAATGAATATCTTTTTATATTTAGTAAATTTGAAAGGTGTTGGTTTATGGTGGGGTCGTATTATAGCGCGTTTACCCTAATAAAAGAAAGAAATCTGAGCAGACTAGAGTACCGATCTATCAATAATGATGACAATACTTTTTTAATGAGGCTTTTATTGTACTTGCTTGCGGTACGGGTTTCCCTATAACATGTGCCTCAATCCTGTAGGCTTGGTCTTCCATTTAAGAAACGAAACTTGCGCCGTCATGAGTTTGCGAGAGCAAAATTTTCCTCGTGCAAGCATAAGTGCAACTATCAGTTCTAAAATGCGTGCAAGTCAATCAACACTAAGAAAATATAGTACAGTAAAACAATTCACAGTAAATGCTCAGTGCTTACCGTACATTGGATACCAGTAAATAGATATTTAGAGTCGCATATGCCAATCTAAAAACATATGAAATTTGTAGTACCTACTTTTTCCAGGCAGAAAGGGCTTCAGAAAATGCAGTAGCTGGAGCATATTCCACAAAGCAATGTTAACCATAGTAACTTAAGACTCAAAGCTCCTGCCACCTGATCTAGTTATTCAGTAAATGAATCTTCTCTTATCTAAATCCTTAACACGGTGACGTAGAGACGGAGCAAGCAACCAACAAACTGCATTTTATTATACAGTGGCTTAATCAAAATAGCAAATAGAAGCCACACGAAGTGATGCATTTAATACTGCTAAAAATACGCACAAGTGAAGGAGCACCGGAGATTTGTAGAGGGAAGCCTTTAATCTTCTCTGCTCAAGAGAAAGACGTCATGACGCACCACTGCATTTATGAGTAGAGTGGGGCTTCAGAAAATGTAGTGATTTCAGGTTTTCAGTATATGTAAGGACTTTATTTGCTCTTCATGTAAGGCTCAAATTTCACCTGTTATTCATCCACTTAGATTTTTTATAGATTGAGCAGCGAAATTTTTCCTGTACATTTTTAAGATCATGCCGTACCAATAATGCAATACAATCAAGCAACCAACCAACCAACCAACAGACGGTGTATTATTATAGTGGAAATGAGTAGCATCTTGAATATTCCGGGAGTTTTTGTGGACCCGTTAGCGTACTACCCGCTCCGGCCGTCATTCAATGATAACAGAAAATTAGTAAGTCAGCGAAGCCCCTCCCCCTTCTTTTTTTTTTTTTTTTTGTCTGTCATCTAGCAGCATGACTTTTCTACCACAAATGTAATATTCTTCCCGTAAGCTAGGATTTGTGCGGTAAAATTCCCGTATCACCATTACATTAATGATCAGCTTCTTACACTAGTTCGTAAGTTCCTATACACAGGAAAACCCCGACTAACATAGGGGATTAAATGGAGCTACGACAATCGAATAAGTCTAAATACTAGGTCAGCTGAGGAACAGTGTAGATTTCATATCTTAATCGAGGCCTCTGTATCTAAATTGAGGCTATATTTATCGAATTCCGTGATATTCGAAACTACGTTAACCGGGGTTTTCCTGTCTCATCAATAAGCTGCCTGTGGATTTGCCCGATTGCTACTCCGTGTCCTGGCTACATATCGTGTGGCCCTAAAAACTGAACACTTCGTTAGTGAAAATTCTTGATTGATTGGCAACTTTTGCATACCTTGCCGTATATCACCCAAAAGCCTAGCAATGTGACCTTGAAGATAAGTTTTGTTGCCGTTGTGTATAGGATATGACTTCCCAGCGAGACAGACGAGTGAAGGCGTCTGCACTTCTTCGTGTGGGAAATAGTGAGTGAGATCACCAAGTTATGCCGTACAACCGTCTACTCGATCAAGAAAGGCACGAACGATATCGAGTGCGTGAACAGAGGCGTTGGCAGTGGTCGAAGGAGTGTTGTGAATGAAGTCGGCTTGTGAAATGCCATTCACAGTGATCCCTAGACGTCCATGAGCCAACACACCAGGAGGTACTGGGTAGAAACGGCCACAGTGCACCGAGCAGTCGCAAAGCTGAAAGGCAAGTACCTTGTCGGAGTTGCGAGACTACTGCTCTTGCAAGCCATCAGCGTCAAGAGTTTTGAATATTGGCAGAAGTTCCTGAATGACCTCAAGTCCACTCCTGCTAATCGGTTGATCATCTCATCTTCACAGATAAGAAGACTTAGTCGAATATGTGAAAAGCAGATGAAATGACCGCTACTTGATTTTCGGTAAGATGGATGAGAGTGCCCACACTTTGTCACCGAAAAAGATCCAGCATCCGTCATGTCATTGTTTCATTGCATTATATGGCGCCGTGATGCCCCTGATATGGTTCACAACCGGGTACCGGCTGACAACCAGGGACTAGGAAGACAAGTTAGCCAACATGCTGGTCCCCGGATCAGTAGCACATTATATAGGCAAGTCATCTGTCACTGTTGCTTCGACAGGAGGGAGCCTCAGCCCACACATCCAGCCATGGACAAGGCTATCCTCACAAGCTACATTTCTCCTTCTGGTCGTAACATTATATGTGACCGTCGTACTCACCAGATATGAATCCGCTGGACTACGCCTTTTGGAATCACATTGAGGACAAGGTCTGCTGCGTTCGCCACCCAAACATCATCGCCCTGAAAGCATCTGCTGACCGGGAGTGGATGACCATAAACACGGATTACGTTGCAAAGAATTGAAAACCCTTCAGGCGCCGTCTCGACGGCGGTTATATTGAGTAAAATATACGACGGGACTGTTATTTTATTGCCTGAAAATTTTGCTTACTCTGATCAATGAGTTTATGAGGTACCTAAGGCAGAAGTTAGATTTAGGATTTGTTTTGTCCTTTCGGCCCAGCCCATAATAATATTTTCTAACTGAACTGAACAGTCTTGGAAAGCTTTGGAGAGACAGACTAAGAGCTAACAGCGTGGGCACACTTTCGCAAAAATGCTCATTCACTCAGCTTTTCCCTTCGGCCGTCACGTTGCCTTGACAACTACTCATGGCGCTTGCATGTCACGCTAAAACTATGCGTCATTACAACTTTAAAGTAACTCAGAAGTAGGAGGTGTTCTCAAAGCTTGACCATTGCTGCTTGTTATGACGTACAGACTGCAAGAAACGACTCATACCTTAAATTATTCTTTTTAGAGACATAGCAATGTCCAAGCCCAAGCCATGTGCGCTGCAGCGTAATCGGATACAGAATTGCGTGGCACTGCAATTTTTGCGAGCTTGTGCCTGCACCATTAATGTAGTGACGATTATATTGAAAAATTGAAGCATCTATATGCTAAACAAAAGCGATGCAACATAGGAAATGGCAAGGAGCTTTCAGGATGACGATGAAAGCCTGGAATGCATGCACGAAGGAATTCCCAAAGTGCTTGGAAATCGCAAGTTGAGCTCAGCATCACAAGTAGCATTTTGAATGTGGAAAGAAGCAAAGTGGGCTCGAAGGAAATACGTACCGAATGCCCAGCTAAGGCAACCTATCGAGTTCCCCTGGGGGCTACTCCTCACTATATATGCCGTATAATATAAGGTCGGCGAACCTAACGGTATGGCCGTTGTCCATGGAGGTATATTAGAAGAAGGTAGCAACGACGGCGATGATCGGAAGCTGAACGCTCAGACAAAAAAGCCTGGCTGACTACCGATTGGCTGTCCGCATGGTTGGAAGCCTGTGATTGGTGAGAAGGGAGCAGCCATGGAACAACAAAAAAATACAGGCCAGTCCCGTGAAAAAAATTGTGTTCCCTCAGTCTTTGTAACCTCCTTGCATTGCACAGCTGATGCTTTCTAAGGAGGAAAACTATCTGCAAGATGCGTGGCTGTTATCTGCATCATTAGCGGTTACTCTTTTCAAGAACGCCAATTGTATTATTTTTCTTGCGGCTACTTTTAAGGAGACCGCACCCCCAAGAAACCGCGAAATTGTCAAAATTTTGGGGTTTTTTTTCGCTAGGCGAAGTTTTAAGCAGCCGGTGCAAGGCTAAATGAGAAAACAGAGGGTGGGGGTAGAAGAGCGGGCCTCTCCTGAAAAGTTTTTTTCCCCGACTACAAAAAAAGGTTTCTATTTTTTTACCGATCTTCATGAAACTTCGTACAAATCTGTCAAATCGGGGAAAAAAATATGTGGGTTAGACTCGTGTACTTTTCCCATTTTCTCCATAGAAAACGAGTTATTCAAAAAAAAGGAGGCCCTTTTTTTCTTTTTTTTCTACTTTGAATAACTCGTTTTCTATGGGGAAAAGTACACGAGTTTACCCCACATTCTTTTTCAATTTCACATACGTCTACCATGTTTCATGAAAATCGGCCCAATAGCAAAAAAAAACTTTGGGGGGGGGGGTGCGGTCGCCTTAATCCTGAGAGGACGATTCGTGCAATGCTTTCCTACCAAAAAACTACATTTTACATGGCACTTGTATGGCTGACACAGTTTCCAGTTATCATTAATTTCAGCACTTGTACTGATGAACATAAGCAGTGCAGCTTACAATTTCACGTGTAAGAATAAGTGCTATCTGTAAATTATTATTAGATTCTGTGTTTAACCACCCGAGACGCAACGAGGCGAATCAAGAGTGAAGCTCAACCGAAAATAATATTACGCTTTTCATCAGTTGGAATATTTTATCTCGGCATTCCTGCCGGAAAAACTCGGTTGGCTCAGTGCGCTACTTCTGGCAAGAAAAAAAAGGCGCAAAGTATAGTCGGAGACACTCAAGTGGTTGGCCCCTTTTGTGTCCTTCCATCCGAGAGAGACTAGAGACGTCCCGCGTACCAGGTCGGCTATCTCCATCGACAGCCTACCTCACGGGCAGATAGAAGAAAGTAGAGAACCTACCTAACTTTACAATACTAACCTCGTCAGCAGGAACTGCGGCAAGCTGCAACATTTCCTGCGGATAAGGCACTAGGAAACCTTGGGTGAGTGATGCCCAAACATATTGTGGCAGGGAAAGGGCCCGCCACAATATGCCCCTAGGGGCTGCTATCTGTAAAATATAGTCAGTTAATGCTACATAAAAAGTAGTCGTAATAGAACAAAATTTTACTAACGCATCAAAAACACAAAGTCTATATCGCGCCTAACTATTTCTCTGGCTTAACACAGGCTCGTGCGCCACTAAGACGCGTGCTAGGCTACATAAAAAGAAAGGATACACAAAGAGCTTACATTTAATTTAAAAACATATATACTGGTAGAAACATTAATTATTGTAACATAGGTGTTTTATTCAACTAAAAGTTCGTCAATATTAATTGAAATGTCTTATACAGAAAACAAGTGTGTTTTAATCAATCGATTAATTTGATCAAATAACCTTTCGACCAGCTCAGCAAAACTTGTTTTCACAGCTATTGCAGTTCGTTTAATCTTGTTCCAATAGTACGCGTCTAGCTGAATAAGAAAAAATTGTATCAGTATATGCTTATTTATTTCAAAACTTGAATGACCCACGAACGGTATAGCATAATCGAGATAGAGAAGATTCCTTCGTGCTAGTCTCCATTACTCTATTTCACCATACGACGCAATAAGCAATGAGATCATGATGGACCAATACCAACGCTCAGATTACTCACTAGATCGAATAGCGTATCAACGTCGTCACTCGCCATACACCTTTCTGACGTCATGAGCATAGCAGAAAGAAAGCACTCCTGTTGGTTAGACAAGAGGATTGTTTTTTTTTTTTCCTTAGAAATAAGGTAACACAACCATTTTCCACTGTCTTATGTTCCTTTTATGATGTTGCTTTAAATGTAAAGAGCCTATATATTTACTCCTCAATACAATGTAACTGCCCAATATGCGATTGCCAGAAAAAAAAGCCTTTCCTTAAAAACTACTTTTGCTAAGATGGTCGAAACATGCGGGAACAAATTAAATATAACAGTATGCTCTTCAGTTATAAAAAGGGAAAATGCAAAATAATTGTAAAATGAACTTATGCGTTACAAGGGTTGCTATAAGGATCAGAAAACGTCTTACGCTCTTAGAAATCTTTTTCCACCATGGCATATCTTATTCAAAAAGATATCGCAAGTTTGTTGCCACGTGAAATGCACGGGCATAAAATAGATTAAAAAACACCAAAAACAATTACTCAACTTGCAATTTATTGCTGACATAATGGTTCCCATTTTGCATATCTTCAACCATATTGATACCATTTTGCAACTCTTCGCACATACTATTGGCATTTCGCAGTTTTTCGCCCGTACGAATATTATGACTATTTTGAAGATCACCGCCCATGTTATTGCCGTTTTGAAACTCTTCGCCAATATTGTTGCCATTTTGCAGCTCTGCAACCATATTGTTGCCATTTTGCAGCTTGTCGCCGTTATCGTAGCCAATTTGCAGCTCTTCGCCCGTATTGCTGCCATTTTGCAGCTCTTCACCCGTATTGCTGCCATTTTGCAGCTCTTCACCCGTATTGCTGCCATTTTGCAGCTCTTCACCCATACTGTTGCCATTTTGCACCTCTTCACCCATATTGTTTCCATTTTGCAGCTCTTCGCCCTTATTCTTGCCATTTTGCAGCTCTTCGCCCATATTCTTGCCATTTTGCAGCTCTTCGACCATATTCTTGCCATTTTGCAGGTCTTTGCCCTTATTCTTGCCATTTTGCAGCTCTTCGACCATATTCTTGCCATTTTGCAGGTCTTTGCCCTTATTCTTGCCATTTTGCAGCTCTTCGCCCATATTCTTGCCATTTTGCAGCTCTTCGACTATATTCTTGCCATTTTGCAGCTCTTCGACCATATTCTTGCCATTTTGCAGCTCTTCGACCATATTCTTGCCATTTTGCAGCTCTTCGATCATATTCTTGCCATTTTGCAGCTCTTCGCCCATATTCTTGCCATTTTGCAGCTCTTCGCTCACATCGTGCTTATGTTCCCGCAAGAATAGCTTTCTAATCTTGATGAAGTAGCAGAAATACGTGTCGTCGATCACAAAATTGAGTGGGTTCTGACACACAGGGCAGACCTTCCTAAAAAAAATAGGAGAATTACTCCAATACTTAACAATGGAAATTAAACAGATCAGATTTAGCCACCATACGACCTCAGCTATGCTGATTCTCAGGGGTTGTCCATCCTGAACAATTCATATACGTCAACGATTATCCTAAAATGTTTCCCTATGCCCCTTCGGGTTTCCAAACTCCCTCCTGCTATCGCTTCATATCAGAGCCAGGTCCGCTACTGCTGGCACTCACGAGTAGTGCGCCCTTCGTGAAGTGCAAGTAATCTAAAATATTCAATCATATATTCTAACACGCTAAAAAGATACACACAGATATTCTTACATGCTAAAATGGTAGACACAGCCTATCGTATTTGCTTGACAATTGTGATATAGTCTAACCAATTTATGAAGGCGAATTGGGCGTGGTTAAATTCCTCTACAGCGTTGCCAATTCTACTGGCATTTCTTATAGCGCAGCCCAGTACGGACCTGCGTCTAGAACCAAGCACTACTGATATGAGGATTGGACATGCGGAAACTAATGAAGTGCGAATTATTGTGAAACGTTCTTGAGTATTAATTACCAATCTGCATGGATAAATAAGGATGCAGCCTGTTGAACTTTAAAGAGGTATACAGTTATATTAGAAATGGGAAGTCTTAAAGGATTTAGAGGAAAAATGTTATCAAAAACTATGCAATATAATCATGAGAGAACAGCTACAGAAAAATAGATTCATTTGGAGCGGTAATGGTGGCTTATATTTTACAACCTCATATACGAAACCTTAAGCCTTCCTACCCAGCATAAAAAAAAAGCTGTTCTAAGCTAGGAAAAGGAAGGGGCATGAAGTATGCCAAAAAAAAATGTGGATCCCATGCACGAAGGTGTTTCTTTATAATTATTATTATAATTAATATTATTAGATTCATTGTTTTACCACCCCAGACGCAGCACGGCGATTCAGTAGTGAGGCACAATTAATTTCTTATATCACTCACAGAGCAGAACTGAAGATGTTCCTACACAGGATAAACTCGCATGTTGGAAGATCTCTTCTCTCATAGAAGGTGAGCACAATTATTCGCAGGACTCTTAGATCAAAATTATCCAAATTGGTAACTGTGGCAGGTCTATTCCTTGTAGGATATAAGAAAATTGGCTCTGCAGTTCCCTTTGCTTGCGAACAAATTCAATGAACTGTTCTGATACCGACTTCTGTTGCCTGTCAGCAGATGCTTTTGAAAGATCCAATAAGGGGCCCTGATTTGATTTTTCTAAAAAAGAAATAGGAATTAACGTTGTGTATGAGCTCCTTTGCTTGATTGTGTAAAACGTGTGAGCGGGAAGCTGAAAAAGTTTCCCTGACGCATTGTCATTCTAAAATAAGATAACCCATATGACCAATGAGAATTTCGTTATATTTGGCATAGCAGCAAATTCCTCATTCAAGAGTTACAATGTTTTGACTGCGTAGTTGTTTTAGAGAATGACAGATGAACTATATCGCGCATACGGCTGGAGAATGAGGTAGTTATATTGAATATGGCTGTAGGCTAACTCTAGGGTAGAAGTTTCTGTTGCCGTACACGCCACAGATAACAGACGACACAGGCGTATCACTTTGCCAATGTCCCACAAATTGTCTTCGAAATCTCTGACGCTATCATTATCTCTCTTCTTGTTAAGCCAGCAAAGTTATTGTTTTCGACAAAGGCTTGTCTCTAGACTTACAAAAATTTCAGCGAAATTTTTCCCGACTGAATATATCTACACAACTTGGAGCCATATTCATGATTCATGATGTCATGACTTCGACATCTCCAGCAGCGCCACAGTTCGCTGAAACGAAAGGGTTGAAACTTTACTCGTTTGCCTAAAGCGATAATTATGCTGGCCTAGAGAGATAGTGATGACTTTCAGCTGAATCCAGGACAATTCTAGGCCCACTTAGAAGTTATGCATCTTCTTTGGTATGTGATTGTGCTGCCTATTGAGGAACTGGTAGCAGTGATCGTTATTATCTGTGAACTTTATTTATTTTTTGCTGCTTTATTTTCTTATTGACTTTCTTCATATCAGATAATCTTTTATTATACATAGAGAAGAATAAACTGAGGACAATAGTTGGCGGATACTGCTGTCAACACATCAAAGTTCACAACAGACACTTAAGGAGGGTCGTAAGTTGAATACAGATTGCTCTAGGCGTCGAGAAAAGAAGTGAAATGCTCAGATTTCAGCCTCGTGGCCAGCTTCAGTAACTGTAATACGATTTAAGAATAGAATCAGTCTGCAGTTCTTAAAGCTAAAGGAAGATCAGTATTCGCTATAAGTTAGGAGGAAATTTTAGCGTTGAAGATTTAATGGCACTATTTCAATGGGGGCATCAATGATGGGGCTAAGAGCTAAAGTTTCTGCAAATGCTAAGAAACACAGCTTAAAAAATACGTTGAATATAAATGAACCGAGGAAAAATTACCTCCAAAGAGTTTATGGGTTTATGTTCATTACAGTTCCTACATATTTATCAAGATACAAGTGCAAGTCTTTTGCAGGGCAATATTTACGAAATTCACTGGTGATATCAGAGTACGAAGATAGGTTATACGAGGTGTGTTAGGATGGACGGGCTACGTTAAGCCCCCTGCACATGAGAATCAGAACATGGGAACGTTTCACATTCTTGGTGTAAATGGCTCAACGACCGCGATAACAGCTTAACGTGTTTATACATATCGTTTCAAAATCTATATCGTTGCGCAATACAACAATAAATATTGCTAGAGGTATTCGAAACTGAGCAAGAGGCACTCTCTGCATAATTGTCGTGGTGGATCAGATTGTAAGCAGTTTTGATGCACCATAATATTAGAACAGTCGAAGCTGCGCCCGCTGCAATTTAAGCGGAAGGGGAGGGAGAAACGTTTTTGGGTCTCGACTCTCTTGTGTAGTAGACTTTAGGTCAGACGGAGAACGTCGGAGTTGAACGACGAGCGTTCCTTTACCTACCTTGCCTTATTACCTTGATGATACTTCTGACGAGGTCCAGGTGGCGTTATGCACGCAACCGATAATGCGCAGAGGTGATGCTGCAGTCCGTGACCAGCGGAATGGCTAACAGCGAGTTATCCCCACAGTTCACGTGGCCGCTCACAACAGGTTTATCTGGCACTTTCAGTAAGTATGCGTCCAGTAAGTTTTTGAATTTCACAGTCTCTGTACCGGTGACATTTCGGAGGTGACGTGGCATTTTGTTCAATAATCTCGCTCCCCGAACCGCGTTTAAGACGAGGTAAATTCGATTAAAAGAGTTAGTACTTAGTACTAAATTACAATAGCGTAGCTTTGGATCGTTGCATTTTTAGAGTATGAAGCAGTTAACTAACAGTGGAATGTACTCGGGTCCACCAAGGAAGTAGCTATTAACTTAGTAGTAAGAATAAGGTGCAGCTGCAGAGGATGTAGAAGATCCTACAGTTCATACTTGTTCGTGAAGCGTTAGAATCTTCGTTGAATTGAGCACATTTGAAGGTGGGTAAATCTTCCGTAACAAACATGAAATCAAACAGAAACAAACGTATTGACAGATCATCACAGAAACTTGGTCATCTGCTCTTCGTCATAGTGCTAAATTGTTTCAAATTTTATGAAGATCCATCGATAATTTTTGAGTTAACAAGAAAAACTAGGCAGACGATCAAGTAAACAAAAGGTTGGACGGATCTTCACGAAAAGTTCATCATCTGTTCCTAACATATCTGTAAATTTTTTTAAGATCCATCGACAACTTTTAGAGTTATATCTTGGTAACAGAACAACAATGAGATAAACTGCGGCAAAACAAGACCTCCTTGGCGGAGGTGAATACAGTATATAATGCAGGGTAAAAAAAACGGAACTTATCATCAGCTTCTGTGTCATTGTAGGTGGCAACAGTAAGCTTAGGAAAAGTGAACGCATCTGTTGATAAAAGTCATTTTTTCCGTTTTACTGTAATACCTATGTAATAGAGCAACAAGCCTCAAAAATCACGGAGATGGATTTGTTTTAAACCTTTTTATTGCGGTTGCTCGTTGTAAGGATATTGCTGTTAATGATGTACCTTACGTGCAGACTCGCTCTTCTTAGGGTGCCGGCACACTAAAAGCAGTTCAGCGAGAAGCTGTCAGGCAGGCTGGAAGTTTTTGAGAAGCGCGGTAATGCATTGGAGCGCGAGCACCGCTCTGCTGCTGTTCGGTGTACTCGCTCCAATGCATTACCGTGCTTCTCAAAAACTGCCAGCCGGCCGGCTTCTCGCTGAACTGCTTTTCGTGTGACGGCACCCTAATAGCTACGGAGAAGGGTATAATAATGAAGCTCAGAAAAGACGTGAAAATCTGAAGCTCAATTCTGGCGTAGACTCTGCGGGGCCAGCATCACCTCTCGTGAATACAATTTAATCAAAGAAAGAAGAAGAACAAGAGTTGAAGAAAAAACGTAGCTAACAAACTAATCGAAAGTAAGTGTCGCTTATGGTACCTACGGCGAAAAAAAATTGCACTGCTATTTACTGTTTACAACATGTGAAACATTGAGTGTAAAACACGAATAAAGAGGCCTGTGATCTCTCAACAAGTTTAGAAGGAAGACGTTAAACAGGGCCTAGAATGTTAGCATAAATAGCTATTAAAAAACGTTTTTAATATTAACTTTAGACTCTAATTTCTTTCTATCTCATCCTAGCTCCTAGCCTTCAACAGATGAATTTTATCCTTTCGTTGCTTTAAGGTAAGATAGGAAGTGGGACGAACGAAGGATATCTGAAAGACCTAAAGCTAAGGTAGGTATAATAAGCATTTATAATTACTCATGGCATTTTCAACATGAAGGATAATACTTACCATTTCAACGGAAAAGAACCGTTGCAGCGTCTACATACACAGTGGAAACATGGAGTGACGACGAGTACCTCGGATCTATTGAGCGCAGATTTTTCACTGCACACAAGACACTGACCTCCCGACAGCTGCAGCAGTTCTTCAAATGAGCCCACTTCGGTAACGGGATCAGTTCCCAAGTCATCCGTCTCTCCAAACAACAAGGCTACGTACCGGCCAACGGTTCTGAGCCCCATTGACGTACCTGTTAGTTTCAAGAAAATTTCCCCTTTCTGTGACTGAGACCAGGTGTTCACTTCGTGGTTCACTAAATTCACAAACAATTTCAAAATTTCGTGAGTGGCATAATTAGTCGCGTGATAGTCCATCCCGAAACAAATCTGATCGTCTAAACTCAGTTCCAAAATTTTTAGAGACACCTCTATGATATCAGAAAATAATTTCGAAATGCTTTCACGAGTTTCTTCTCTAACTGTAGTGAAACTCGAAACAAGGATTTGTTCTTTTAACCCTGCTAATGCTATATCCAACTCTGGTATCAAACCAGTGGTGAGTCTCCCTGACTCAATCTTTTGGTGGAGTGCGACCAGGTCTGCAATGGTGGCGTGGAACAGCCGATACTCGCAGCTGCAGTCCCAGCCTCCCACGTCCGTCTGTATCAGGTACTGAAAATAAATACAGTTAGGACTCAGCCGATACGAGTACATGCCAAATATCTAGGAAGAAGTAAGAGGGAGACACTGAAGGTACCAAGCTAGGGTATATGTTTCCACACGCAAGTAAGACGGGTGGGACAAAGCTGGTGGCATTATGACGTATTTCCAGTAGGTGCTGGACACAGTTGTGCCCCTGTAGTGCCGCTACGTCAACGACCATTTCATCGACGCTTAATGCAATGAAGCTAAAGTTAAAAAAGCGTCCCAACGTCGCTGACGCTAATACATTGTCGCAAATAAAATATTGCGTCATTTTTTCCTTGCAGCAGATTTTCTGAGTAATTAGTGAATAAAAAAACGCAGTCCTCCAGATAAATTGGCAGTTTGTAACGGTGACAAAATTATTTTAGAAACCAAGGCAAGTAACACATAGTTCAACTAGCAAATACAGCACAAACGTATGGTCAAATCTGTCTTATTTGTCTGAATGTTATTTCTCATTATTTTTCAAGTGTCAGAGCTCTATATTTTATAAATATATATACATACAATGGCGGCTCGTGCCCTGCTTTTAGGTGGGGCTCAGCGTATATTTTTTTGAACCATTGGGTGGAAAAGCTATTTTTGATGCTGAATTGAAGCCTTACCACATTCAAGACTTGAATTCGGCATAGAAAATAGCTTTTAGCCTAATAGCTTCCCCAAAAAAATTCGGCGGGCCCACCTAAAACAGGCACGAGCTGCCACTGTATGTATTTATATATATATATATATATGTTTTATATATGTTTTATATATGTTTCTACTACTGTACGTGATACTACGATTATTATATAGCGAGTCAAATCAAATTAATCAACTAAACTCAGTAACTAACACACAAACAGACCGACCGATCACCACCAAAATTTAATCATTTATGTCTTATCATTAATAAACACTCCTGTAAATTTCATATAACGATCTGTCCACAACTTTTTGAGCAATGGCTTTAAGAAAAATGAGGTAGACAAACGAACAGACGGACGGATCTTCACCATAGGTTAATCATCTGTGCTTCCTAACATACTCAACAATCCCCGTAAATTTCGTTGAAATCTGTCTTTTTTTAGTTTTCTTGATGATAGACGAAAAGACAGAAAGACAGACAAACTCGATTAAAACGTAACCTCTTCAGTGGAGGTAATACAATTAAAACAGAGAAGGCTGAGTTCTACTTTCCATTTAAATAATTCAAGTAATAATAATGGCAAATCAATAAACAAAATAAATCGAATATGAATGAAAAAGATGTTGAATTATGAAATATGTATTTTATTGAGTAAATTTTTACTTTTACCCCCACTGGAATTCAAACATTACAGACCATTTAACTAATAGATATTGATGAGCTGAACGCGAATTTATAGGTCGCAGCCATCGGAAATAGGTAGTTTTAAAAATACTGATGTAATAAATTTAGCATCAAATCATTATTGGTAGTCACTTCCGCCCATCATTTTTTCTACCGCAGAGGAAGAGCACGAGGTGATACTATTTTCAATTAGGATTTGAATACATAATATAGGCCTATATGTTTATATTAATTGTCTGCCCACCCACAAAGAAGAAGAAGGAGTTAAGCAATGTTCGTAATTATTTACCGGGAGTCAGGTGGGTTGACCTAGATGTGAAAATGCCGAAACTTGAGAGTAAGCCTTAGAATCCGATCTGGTCTCTTTTTCGGCTTTTTTTCAAGCAAGACACGAAATAGACATAAGTATACACTTAAATATAAACAGATAAGTAAACATATAACGAACAAAACAAATTTATAAACACACACATAAATAATCATCAAATGACTTTTTATCATAATTATTACTGCTATCTGTGTTAATAGTAGAAGAATCTTTTTCTTATAACAGTCTGTATTCATAACCATATCATAACCTACCCAATCATCATAACCCGACAAGTGCCCACGCTCCCGCAGACTATCCACGTAGTACATCACCTTGCGAATTGCAGGGCAAGGGTAGTCGGAATCTTCATTGATTGACATTTCCACCTCTGACACCTGAGCCATGATGTTAAAAACTCTACTTATTTTTATGGCACTATAGTATTATTTTTTATAATAAATTACTAAAAACTGTGCTTCAAGATGTATTGTAGGTGAAGAGGTTAGATGGAGCCTGAAAGAAGAGATTATTTAGGTCATTCTTGGTGATCATTCTTCAAGTTTCATGAATTTACAAGTTCCGCTGCCCTCATGCACAAAGGAGGATTAAGCCCGATGACATCTTGGATATATTCGGCTTTCTCACTCCTGAATAAATTTAAATGTAGGGAAAAGCGCTGCCCATAAAAGATCACGGTCGGATCTCATTTGCAAATCATACGTTCAAAAGCATCAGTACACAACGGACCTGTCTCTTGCCAACCATATTTTTACAAAGTATAATTTGATTTTTGCTTATTACTGTTTCACTGTGGATTAAATTTCAATCATTTGTTGCAGATCACCGAAATTTTTGCAAATGCTCGAGTTTTCTGAAGTTTTTCCGTAATATGACACCGAAAATTCAAGTGCAAAATATCAGACGAGAAAGGTACCTACCTACAAAGTTTAGAAAGCTACAGATAGTGAGAGGAGTAATTTTTTCAGAACAAAGTTATATTGTAATAAGAAATGAGAGTACGGAAAACTGTACTGGCGATGCTCTATTAATGCGGCATCCGCTCATACGATCACCCATTAATGCGGTAAAAAAAAAATGATCCCGGTATTCCACGTATGCGACGCTGAATCCCTTTACGCGGTACCATAACGCAACTTTTCCGTTCCGGCATCACTGCTAAATACGCGCAAGTTGAGCCGGATTACTTCCCAGAGGAAGCATCACTCTTTGCATTGGTGTGTAAAATGGACTCTGCAGCTGTGAATAATTCTAAAATGAGTAGGAATAAACTAAGTATCATAGACAAATAAACATTAACTAATGTGATAAGAGTAAAAATTGTTAGAAATTGCAGTTCTTTAGCATGATTGAAAGCACAATTGGAGCAATAAAAGCTAATAAAAAGCGTATTTGAACTCGTGCAAACAACAGTTTAACTAGCACTGCAAATAAAAATTTGAGGCGTGTTGCAATCAAACGCTGGTGTTAGCCTCACAGTGTTACCCGGTGTAACCCCGTGCAGCAGTGAATACGACGTGCTATCTCAGTGCCCCAAAAATGTTGCGCAATTTGCAGTAAACTCGAATACAAACATATCTGGCGGAGCCTTAGTTTGGCTGCATTTTAGCATAAAAAGTTGAAAAATATATGCAGAAGTGCCCCAAATGCTAGAATTCAAGTGATAATAGTAAGTCACACATTTACAATACGAATTTTTAAGTAACAAAGTCAATGTATGTGAACAAAGGCAGTGTTACCCAACTCATAACCCTACAATTTTAGAGGGTTGCCGTCGGTGTAAACAAACCTGTGTCGTATTGGAGGCCGGTGTAGCACGGGTGACACCGATGGCCTGATTGCAACACGCCTCTGAGCAGCACCCAACCGTGCAGAGATTCCCTTAGCAGTGACTAGTGGTACTAGTGTTGATCCGGAGCAGCCGCATTAATCGAGGATCGCCAGTATCTTCCTTCACAAGTAGTGGTGTCTATAACTAGTAGCGGCGCCAACAAGACCGAACCCAACCCCCCCCCCCTTCCCTGTAATGAGCCAAGCTCTAATCAGCCGCCGCTTAGGGGACGTAAGATGGGCCATTGGGTTAGGTTAGTTTAGGTTTACCCTTCTTATGTATCATGGGAAGCAATCCGCACAGGAGCTCCTTTATGTCTTCTTAGCCATTAACTAGGCCTTTGGAACGTCTTTCGTTTGTGCCCAGTTCGCTTCCATTCGATTTCGTGCTCCTACTGATCGTACTTTCATTCGTTCATCCTCCTTTATTTCCCGACTTGCTGTTCCCATGCGCGTTGAATTGTACGGAAGCACCCTCGCGCATGGGTTCTACGTGTCTGTCGACAGAGGCGCACTTTATGTCTGTTCTCCCTCTGTGATATCGTCTTCGTGCGCAAATAGAGGCTTAAACCACTGACTATAACATAACTGTGGCTCAGCCCTCCCAATAGTGCCACCGTGACTCACATACACGTGTCCCATAGCAATGTGAAGCCTTCTGCATTTTACTTTAGCTCTCGTTCGTCCTTGCCCCTCCCTTGATGATGTTTCCCAATGGGAAATTTACAGGCATTTATCGGCTGCATATGGGGAAATAGTGAAAAGCATCCGATAACATCGGATAAATGCCGATAAACTGCCGATTAGGCTTTAGCTTCTTCAAGCAAAATTCCGGGTGCCGTCACTGTCTGGAACCAACTTGCGTGTAAAATGGCTGTCTCACTATACGTGAAGGAGTTTTTAGGAAAGAGGGCACAAATATGCTGTTCATCACGAACTTATTCCAACTCGCATAGAGCGTGTTAGCACTTGAACATTCCGAAATTAATCTTGTTAAGCATGATGGTACGAAATACAGCTAGAGTAGTGGTTCGGTTACATCAGGAAGCAAAGAATGTAACGAGAGGACTTACCTGGTCAAAACTAAATGTAGCCGTGACTGCATGGCATCACTCCAGGAAGTCCAAGTATTTCTGAGCCGAAGCTTGAGCCTTTATATTTAAAACATACTAATGTACGTAGTAGCTATTACATTTTTGAGGAGAGCGCAACCATAAGAATTAGTCACTCCTAAAAATAACATTTTACCGTGTTTCGTGAATGGGTTCTGCGCATATGACTGGGTTTATTTTTATCATTATTTTATTGGATAGGTAAAGGCTCAGTTTCCAGTACAAAGACAATCTCACAGAGGAAGAAAGAAGAGACCTATCATGTAGAAACTTAGAACCCATCCACGAGGGTGTTCTTACCCAGGATCAAGACGCGTGGAAACAGTGAATCGGGAAAGAGTAGGGAAAACTGTAGAAAGTAACATCAGCAAGCGTATGAACGTGGAAGGAGACAGAGTGGAGACGAAGGAAAACATCAGAAAGACTCAGGTTTATACGGCTGAAGAAACCTGCAGGGGCCTCCTGCGAGGGGTCGCTGCTCCCAATGGCAGAGCCAAGGGAAGGGGCCGGTGCTACAGGTTTCGAGCCCCAATATTGCTACGAAGTAATATTTTGTTATCCTCTTTATTTTACTACAGCTTTCCCCCTCCCAACCCTCAAGCCCAATACTGATGAGAAACATAAGTAGCATTTCGCCAATAAATGGTCGACCAGACTAGGCAAAAAAGTTGTCAATCTTCTTCGTCCCTTTCGCGTAATTCAAAGCAACTTGCAGTTCAATTTTCCCTCTCATCTATTCACTACTACGGTACGTAACGCCGTTTTTTCTTTCCTGAAATTTTACTTTATACGGTGGCGATTCCAACAGCAACGTCAAAAGTATATAATGCCGTCCTTCGGAAAACGGGCAAATGTCCAAATTTTTAAAAATTGTAGATCTTGGTACCAAATTTCTCAGCTCGTTGAGCTCTACGCGATGATGTAGATGATATTGTACAGCTCTTTACTTTATTTCAATGTGCAAGGGCGTAAACGCCACTCAGAAGTAGATTTAGGTTATTACGAATCTCACTTTTGAGAAATGGCACGTGTTTGCCACGTACGCCCTTTTCCGAATTAGATCTGCGTACTTCATTAAAAGGGGCGCATGTCCGGAAAATTTGTGTATTTCTTGTTTCCTTTTTAATTAGAACAGATGGATGAAAATGGCACAAAGTTAACACACGATGTCTCTATTTGGCCAATGTATGGACATGTGCCCTTTTTTCCGAAGGACGGCAGTTTGAAAGGAATTGATATATCTATGTTACAACGATGGTAACCAACAGAAATAAGGTACATGTCTAAGTTTCGTATACAAAACAAAATATTCAGTCGTTGAGCACTGTGTAATTTACGGTGAATAAATACCCGCGTGTAATTAAACAATAAAATTTATAGAATTAATATTTATCTTTCAGTTCCAAGCAACTCGGAATAATTTTGCCCTACAACATTGCAACCGCGAACACATTTCGCTGCTACATGTATTGACAGGTCGCAGCAAGCTGGAGCTACCCACAATATTGTCCCTCCGAAATCAGCGAAGATGTCGCTTCTCTGCGCGCGACTTCAGCCAAGGCCACCTAGAAAACAAAGCGGTGCGCGTAGGCGGAGCTTATCGAGTGACGTCATAACGAAGGGGGTATTGCTTTGTTTCTTCGCTTGGGCTATATTACTACATTGAGTAGTTTTATCTGGAGTTTCCGCAACTACAGCGCTCTCACAAATGAAAAAGGGACTTGCAATAAAGCGCCTGGAACGTGGGACCCATGCACGAGGGTTTCCCACATTGAATTCATGCGTAGTGGAATACATGGTAGCTATTATAATATTTAGGTTATGGCTCCGCTTTCAAACGAGTGGCCATCACACTCAGGAAGAACAGTCGCTAAGTATGTCAATAGAAACGTGGAACCTATGCATGAGCGTGTTCCCACATAGTATCAACATGTACGGGAGTATTAATATTATGGTTTGTTGTTATTATTATATTCAGAAGTTTAAGTGTCCGTTTCGATAAAAAGGCGAAATCACAAAGGAAGATTGAAGGGACGCATAGTGTGATGATAAACACTGAGAACCCATGCACGGGGGTGTTCCCAAACAGGATCAACGCTAATGGGAACAGCAAGTCGAGAAAGCAGAGGAGGAACAGATGGAAGAAAGGTCAGTAGGAGTAAAAGATGGAAAGGAAGCAAAGTGGGCATGAAAGACCGACGTTCCGAAGTTGTTTAGGTGGCGTTGCTTCAGCCCCACCGATGTAAATTTGCTCCCCATTAGGCTACATAGGATGTGCTCCCGATTAGGCAACATTGGATGTGCTCCCCATTACGTAAGATGAGCGAACCTAACTTACCTTACCGAATGGCCCATCTTGTGCTCCATGAGGGGTTACATTTCTTTATATTATGTACTTCTGGATTTGCCGCTTCCCGTGGCTGGTAACCAATAACTACCGTAACCCTAGCAAATTCTATGAACTCTAAGGACTGAATTCCAATGCACCAGAACCGTCAAAAGAAGCTAAATATGTACAAAACTCAATTATAATAAATTAGGGTTACGAAAAAAGCCTAGTCTCAACGGGTTTTTATCATCGTCGAAAATGATCAATTTCACCATCTAAGTTTTCGTCTAATTCATTGCAATTATTATTCTACGATAAAACCGTCGTAGTATCAATTTAATTACTGTAAATTCCTTTTTATGTGAGAATAATTTTGATAGGTTTCATGCATGGTGAAAGTGATATTGAAAAAAATTGGGTAAAATTTTACTTCCACTTACACATGTTTTTTTGGGTTTTTGTTGCTTTCAGTATGTTAATTGGGTCAATTTAAGACAATTTACATGAATAACGTTTCCGTCGCAAATGCTTAGTTTTTAAGATATTAGACTTTGAAGTTCCCATTGTTTTCC